>OZ023267.1:33541265-34141265 GCA_964006375.1 Tillus elongatus | reverse complement strand
TCCGTCGACTTCCCTCGCTGGTACGCGTGCTGACCTTTATGGAAGGAGTGATCCTTTAGCATCTCTCCCAACATAAACCTATCTACTATCTTTTCTAATGCCTTAAGCAGATATGATATAAGGCTGATTCGTCTGTACGCTTTAGCCAGCGTGTATTCCTCCCTTCCCGGCTTGGTAATGAATACCCCCCCCCTAACCCGGCGCCAGGCCTTTGGGACGTAGCCCCACGCCAGGCTGGCCCGGAATACCTTCCTTATGTTGGTAAGCAGTGTAACCAGGCCCCTCTGGAGCAGTGCCGGTGCGGTGAGACTTAAACGTCTTACCACTACCTGTGTGAATGTGAGGCTTTTGAGAGTCTTCGAACAGAATTGTTTGGATCAAGGATTCTACAGAGGAGTCAAATAAGGTCCGTCCAGTGGAAGACCGCCATGATCTTTCTTTTAAGATCGATGACGTTTGGTGACGGAACCGAGGAGGTGTCATGGTTGCTAGATGTCGGTGTTGGCAAAAAGGGCCCGATGTGGCCTACTTGCCTCTTTTATTGTGGGGCGTAGTTGGCGCATCTGGTAACCAAGCTAGTGGCTCCCCTGAACCGCTCTATTACACACTGGTACTATCTTTGCGACATATCTTCACGAGTGTAGAGCTATCTTTTCTCCGTCTCCTTCAATTTTTCCCCTCTTTCCCCTGTCCGCTTTAAGCAATCAGTGGTTCAGGCAATCCAGTTGGTTGTTTTCTTCGCTTCGCCAGTTCTTGTATCTCTCGTTTTATGGTCATAACTTGTCGGACAAATTCCATGACATTTTTCCATGAGCTCTTGTATTTCAATATTAACGGTACCAGGTCGTCGATCTTATGTATCCCTACAGAGTTGAGGGTGGTAATTCTCATCTAATTGAACTTTGGGAAAACAAAAATGCAGTATTCTACCGTGTCCTCTTCCATGCAATAGATACATCTGCTCTCGTTCTCGTCTAACTTTCCCATTCGTTTAGCGTAGGGTTTGAAGTATGCGTAGCCTGTAAGTATTTATGTGAGCCAGAAATTTATTTCTTTGTGGTCGCATTTCATCCAATCTGTCAGATCAATCTTTTTGTCCATTGTCCCTTCGTGGTGTTTTGGGACCATCTTGGCTGCCATTTCTTCATGGTTCGGCTTCTGGCAGCCAGCTTAGCTTCTTCTAGTCTCACTCCCCTGGCCTCATATAGGAAACATATTTCTTGAACTAACAGGTATATGGGTACGACGCCCGTCAACACCTGAATTGCCTGCGTAGAGATGGTACGAAGCCCGCAGCTACCCTTATTAGTACCTCTGCGCTGCATGCTCTCCATCATCATTTATATTTTTGTATCTCTATTGATTGCTGCCCTACCGGCACTTCGTACAATATAATTTAGTGCACTACTCTGCTGAGCAGTAGCCGTTTTGCCCACGTTGGGCATTATCCTACTTAGTGCGGCTGTTCTTCTTTCAGCTTTTACTTTTTCCATTCGTACATGCTGGCCAAAATTGAGTAACTGGCCGATTGTTATACCTAGATACACCAGGGTCTTCGTTGGTTTTATCATAATGTCCTTTAAGCGGAACGAAGACGCGCCCCAGATTTGTGGACCCTTTATGATGTCCGCCTCTGTCTTTGCAGGGGCCAGCTGGACTACTTTGGCCGTCATCTATCTATCTATTCTTCTTAACATTTCGTTCACTCGAAACCTAAGTGTGTCTTGTTCTGATGCATCTACTAGGAGTGCAGAGTCATCAGCATAACCAACCAAAGTAACTCCTTCAACCAGTTTTAGCTTGAGGATTCCATCCTAGATTATAGGTCCCAGGATGGATCCTTGCGGGACTCCCGTCGTAACAGCCATCGTCTCTCCCCACGCACTGCGCTGATCTTTCCGTATGAGAAGTATCTGCTTATGATGTTTATCAGGTACTCAGCGATGTTTATTCTTTTCAATTTTTCTATGATTTTGTGCCAGTTAGCAGTGTTGAAATAATTTTTCACATCGAGAGTGATTAATGCACACCATTTCTCGCTTGTGTTTTTTGCGACTTGTGACATATCTTACAGCATGTATTGTGGATCTTCCCCTGCGGAAACCAAACTGACGCTCTGAAAATCCCTCTCCTGCTTCTATTTCTTTTCTAGCCTGGCTTTAATCAAGCGTTCTAGTAGTTTTCCTAGCGTATCCAGCTGGCATAGAGGTATGAAGAATGACGCTAGCTCTAAGGGCGCACCGTTTTTCCAAAGCAACACAACCTTTGCTATTTTCCACTCTAGGGGAAACTCTTGTCTTCGCCTACTTGCCTGGCGCTATTCATCCCACCATTACTACTACTACTGCTATACTAATCCAATACTTATTATACTACTTATTAGTTAATAAATAATGATTAACCAGGTAAAGCTTAAAATTCGAAATTATGCATAAGCAATGCCACGTTTGTAGTCAATAGAAACATCCGATGTGCTCTTCTTTGTCATATAATTTTAGTACTTAATAGAAACGTATCAATTTTGGTATGTTCATATATCTATAGATAGTAACAAAACTATCAAACTTCTCTTGAGAATATCTGTGAATATCAATTGTCTGAGCAGCAAATCGGTTTTTTCTAGGTCGTAAAATTAAAATTGCTACCTACTTTAAACTTGAAATTGTCTGTGCGCATAGTTAATTCTTATTTGAGGGATAATTTTAGGTTTAAATTTAAATTACACAACAAATTTGAGTTATTATTTATTCAGTCTAGTAAAAATAGGTATATTGTGTTTTTATAAGAAAATTACTTTTATATAGAAGTATGTTTAAATAATATCTTAAAAACTTTTAACAAATTGATATTTTCTGCAGCTATACAGACCTTAGTATAAAAGGCATCGCCCCAGAAGTAATAAATAATCTATCAATATCTGTAGTGGGCACAGGTTTTCAAGAAAATATGGAATTAATGCTGAACCATTGTGGTCATCAAACCTGTATTGATGCTTTAAAAACCCCAGTCCTCCAGGATCTAAAAAGAACAAAGAAGAAATACGACCTGCTCATTACAGAATTGTTTGGAACCGACTGTATGTTTGGATACGCACACTTGTTCAAGGTACCTGTAGTTTCGGTCACAACCAGTATAGACTTGCCATGGGGAGGATCAAGAATCGGAAACCCAGATCATCCAGCTTATATCCCAACATATTTTACCACTGCTGCTCGTAAAATGGACTTTTTCAAAAGGCTAGAGAATGTATTCAAATATGTAGCTTTAAAAATAGGGTAAGTATAAATTTACATCAATTTTATTGTGATGTGTAAGTAGAGTTGTTAAACCATGTAGCTTTTATCCCAATATTTCACCCCTGATATTCAAAAAGTGGATTTTTCATAAAGTCTGGGGAATGTAGTCAAACATGTAGCTTCAAAATTAGGGTAACTATTAATTTCCATCCATTTTCGTATGATGTGTACGTAGAGGTATCCGACCATCTAGCTTATATCCCAACATATTTTACCACTGCTACTCAGAAAATGGACTTTTTGAAAAGGCTAGAGAATGTATTCAAATATGTAGCTTCAAAAATAGGGTAAGTATAAATTTACATCAATTGTATTGTGATATGAAAGTAGAGGTGTTAAGACTATTTAGCTTTTATCCTAACATATTTTACCACTGCTACTCAAAAAATTTACTTTTTAAAAGGTTGAGAATGTATCTAAATATGTAGCTTCAAAAATAAGGTGAGTATAAATTTACATCAGTTATCTTGGGATGTGTAAGTAGAGTTATCAGACCACCTAGCTTATAGCGCAACATGTTTTACCACTGCTACTCAGAAAATGGACTTTTAAAAAAGCTAAAGAATGTATTCAAATATTTAGCTTAAAAATAGGATAAGTAGAAATTTACATCACTATTCTTGTTTCTTGTGATGTGTTAGTAGATGTATCAGACCATCTAGCTTATATTCCAACATATTTTACCACCGCTACTCAGAAAATAGTCTTTTTTTAAAGGCTGTTAGTGAATGTATTTAAGTATGGGGTAAGTAGAAATTGATATAAATTTTCTTGTGAGGTCTAAGCGTAGAGGATTGTCTGATACTGGCCATTTTTAGTAACCACAGAAGTTCGACATGCCGTTAGAAACACGAATACTACTTTGGCATTCATATTATGTTTCATACGCTGTTCCCATATGATAACCTATCGACAGAGCTACGTTTTTTGAGTTGAACAGCAAAAAAACAGTTGCTCCTCTCCTGTATGTCTTAACTGCATTAAGAAATTTTAAGAGCAAAGAAGTTTTCAAAAAAGATATACCTAAACATAATAAAAATATATCTTCCCATAAAGACCAATTTTTAACATAAAAAAGGCACATAGAAAAAACATTAGTTATTGAGCCGCATGCTTAAGAAATAAATAATACCGCTTTAAATATGATAATTTACAAAATAAAGATTGTTTTATTTAAACAATTGCGTTTTTTCCGTCAAAAGGGGGCTTTAAAAACAAATTACCTCCTAGATATAATTGTTATATAACTTTACCGTGTCTGAGATATCACAATGTCATATACCTGCGACATACTAATTATAAGGTAGCTTTGTTACTTACATAATAGAACGTATTCAAGCGACTCCCATAAAATGTATATAGGTAGTACATCGATACGATATTAAAGTTACATTTGTTACATACTATGTACATTGATGCAATGTGATCTTGTTGACTGGGTTTGAGACACCCCGTATTATGCCTGTCACAAATGAACATTTAAGGTTCCTGCAGGAAACCTAATTGAGTGTAAAAGTTGACGCTTATGGGTAATGTGAAAGCTAAAGTGGTATTTTTGTCGCTAGCCGCTTGTGTAACGTCGTATTTGATATCTCTATCGTAAAGGACACTAAGGTCTATGGAGAAATTTGCTTTTTATAAATAATTATTATCTAGAAAATTTTATGTATTTTCGAAAAATATGAAGTTATAAGATTTGATCAGAATCAGCCATTGAATATTTATAAATTGCACAACATTGACATATACTTACTTCATATTACAGGTATTACTGGTTCTCTGTGGTACCAGCAAATGAATTATGTAAGGAATTTTTTGGTCCTGATTTGCCAGACATAAGCGAACTTATCCTCAACACTAGTCTAGTTCTTATCAACAGTCATTTCAGTATTAACCAGCCGACGCCTACAGTACCTAACTTTGTTGAAGTCGGTGGATTACACATTGGTGTTCCAAAACCAGTACCCAAGGTAAGTTATTAGGTACCTAGTAGGTATTTACGTGTCGGATAATTGATGAGAAAATTGTTAAGTGAACAATATGGAATTAATAAAACTGCAAAAAATACCCTGCCCGTTTTCAGCACACTTTTTGCCTTATCCTCATCTTTATGGATAAGTTTTCGAAACTGAAAATTGGAAATCAAACATCTTGAAAATTATATCATGCGTCATTATTCCTAAAACCATTAAGTAAAAATTGAAACCTGTGATGAGCGCTGCTAAGTACACTTGGAGAAAAAGTGTACTTAGGCTACAACCCCGTTAGAGGAAAAACATAAAGTGAACAAAATTTCCTTTATTCAAAAAATCATAAGAACAATTGTGAATCACTCATCTTAGCAATAGGCATTTCATAATCTAAATAGATTCCCAACCAGGATGATATAAAAGATGACTCCAAATCCACGGACACACATAAATATGTTTTTGTACCAAAAAGTCTGAATGCAGCAAGTGCGTTATGGTAGCGAATTTTCATTAAAATATATCAATCCAGGAAAAGTAACACAATATTAGTTTCTGAAATAAGAATTTGTTTGATTTTTCGGAAAAACCGATTTGATTGTGTGAGCTAACGAACTTATCCAAGCGATTAACGAAAGGGAAAATAATAACTTGGACAGGTACCTTCCGATTTGTAAGTAGCTTGGATAAGTTCGTTAGCCAATCTGATCTAAGCGGGTTTTCTGGGATTTTTTTCCGTAATTTTTTTTGTATCTTAGAAAATAACAGTTTATGGAAAATTGAGTTTAAGGCATTTATCTTTTCTCCTTCAGGAGACTAAAAGAAAGCATGACATTAAAAATTTTTGTATGATAGAAACAATTTATTCAACTTCAGTGACCAAAAAAATGTTTCTGCGAAAATTCACAATAAAAATTTGTACAAAATTTTTTGGAAAGTTCACAAAAACGTTTTTTTTTCACAGAAAAAACAAAAAACATCTAGAAAAATATATATATACTGTAGGAGTTTATTAAAATTGGCTAAAAAAATTGATGCCTCGAAAATTTGCTGACAATGTTTTCACGAAGTCACTAAGTGTAGATTGCAACCTCTTATGAGCACTGATAAGTACAGTTGGAGAACCCAAATCACCACAACACATCTTTTTAAAGACCTGACGATCGTTTCACTAACAAAGTTAGCATAATTCTAAAAATGCGACCGTTGGGTCTTTAAAAAGAGGTGTTGTAGTGATTTGGTTTCTACAAGTGTACTTTTCACGAAGTCACTTAAAAGTATTTGTTTAAGAAAAATCTCCAAATTTTTTTTACAAAAATTCACTAAAAACTAACAACGAAAATCGCCCAAAGGATGTTTTCTAGTAAAATTCACCAAAAAGAAAGTTTTCTACAAACATCAGACACGAGCGAGATCACAAACCGTCACCCATCCAGGAATTGACCGTGCAAGACGCTGCATAACTGCATTAAGCAAGGTCGACTCGTATCCGAACTACGCCGCCGAGCTTCCACTCATATTTGCAGATCACTAGCTGACAGCAATGCCCGTTAACCAATATGGCGGATTCTCCACCCATTTGAAAACTTTTTTCTACCAATAATAGATGGCGCTGGCATGCACATTTAATCACGCAGTTACCGCTATTATGTTTCGCATAAAAACAGATGATGAGATGTAGTGATGGGAAAAACAGTTATTTTCTGTTAACAGCTGAAGCCGTTAACGTTATTTAATAATAACCGAAAATAGCGGCTTCAGTTATTTTAAACTGGATAGTCGATCGATAGTATCCTACATTCCCAAAGCTGTGAGCGATAGCGAGCACACTAGTATAAATGCATTGTATCTTTACCCCGTTTTTTCACAACAGTCTTGTAGGGGAGCCCCCCGCTGCGTGAAATGCAGCGGCCCCCATTTGTCTGTGGAGTGCAAAAAGCCCCTATCCGTTGACCCAACTTGCTGCAACTGCGAGAAGGGTCACACCGCCAACTATAAAGGCTGCCCGAAATTCCCCAAACCCAACAATCAGACCTCCCAACGGAAGCCGCAAATTTCCTACGCGGCTGCCACTGGATCTTCCCGCCCCGTCCAACCCACAACAACCCCGAAACCGGTAACACCCAAGCCGAACCTAGCTCCCCCTGCAAAAGCAGCTTCCACTGCAAAGGCAGCTCCCGCCATAGACCTGTCCAGTGCACTCTCCCTTATCACCACGATCAACTTCACACAGCTGAAGTTGGTCGCGGGGAAAGTCCTGAACATCCTCCAAACTTCCCCTGATCTGCTGACGCTGATCACCTCCGCCATCCCGCTAATCCCCGAAATCGTGTCAATCTTCAAGAAGTAAATGATTTCTCGAAGAAAGCCACAATCCCTGCAGGTTGCATCATGGAATGCAAACGGCCTAGCCTGCAAAAGAAATGAGCTCCAAGAATTCGCCCAACGATTAAAACTGGACGTTATTCTAGTCCAGGAAACCAAAATGCGTCTTCCAACCAATCCGAAACTCCCTAACTATACACTGTACCGCAATGACCGCACCACTTCCAGAGGTGGCGGCACGGCAGTGTATGTAAAGACAAATATTGACCACCACCCTCTCAGCACGCCAGCCCTGCAAAACATCGAGGCTACGCAAGTCGTAGTCAACACTTCCTCTGCAGGCCCAATTAAGCTCATTTCTGCATATAATCCGCCACAAAAGAGAATTCTAGACGCCGACCTAGACCTCTTATTCGATACCAACCAACCCATAATAATTGCTGGCGATTTAAATTCCAAACATCACAATTGGCATTCTCGCAATGCCAACACAAATGGGAGATTCCTCCAAGCCTACGTCGACAGCCGTGCAAATTGCACGGTTGACGCTCCCCAAATACCTACACACTTCGGCAGTGCAGGTCGACCCGACGTGCTTGACATAGTAATCATGTCGAACACCACCCTTCTCCATGAAATAACAACCCAAAACGACCTCTCGTCGGACCATAACCCAGTCATATTGCAGCTCGGCGACGTCAGCGACGAACCCGCCCTCCCAAGGAAAAAGGTACTGTGGCCAGTCTTCACAGATCACCTTAAAAACACCCTTGGCAATATCCCGGTTATCCGCAGCATCCCCGAACTCGAGGGTGCCGTGGATAATCTACAGTCCAAAATTCAATGTTCAATCGAACATGCATCAAGGACGTACCCCGCCCAGAGCAATCTGCCACCTTTTCCGTTCAGTATCAGGGAAATGATACTCGAAAAGAACCGGGTGCGTAGACTGGCTCAACGCACCGGAAACCCCACCGACAAACGAAACGCTAACAGACTCATCAAACAAGTACGATCCGCCCTACAAGAACTCCGCAACAATCGTTGGGAGGAGCGCCTGCAAACCCTGTCTACCCAAGACAATTCCGTCTGGCAAATGGCGAAAGCCCTTCGCTCCCAAAAACTTCCGATATCCCCGCTTCACGGCCGTAATGGTGTCGTATACACGGATGCGGAGAAAGCTACTGCATTCGCAGATCATCTGGAGTTGCAATTCAGCCCGAATTATAACAACGTTGATCTGTCGCACGTAGCAAGAACGCACCGCTATGTCAGGAGTGCGCTTCGCGCCACCCCAGACACAACTATCGAGCCCACAACTTTCGAAGAAGTTTCCCAAATAATCAAAGCATTAAAAAATAGGAAAGCTCCGGGATACTATGGAATCTCCAACGTAGCCCTGAAAAACCTCCCCCGCAAAGCCGTGGTATTCATAGTTACGATTATGAACGCCATGTTGCGACTTCAACATTTTCCTTCCATGTGGAAACTTGCCGACATTATCAACATCCCGAAACCCAGCAAAGATCCGCTGTTCCCTCAGAACTACAGGCCCATTAGCCTGCTACCAGTCATCGGTAAAATCGCCGAAAAACTGATTCAGAAAAGGCTAGCTTATTTCACCTCAGAAATTCATATCCTCCCGGATGAGCAATTCGGCTTCAGACACCAGCACTCCACCACTGACCAAGTCCTTCGTGTGGTGGAAAACATCACCAAAGGATTTAACATAAACAAGTCAACTGGTGCAATATTTCTTGGCATTGCTCAAGCTTTCGATAGGGTTTGGCATGCGGGCCTCCTAAACAAACTTCTATCATTTAATTATCCTCTCCCTCTGATTCTGCTAATCAGGTCATACCTGCAACAGAGGAAGTACCAGGTCAAACACCTTGGAGCCAGATCTAGAACGTACCCAGCCACGGCTGGTCTCCCGCAGGGTTCTGCTATCTCCCCTCTGCTGTACAATATATTTGTCGCAGATATTCCGACAGCCCCCCTTAACGTGACATACGCACTGTACGCAGACGACACTACCATCCTCAGCAGCTCCACTCAGCCGAGGATAATAACCGAACGACTTCAGACCGCCGTAGTCGAGCTGCAATCATGGTATAGGAAATCTCTTCTAGCCATAAACCCCGATAAATGTTCAGCTGTCCTATTTTCCAAGAGGAGACACACACCTCACGAACACGTTACATTAGACAACCGTCTAATCCCCTGGCAAGATTCCGCCAAATACCTCGGGGTTTTCCTCGACAAACACTTAACATGGCGCCCCCATGTCGATCACGCCCGAAAGAAAGCCTCGATGTTCATCTCGAAGCTATTCCCACTTCTAAATAGAAATTCAAAATTGTCCATGAACAATAAGTTGATCATGTACAAAGTCATTATCCGGCCAGCCTTGACCTATGCATCACCCGCATGGGCCACCGCGGCCGCAACACACATCAAGACCCTTCAAATCATCCAGAACAAAATTCTGAGAATGGTAACCGGAGCGCCATGGTTTGTCCGAAACAGTCAGATTCACTCTGATCTGCAAATGCCTTCGATACTTGAGTTTATAACTCAACTATCCACAACCCAGTTCGCAAAAGCCGCTTCTCACCCAAACGCTCTTCTCCGTAGTGCCACCGACTACGACGAGCAACTTTCACACAAGCATAAGCGTCCAAAGCTTATACTTACCCGCTAAACGCCCCCGCGGCAAAAAACAGAATGGAAACATTCATTCCCTAAAAAGTCATTGTGTGTAATTCTTTCCGACGGAGGTATGGACTAAGGTCCGGTACTCCCTGGGAGGGGGTTTTAGTGAGTACAGTCTCACAGTACCTCGATATTCCACGGAACCTATGGGGCCGTGAATGGGGTCTGCATGAGCATTTCCCCCTCCTGCATCCAAAAAAAACCCCCTTATTTCACGTAGTGTATAAATCTCAAATTTTGTCGATATGAAATGTGACACTTTTAGAAATCAGAAAGGAGTCTTCTATAAGAATTTACTTAGATGTTTTAGGAATTATAAACTAGTCATTTCTCACAAATTTATTTTATCAGGGTCTTTACGTAAATGTCAATGCCACAGCAAGAATCAATAAATATCATTATTTATCACGCCTTGGGACGTTAGAACTTTTATTGCTACACAGAGAGTGATTCTAAAAACTCCATAACATAACGCGGCGAATAAAATTTCGGTAAAGAAACAGTATAAAAAATTGAGTTTGAGTTTTAAAAAAAATTGGAAGATATATAGTATTAATTGTTTATTTACTTATTTTAATATTCGTTGTTTTAAAATTAGTTTCAAAAATTTCAAAGGGCTGTAACTTGGAGGAGAAGGGGTTTTAAGAAAAACTTAATAAAAAGACACCCCTTATTTTTCGCCAAAGAATCACCCTGTAAAATTTTTCGCATCAATTTGGAAACACCCTGTATATATATATATATATATATATATATATATATATATATATATATATATATATATATATATATATATATATATATATATATATATTCATTTAATTTTTTATATTGAAATGTAGGTATATAGATGTTAAAAAATGTTGTATCATTATATTTTTTTAATCAATTTGATAACTATTATCAGACAAACGAAAATGACGTGTTAACGTTTTCTTAGGTAATGTATATAAATTTAAATAAATAAGAACTTTAATTTCACGTGAAATAACCCTATTTTGCGTTGTCTATAGTGAAAGTAATAACACGTTTTTACAGAAATTCATCTTTCTACCCAACATTTTTGATTATTAAATATTTGGCTTTACATACTACTCAACTGTTTCAAAAATAACAGCTTCTCAGTTTAACAGAATAACTCTGTGTAGTAGTGTCGGTATGCCGTATTCCCATCAACAACCGGTTAAAGTTAAAATTAAAATTAAACCGACCGTTTTATTGTACCGAAGATCGTACGTCCCTAAAGCTGTGAGCGAGAGCATGCATTCCCAATCTCAAGGCTATTCATCCCGTTAAATGGTTAAATAACAGTTGCCGATGAAAACTGATGTTTATTCATCGAACCTAGTTGCAGTAGAATTGAAACAGACACGACTCCGAATTCTAGGTTAGTGTAAAAAGCGTTACTTTTTAAGCCGTTATTTTTATAAATCGATAACTGGTGGTTACCGTTACGGCTCGGTAACCGCTTAAAAATAGCTGACAGTTTAATAACGACCCATCACTAATGAGATGTTAGATGTATAAGTATTTAATTCTGACAAAATACAAAATATAACTATCACACAAAAAATTTTAAGAAACGTGCTTTGATGCTTATGCATATATGTATATGCCACATAGCCAAAAAAAAAGCCTGCAAATAAAAAAATGCATTGCGGTTGTCTAAACATTTAGATATTGGCAAACTGTCAATTCAAGTGTTCGCAGTCATCATTTCAGATTTAAACAATTGATATGGAACTGTCACACATTTTAGATTTCTAACTTTTAGAAGCATATTTCCTACTTGAAAATACACACAAACAATTGTTTCTCGCTTTGTGATTGGTTCAGATTTGCCAACTACTCGCTGCCTATTCTGAAAAAATAATGCATTTTGCTTTTGGCTCCTTTTTAAACTATTGTGTATAAAAAAAATACCACTGAAAGTTCCAAAATAAAACATAGCCTTCATGATTCATTCAACATTCATGAAGATATACCGGAAGTTTTTTTAATGAAAACTCGGTAATATATATATATATATATATATATATATATATATATATATATATATATATATATATATATATATATATATATATATATATATATATATATATATATATATATATATATATATATATATATATACAGGGTCGCTGATAAGTCTGGAAACGGTCGATTATCCGGGAAAATATACAAGGTGTCGAAAAAAGTTTTATACAAAAGTTTTTGGGTTCTTCAATGTCTAATAGGCGGTGATAATTTTATTTATACAGGGTTGGTCATACAGGCGTGGCACACCAATATTAATTTTTTTTTAATAGAACACCCTATATATTATTCGATATTTCAATCCTTCTCTTAATTTTGAGCAACATTTATGAGAAGCATAATGTACCTAAACTCAATCGTTTCCGGGTAAAAAAATAAATAAAAATAAACGCTACTGTTTTTAAAATCTATTGGATGAAGAACAAAAATAAATGAAAAGTAGAATATCTCTTGAAAACAATCTGTGAGTGTGAAAAGAACCGGTTGCGATGTTTTTAACATTGTTTGGAATCCCAAGATAAGATAAGATGCCCATAAGAAACGCAGTATTATTCTTTTGTTTTAAAATGTTTCCAGGACAACGAATGTCAAACATTCATTCAGTGTCAACAGTTTTGAAACATTAGTAATTTAGTGTCAACAGTTTTTGTGCAAAATGGCAAATTTAAGTGAAACCGAACGTATCGAAATTTTAATGATGATAGGGTACGGTGATAGAACACGAAGTTTTGCTCAAGTGGTGATTATGTTCAATGAGCTGCATCCTGAGCGGGAATCGATCTCCAAATCCACAGTTTCGAAAACTTTGCATCGTTTTCACGAAATTGGCGGTATCAAGGATAAACCTAGAACTGGAAGGCCAGTAACCGTTACAAATGAAGAAAATTCTTTGAATGTAATATTGGATGTGGTGGAAAATCCGAAAACTTCGGCACAGCAATTGGCTTTAAATCACAATATGAGTCGATATTCAATTCAAAAGATTACGAAGCGGGAAAAGTTCCGTCCATATAAAATTCATTTATTGCAAGAACTGAGTGAAGACGATTTTGATCGCAGAATCGAGTTCTGTGAACTTATTATGGAGAAGTTACGCCAAAATTTTAACTTTGCCAACCACATTTTGTTTTCCGACGAATCTACATTTTGTTTGAATGGACAAGTCAACCGACACAACTGTAGGTACTGGTCAGACGAAAACCCACATTGGATGGAACAAATTCACACCCAAAGACCGCAAAAAGTAAATGTTTGGTGTGCTATTATTGGTGGACATATCATAGGACCTTATTTTATACACGGTAATTTGAACTCTGCTCGATATTTGACACTTTTGCAAGAATCAATTGTTCCAGACGTTAGTCGATTATTTCCGAACAATAACGACCCAAATCTACCAGCGGAAGAAATATGGTTTCAGCAGGAAGGGGCACCCCCTCATTTTGGAATTGAGGTACGGGAATATCTGAATCAAACCTTTCCTGGCAGATGGATAGGGCGCAGGGGAACTATTGAATGGCCAGCTAGGTCTCCCGACATGACGCCGCTTGACTTTTTTTTGTGGGGTCATGTAAAAAATTTAATTTACCAAAATATACCGCAGAATATTGAAGAGTTGCAAGCAAGGATTGTGCATGAAATTAATAACATTCCTCAAAACGCTCTTGTAAATGCAGTGCAATGTTTTGTTAAGCGAATTCATTATTGTCAGGAGGTCAATGGAGAACACTTTGAACATCTTATAAAATAGGATTTCAAACAATGTTAAAAACATCGCAACCGGTTCTTTTCACACTCACATATTGTTTTCAAGAGATATTCTACTTTTCATTTATTTTTGTTCTTCATCCAATAGATTTTAAAAACAATAGCGTTTATTTTTATTTATTTTTTTACCCGGAAACGATTGAGTTTATGTACATCATGCTTCTGATAAATGTTGCTTAAAATTAAGAGAAGGATTGAAATATCGAATAATATATAGGGTGTTCCATTAAAAAAAATTAATATTGGTGTGCCACGCCTGTATGACCAACCCTGTATAAATGAAATTATCACCGCCTAGTAGACATTGAAGAACCCAAAAACTTTTGTATAAAACTTTTTTCGACACCTTGTATATTTTCCCGGATAATCGACCGTTTCCAGACTTATCAGCGACCCTGTATATATATATATATATATATATATATATATATATATATATATATATATATATATATATATATATATAAACAATAATATATATATATATATATATATATATATATATATATATATATATATATATATATATATATATATATATATATAAATTTGATAGAAAATGAAAAAAAATCACATACGGTGAATTGGTGTGAACGGAGATTGTGTGTGAGCTCCTGTAAAACAGCTGAATATCTTGAGAGATATTTTGTAATTAAATGTGGAAATTTGGTGAGCTGTGAAATTAAATTAGACAGTCGATATTTGCGATCTAGTGCAATTTTTAGGTAATTAAATACTAGCATAACAAGAGAAATTTGTGAGATCTCTACGTTGGGAATCAATTTAGCTTATCGCTATGCTGATAAATAGCAGCTGGCTTGTATACTGCTGAACAAAATAATTGTTAAAGAATCCAAGTATAGGATGTGTGATATTGTTGGAGAAATTGCGAATAGAAAATTGCTGTATGAGGTGAAGAAGCCGTTGCTGGATTTGGAGGGTAAATTGTTGAAGAAATTGGACACACTTAATGGGAGAATAAGTGCCGTTGAAAACAAAAACCAGTATCTTAAGTCTAAGTTGGAGAGTTTTGAAAAGAAAATCAAGAAAAATAATATAGTGATTTTTGGTATAGGTGATATTGAATATAGTGCAGAAGAGCTGCCAGACTTCATAAGAGATAAACTGAATAAGTTGCTTGACAGCAAGTTGGACACCTCAGCGGTCAGCGATGCTTATCCAATTGGTAAAGTGCATGGTCATCGTCCAGTGATTGTGGAATTTACATCTTACGTGCAGAAAAAATTGCTAAAAAATTCTAGTAAGCTGAAGGATAAAAAAATTTATATTAATAACGACTGTACAAAAAAGGAGTTGGATGAGCAGCACATGCTGAGGAAGCATTTAAAAGCAGCTCGAGGCAAAAAACTCAACGCATTTATTAAGCGTGGAGTACTACATATAGGAGAGAATATATATAGGCCGGGTGAGCTGCAGGATATAGATGCCGAGAATGAAGATAATTTAGGCTTGGAAACGTCCAAGTCCCTTAGTGCTCCTACTACCCCGGATTCGAGAAGCAGACTAGGCGGCCGTTATTTCGCGGGGTTTTAGGTTTAAGTGGGGGAAATGGTTTTGCACTATATATGTTTTTTCTGTTTGGGAGGCATTGTAAAGGCTAAAATTTGGATTTATAAACTGATTTTGTGTTCTTGAGGCACTGTTGCCAGTTTATTTTTGTGGACGCTGTGATGAAGTTGGTACATTTGAATGTAAGGTCTGTATTTACGGGCTTTAATGAGCTTAAAATGATGATTGAAAATCAAAAGTTTGATATTCTGTTGTTGACTGAGACGTGGCTGTCTGGTGATGTGGTGTCGGACCATTTCCAGGTTTCAGGTTACAGCCTCGATTGGAGGGACAGACCTACCAGGGGTGTACTCAGCTATGCTAGAAATTGCTTAAATTGCCGCGTAATGGAGGTAGATTGCGAAGTAAGTTGTTCTTTTGAGTTATTTATTTGACTTACACTTAAACGTAGATCTTATGGCATTGGAGTGTTTTATGGGCCGCTTAAAACTAATTTAAATGTATTTGTCAATGATGTTCATAACATCCTTGGTGTGGTTTATCCCAGTGTTGATGAGCTTATATGTGCTGGGGACTTTAACGTTAATCTGCTCAATATCGGTAACCCTTTAGCTGATTGTTTTAACTTTACTCAACTTATTAATGAGCCTACTGGGATTTCCAATACTACTAGCACTCTACTGGACCCTATATTTATTGCTGATGAAAATATTGTGGTCCGGGTCGGCTGCATATCGGCAGACAGTATATTCGACCATCATGCTGTTTTTTGTGAGGTGAAGACTCAAAAGATGCCTTTCCAACCTAAGATTGTGACTTACCGATATTTTCGAAACTTTGATTATATATTATTTATTCGTGATTTGCAGTCATTGAACTGGCAAGATTTGATACGTGAACCTGGCATTGAGATGAAAATTGAAATGTTCAACACTTTTATATTGCAGTTGTTTGACATCCGTGCTCCTTTGAGGCAGGTTAAAGTGACTAGACCCAGAGCTCCGTGGCTTTCTAATAATATTAGGTTTCATGTGAAACTCAGAGATAAAGCGCTCCATGAATTTAAGAGATCGGGGAATGGTTACGATTGGGAGAAATATAAAAGGTTGAGAAACACCGTGGTGGCGATGGTCAGGCGCGGTAAACGCGACTATCTTGATTCCTTGCGTGTCCGGGGAGATTTTCGCCAGCTCTGGCGTGGCCTGAGTTATATGAGCGTGTCAGCCAAACCGAGGATTGCTTTGCCTGAGCATCTGTCGGATCCGGGTGAAATCGGACGGTACTTTAGCACATATGTACAAAAGACAACGGACTGTAGCGAACTTGTTAATTATTACGGTAGCCATGTTTACAATACTGACAGCAGGTTCAATTTTGCTCTGGCAACCGTAGATTAAGTTAATGAAGCTCTTAATAGAATTAAATCTAACGCTTATGGAATTGACAAGATATCTGCGGCGATGATAAGGTACTGTAGACCATTTATGTTACTCACATTATCAACTGCTGTATTGAAACTAGTTATTTTCCATCCTCCTGGAAGACGTCAATAGGTATACCGCTAGTAAATAATCCAATGCCGAGTGACTTTTCTGATCTTCGCATTGTCAGTATACTGCCCGTGCTCTCTAAGATCTTTGAAAAGGTTCTGTGTAAGCAATTATACAGCTACGTTAATGATAACAATATACTGCCTCACACACAGTGTGGCTTTCGGAGTGGCTTTAATACATCTGTGGCACTCATCAACGTTGTTGACAGTATAATGTCTGCAGTTGATAAGGGTAAGTGTTCTCTTTTTGTGCTGCTTGACTACTCAAAGGCGTTCGATATTATAAATCACAGGCTCTTGTTGTCTAAGTTAAGATATTATGGCTTCTCTAATGAGTCTCATAGACTGATCGAGTCTTATCTTGATAACCGCTCGGAGTTGATGTTTTCTTTGCAGATGGTCTGATGGGGTGACCATTCTTTCGGGTGTACCACAAGGCTCCGTTTTGGGGCCTCTACTTTTTTGGTGTATACATCTAGCATACTGCAGTCTCTTGAGCACTGTCGAGTTCAAGCCTTTGCTGACGATACACAGCTACAGTTCGATTTTGCTGGCATAGATTCTCTTCGCACGTCAGAGGTCGTTAACTCCGAGCTGCTGCGGTTGAGAAACCTTTCGGAGGGGCATGGATTGAAACTTAATCCTCTTAAATCGAAAGTGATGATATTTGGTAGCAAGAGAGATGTGAGCATCTCTACGAACATGTTGAATATTATGATTGATGGTACCAGTCTTGATTTTGTACGGTCCACCGTGAACTTGGGTATTACTCTCGATAAGGACCTTAGGTTTAGGCAGCATGTGAAAGGGATGCTTCAGATGAGCTTTATTTCATTAAAATTATTGTACAGTAGCAGGCATATATTAAACACACAATTACGTAAAAACCTTTGTGAGGCACTTGTGCTGTCTAGTTTTAATTATTGTGATCTGGTTTACGGACATTGCATTGATGTGAGGGATAGGAATCGCATACAGGTAGTTCAGAATTCGTCTTCGAGATTTATATTTGGATTGAGTGGTAGGGATCATGTGTCACATACTTATGGGGAGTTGGGTTGGTTAAGAATGGCTGATAGAAGAAAACTACATCTTGGAAAATTTGTTTTGACCGTGATTAATGGTCGCTCATCACCATCTTCTCTGAAGGAAAAATTCTCCTCCAGAGGTGGGGCTCATGACGTCAAGATTCGGTACCCATATCGGTTAACGATTCCGCGTCATCGGACAGCTATGTTCAAAAGGACTTTTATTTATAATGCTGTTGAACTTTATAAATCGTTAAATCGTGCATATTTGAGTATCAGCGTCAGTGCATTCAAGAACACATTTAAGAGGTATTTGCTCTCCCAGCAATATTAGTGGTATAGATAATGTGAACAATATTAGTAGTACTAATAATACATTATTAATTTGTAAAGGCTACTGCTTACGATGTGAGTGTGGTTGGTGGTATTGTATTGTAGTGGATCATATACCTCACATTGCACTATTGCATGACGGAACCTTATGGTTGAGTAGATTAGCCAAGGGCTAGACTTCGCCATGGGGTTCTACCTTAGCTTATAGCTTAGATTAGCCTGAGTTGTGTATTTTGATTCATTTGTAGTGATTTCTTGTTTTTTATTGTATTTAATAAAGGCGATTAATAATAATAATAATAATAATAATTTATTTCTTAAAACTAATTAATCGTATAAAATTTTTCCAAAAAAAAACAAAGAAACAACATTACTATCAATATTTTTAATGTATTATTACATTTTCTTCCAATTTCCCTAACCGACATAAACTCCTTTTAACATCTTCAACAACTACCAAATTCTTCAATATTCGAACTCATTTTGACATTTACCAGTGAATGCTTTCACTCTCTAACACATATTTTAAATAATATATATATATATATATATATATATATATATATATATATATATATATATATATATAAACATATAAAAATTAAACCTATTTACAAATGAACTTTAATAAGATATTATGCTGTGACAATACCTCTCTCAAGCACCCTAAAATATAATCAAAATGTGCACAGTTATATATGTTTTATTTCTTTTTCCCTTGTCTTAATACACTACATATTTTATGACAATCGATTTAATTTACTTATTTGATTTCATAAATAGTCGGTTAATAGTGACTTGGAATGAAGTAGACACCACATCTTCAAACATATTAAGAGAATATGAGTAAATCAACAGCAACTGGGAATGAATTCGGTCAGTCCCCCAGCCACGTGGTTAAAAAACACTGGCTGTATGAGTGGTTACAACTCTACCTCTAAATAAAAGGACTGTAATAGCAGCAGAAGCAGAAGTCAATGGAAGCTGTGTGTATTCGGAAAGAAACTATTGACTATTAATAACAACAATTGACTAAAAACGCTGCGAGTTGTAAGGAAAAAAATAATTATACTACAGAGGTGATAAATGATAATAAATTACAATAGGGTTATATATAATCGTAAATGCTTCCAATAATTAACAATCAGTGAATTCAGTATTATTGACATTTCTCTGAAACTTAAAAATGAATTTCATGAGTCAATGACAATAATAGAAGCATTGACTAACCAACAGCAACCACATACTTATGATTTAAACAAAAATGTTTCGAATTTGAATAGCTCAATTTTCTGTAACTCTAGAAAGCTGAATTTTGGCACATAGTTAGGTATTTCCCAAAGCAATATGTAGACCAAATTTTATCGAAATTTTCAGGAAAAAAAATTTTTTTTGAAAGAAAACTCAACATTTTCCCGGAAAACCCCGTCCGATTTTCCTGGCCAACGAACTCATCCAAGCAATTAATAAAAGAAAGGCACTTGCCGAGTTTCATCTAAATCGGTTAATTATTTTTTGAGTTATCAGACGGATACATATGTATATATATATATATATATATATATATATATATATATATATATATATATATATATATATATATATATATATATATAAACATATAAACATTCAAACTGACCCCGGATATGGGTTCTAGGGGTCCTAATTCGCGCTCATTTGAAAGAATTTTTGCAAAGTCTCACCATCGATACCTCTCTATTAGTGAATTTTTTAAATAAAAATTCACTAATAAAAACATAGACTGCTAACCTGAAGTCTGTTGCTTTGGATTAGTTTCGTAATCCAATGGAACTACCTTATATTAACCTTTTATTTCAAATTAACATAATATCCAAACAAAGACATTAATAATTTCTGTGAACAATTTCAATTTGTTTGTTGTAGTCCACAAAAACTTAATCCATAATTTATTTGCTTAAAACTTTTAGAATATAGAAAATGTGATAAAGAAAAGTCTAAATGGTTTTATATACCTGACAATGGGATCTATGCTTATGACAGAATCGTTTGATGTCGACAAGTTGCAAGGCATGTTCGATGCATTCTCTGAGCTACCACATCTGGTGCTCTGGAAAGCAGACAAGGATAAATTTCCGAAAGGGCTTCGTTTCCCCAACAATATTCATTTCGAAAAATGGATGCCTCAGTTGGACATTTTATGTAAGTTTTAGTAAATACTTTTAACTGTAATACATCTATATTATCCATATTTAGGATAGGTATTAGATAAAAAGTGTGACGAGAGATAAATCTTTCGTCTCCTAATCAGATATCTTCAAGTTGTTGAAGGCACTGCTCAACAAAAATTGTTTTATTACATATGACATCTTCCACTTGTATTTATCAGTTTAAAGCAGTGACTAAAAACATGAACTCATTTTTCAGGCCATCCAAATATCAAAATGTTTGTTTCACATGGTGGCCTTTTGGGAAGTCAAGAAGCAATATATTGTGGTGTGCCGAGAATAGGAATTCCAATATTTGCAGAACAAGATTCGAATATATTTCAGTCTGTTGAAATGGGTATAGCTGTCAAGGTAGATTTCAACAATGTTTCAAAGGAATCTATGCTAGAAGCCTCTAAAGAAATACTAAATAACGAAAAGTAAGTTGAATCCAAATTTCATGATTCCTTGCCGAATACTTAAGTGTTTGTCAAATATAAACAAAGTATATTTGGAACTACATACTTTATACTTAATTATTGAAAATTATTCACATATTATATGCGTGTATGTGTTTCGATTTACTGGTTGTGGCTTTGATGAGCCATTAGCACATTATGACCCTCCTTTGCTACCCTTTCCTAAGGTCGAAATCACCTTTACACTTTTTAGTGAATTTTTATTTCAAAAAAATCACTAATAGAGAGGTATCGATGGTGAGACTTTGCAAAAATTTTTTCAAATGAGCGCGAACTAGGACCCCTAGAACCTATATCCGAGGTCAGTTTCAATTTTTATATGTTTATATATATATATATATATATATATATATATATATATATATATATATATATATATATATATATATATATATATATATATATATATATATATATATATATATATATATATATATATATATATATATATATATGTATCCGTCTGATAACTCAAAAAATAATTAACCGATTTCAATGAAACTCAGCAAGTGCCTTTCTTTTATTAATGGCTTGTATGAGTTTGTTAGCCAGGAAAATCGGACGGGGTTTTCTGAGACAATTTTCAGTTTTCTTTCAAAAAAAAAATTTTCTCCGAAAATAACAAAGCTGTTTTAATAAAATTTACTATATATGTTGCCTTGGGAGAGAACTTACTAAGTACTAAAATTCAACTTTCTAAGTGTATAGAAAATTGAGTTATTCAAATTTTAATTTTTTTTTCAAAAAAATTTTTTCTCCAAAAAGTACAAAGTTATTTTAAAGAAATTTGGTGGATATCTTGGCCTAGGTAAGACCTTACAACGCACCAAAATTAAACTTTCTAAGTTTATTGAAAACTGAGTTATTCAAAGTTGAAGCGTTTAATAAAAATTCACTACCATAACGCACTTGCTGCGTCCAGAGTTTTACTAAAATCTTTTGGGAAAATCCATTTCAAATATACCCTCTTTATGATGCTTCGGCAGTAGTTTCAGCTATACAGTTTATGGTTTAATAGTCTATATTTTAGCAAATTTTTGTAGAAAAAATTCGTTACTGAAAGGATGCGACTTACGAATTTTAAAAAACCTCTGGACGCAGCAAGTACGTTATGGCAGTGAATTTTCATACAAATGTTTTTAAATAGCAAATATGTGTTTTTTTTTTTAAAGAAAGCAGGCATCAAATTTAGTTACCAGTATAACCTATATAATAAAATTTCGGGACGCAGCAAGTGCGTTATGGTAGTGAATTTTCATTAAAATGTTTTTAATAGCACAACTGTTTTTTAAGAAAGCAGGCATCAAATTTGATTACCAGTATAATCTATATAGTAGAAACAATGTGTTATGTTTCATCAAAATAACTTTATTGTTTGAAAATGTACAAAATCTTCCGAAAGTAAACTTAAATTGTTCCCGAAAAAACTGGTTTTCTGGTCAACCTTATAGGTTAATAGCAAATTGAGCTATTCAAATTTGAAGCATTTAATGAAAATTCGCTACCATAACGTACTTGCTGCGTCCCGAATTTCTTTTCTTACAAAGATGTATTATATTTCGATGGAAAATGCAAAAATGCAATACCATAGGGCGTGTTCGATTAAAAAAAAAGAAAATTTGAATCACGAACGACTTATGGGCCACCCTGTAATTGTGGAAATATGATGTAGCTCAAAACACCCTATAATTATTGTATACAATTTTTTTTCGTAACTTGCATATTAACGGATATATAGAGCTTTAATGATTTTTTACGAAAATTCGACAAAAATAATATACCATTAAACGATAAACTCTATAGCCAACGCTGCTGCCAAAGCATCAGAGAAAGGATCTATTTGAAATGAATTTTCTGGGAATATTTTAGTAAAATGAAGAACAATGACGATTGAAACTAAGAGTTCAGGCTTTGTAAAACATTCTTTTTGAGGCAGTTTCTTTCCATAGCTCATATTAGTTTCAGGTTCCTTGCCTAAACATTACCAATTCTGAAGTTTTAAATCGCGACTTTGACGTTTTGACGAAAACCCTAATTTATTTTTCTTTAAATGCCTGTAATTTTTTTCTCATCTAACCTACAGTGCCGGTAGGTAGCTTACCTATCACGATATAAACCTGTGTACCGATTTTGGTTGCCCTTACTTTGTTAATTCCGGAGATATAAATTTTTTTCGAATGAAAACTCAAAAATTTCCCGGAAAACCTCGTCCGATTTTCCTGACTAACGAACTTATCCAAGCCATTTACACAAGGAAGGTACATGCCAAATTTTATTAAAATCGGCCCATTATTTTTGGAGTTATCGGTGTGATATATATATATATATATATATATATATATATATATATATATATATATATATATATATATATATATATATATATAAACATATAAAAATTGAAACTGACCCCGGATATGGGTTCTAGGGTCCTAGTTCGCGCTCATTTGCAAACATTTTTTCAAAATTCAAAAGTCCGGATCTCCCCCTTTTTTTTGTATATGAATATACTTAAAATTATCCTACTTTTAAAAATGTGCTACTATTTACAAGTAGTCAATCCTTAATTATATAGTTATCTTTTCAGTGAATTTTTATTTAAAAAAATTCACTAATAGAGATGTATCGATGGCGAGACTTTGCAAAAATGTTTTCAAATGAGCGCGAACTAGGACCCCTAGAACCCATATCCGGGGTCAGTTTCAATTTATATATATATATATATATATATATATATATATATATATATATATATATATATATATATATATATATATATATATATATATATGTATGTATGTATGTATCCAACTGATAACTCAAAAAATATTTAATCATTTTCGATGAAACTCGGCAAGTGCCTTTCTTTTATTAATGGCTTGGATGAGTTCGTTAGCCAGGAAAATCGTACAAGATTTTCTCAGAAAATTTGGAGTTTTCTTTCAAAAAAAAATTTTTCTCCAAAAATTACAAAGCTATTTTAATGAAATTTTGCAGATATATTGTCTTGGATAAGGCCTTACTACGTACTAAATTTCAACATTCTTGGTTTATAGAAAATTGAGTTATTCAAATCTTGATTTTTTTTTTGAAAAAAACATTTCTCCGAAAATTACAAAGTTATTTTAATGAAATTTGGTAAATATGTTTCGTTGGGAAAGGTCTTACCAAATACCAAAATTCAACTTTCTAAGTTTATATAAAGTTGAGTTATTCAAACTTGAAGCATTTAATAAAAATTAACTACCATGACACACTTTTTTAATTATGTTGTTTCTCTTAAAATACTTTTTTTTAATAAACATAAAAGGATTAATATGAAATACAGTTGACCACAGGGATACGAATACGCTACTGGAGCTCTTCAGAGCTTTCAACATCACAGACTGAGCCACTATATGAATGGTTTCAAACACTAGGCAACACAATAGGAACTTATTAAATACCTAGACCTAATATCCACTATTAACTAATTACAATTGAGGACCTTGCTGCAAGAAGGGTGCAGCTCCATTTTTCGGCCATCTTGAGTTAAAATATACGTTATATGCCCAAAATTACGGCGGATCGACTGGTGCAAAAACGATGCAGATCCGATGCTTAACAAAGAAGTTTTATGCATTTTTGTATTTGCATCCTTATTAGTGAACTTTCCCAAAAAAAATTCACTAATGAGGAGATCCCGACTTTTGAATTTTGAAAAAATTTCTTCAAATGACCGCGAACTAGGCCCCCTAGAACACATATCCGGGGTCAGTTTCAATTTTTATATGTTATATATATATATATATATATATATATATATATATATATATATATATATATATATATATATATATATATATATATATATATATATATATATATATATATATATATATATGTATCACACCGATAACTCAAAAAATAATAGGCCGATTTTGACTAAATTTGGTGGAAAAATTCCTTTTGCAAATGGCTTGGATAAGTTCGTTAGCCAGGAAAATCTGCCCAGGTTTTCCCGGAAAATTTTGTGTTTTCTTTCGAAAAAAAATTATATCTCCGGAATTAACAAAGTAAGGGCAACCAAATTTGGTACGCTAGTTAATATCCTTATAGGTAAGCTACCCACCAAAATTTAGCTATGTAGGTCAAAAGACAAAAAAGTTATAGGCATTTAAAGAAAAATAAATTGGGGTTTTCCTCAAAACGTCAAAGTTGCGATTTAAAACGTCAAAATCGGCAACATTTAGGCAAAGAACTTGAATCTAATACGGGCTATGAAAATCAAATGTCTCAAGAAGGATGTTTTACAAACTCTGAAGTCTTAGTTTCAACCTTCATTGTCCTTCATTTTACTAAAATGTTTCCAGAAAATTCATTTCAAATAGACCCTTTTTCTGATGCTTGGCAGTAGCCTTAGCTGTAGAGTTTATCGTTTAATGGTATATAATTTTTGTCGAATTTTCGTAAAAAATCAATAAAGCTCAATATATCCGTTATTATACAAGATATGAAGAAAATTTGTATATATTAATTATAGGGTGTCTTGAGCTACATCTTAAAAAAATATTTCTACAATCACAGGATGGCCCATAAGTCGTTGGTGATACAAATTTTCTTCTTTTTAGTGAATTTTCTTAAAAAAAATTCACTAATGAGGAGATCTCGACTTTTGAATTTTGAAAAAATTTCTTCAAATGAGCGCGATCTAGGACCCCTAGAACCCATATCCGGGGTCAGTTTCAATTTTTATATGTTTATATATATATATATATATATATATATATATATATATATATATATATATATATATATATATATATATATATATATATATATATATGTGTGTGTGTATCACACCGATAACTCAAAAAATAATGGGCCGATTTCGATAAAATTTGGCATGTACCTTTCTTTTGTAAATGGCTTGGATAAGTTCGTTAGTCAGGAAAATCGAACGAGGTTTTCCGGGAAAATTTTGAGTTTTCATTCGAAAAAAATTCTTATCTCAAAAAGTAATAAGCCGATTTGAATAAAATTTGGCATGTAGCTTCCTTTTGTAAATGGCTTTGACAAGTTTGTTAGTCAGGAAAATCGGACGAGGTTTTCCGAGAAAATTTTGAGTTTTTATTCGAAAAAATTTTTTATCTCAAAGAAGGATAAGCCGATTTTAATAAAATTTGGCATGTATCTTGCATTTGTAAATGGCTTTGATAAGTTCGTTAGTAGAAAAAATCGGACGAGGTTTTCCGGAAAAATTTTGAGTTTCCACTTGAAAAAAATGTTTATCTTAGAAAATACAAAAATTATGATAACCAAATTTGGTAGGTAGGTTTACTATATAGAAAGTAAACTATACACCAAAATTTAGATTTCTATGTTACAAGAAAAAAAAGTTATGATAAGATTAAATATTTTGTGCCAGATCATTTCTATGAAAATTCACTACCATAACGCACTTGCTGCGTCCAGGCTTTTTTTTAATCAAACACGCCTTATGTTATTGCATTTTTGAATATTTCAGCGATGCATGTTTGTAAGAAAAGAAATTCGGGACGCAGCAAGTGCGTTATGGGAGCGAATTTTCATTAAATGCTTCAAATTTGAATAGCTCAATTTGCTATTAGTGAATTTTCTTAAAAAAATTCACTAATGAGGAGATCCCGACTTTTGAATTTTGAAAAAATTTCTTCAAATGAGCGCTAATTAGGCCCCCCAGAACACATATCCGGGGTCAGTTTCAATTTTTATATGTTTATATATATATATATATATATATATATATATATATATATATATATATATATATATATATATATATATATATATATATATATATATATATATATATGTATGTATCACACCGATAACTCAAAAAATAATGGGCCGATTTTGATTAAATTTGGTGAATACCTTCCTTTTGCAAATGGCTTGGATAAGTTCGTTAGTCAGGAAAATCGGCCCAGGTTTTCCCGGAAAATTTTGGGTTTTCCTTCAAAAATCTCCGGAATTAACAAAGTAAGGGCAACCAAATTTGGTGCGCTGGTTTATGTCACTATAGGTGAGGCGCCTGCAAAAATTTAGCTTTGTAGGTCGAAAGACAAAAAAGTTATGGGCATTTAAAGAAAAATAAATTGGGGTTTTCCTCAAAACGTCAAAGTGACAATTTAAAACGTCAAAATTCGCAACATTTAGACAAAGAACTGGAATCTAATATGAGCTATGGAAGGAAAATGTCTCAAGAAAAATGTTTTACAAACCCTGAAGTCTTAGTTTCAATCGTCATTGTCCTTCATTTTACTAAAATGTTTACAGAAAATTCATTTCAAATAGACCCTTTCTCTGATCTTTGGCAGTAGTGTTGGCTATAGAGTTTATAGTTTAATGGTATATAATTTTTGTCGAATTTTCGTAAAAAAATCAATAAAGCTCAATATATCCGTTATTATACAAGATATGAAAAAATATTGTATACATTAATTATACGGTGTCTTGAGCTACACCTTAAAAAATTATTGCGACAATCACAGGGTGGCCCGTAAGTCGTTGGTGATACAAATATTTTTTTTAGTGGAAAACGCCTTATGTTTTTGCATTTTCCATCGAAATATAATGCATGTTTGTGAGTTAAGAAATTCTGGACACAGCAAGTGCGTTATGGTAGCGAATTTTGATTAAATGCTTCATATTTGAAAAGCTCAATTTGCTATTAACCTATAAGGTTGACCAAGAAACGGATTTTTTCGGTTACATTTTAAGTTTACTTTCGGAAATTTCTGTACGTTTTCAAACAATAAAGTTATTTTGATGAAACATGGCACATTGTTTTTACTATATAGGTTATACTGGTAACCAAATTTGATGCCTGCTTTTTTTTAATCAAACACGCCTTATGTTATTGTACTTTTGCATTTTCCATCAAAATATAATACATGTTTGTAAGAAAAAAATTCTGGATGCAGCAAGTGCGTTATGGTAGTGAATTTTGATCAAATGCTTCATATTTGAATAGCCCAATTTGCTATTAACCTATAAGGTTGACCAAGAAACGAGTTTTTCCGGGAACACTATAACTTTACTTTTGGAAATTTTTGTACATTTTCACACAATAAAGTTATTTTTATGAAACATGGTACATTGTATTTACTAGATAGGTTATACTGGTAACCAAAATTGATGCCTGCTTTTTAAAAAAGAAAACACATATTTGCAATAAAAACATTTTTATGAAAATTCACTACCATAACGCACTTGCTGCGTCCAGAGTTTTTTTTTTGTGCAAGAAAGGTGCAGCTCGGAAGCTGCATCCTTTTTGCAGCAAACGATCGTGCATGTTCGTTGGGGTTTCGGATGTACCTTCCAATCCGCGATGTTTCACCCCGGTACAGATTATTTGACCGAAACTGGTTTTAATATTAAATTTAGTTTCGTTTTGTTTCTCGCCCGTGCGGGTCACTGCCACATGTTTGTAAACAAATTTCCCCGCAATTTTGTTCGTTCAACTTTTTTTAAATGTGTGAAACCGAGTCAGATCCATTTGCACCTAGTGACTCAGCATATGAGCCTACAAGTTCAGATGAAACCTCTGCTCCTGATGTGGCCGGACCGTCATGTAGAAAACGAAGTACAAAGAAGAAAATAGTTTCTTTGCCAAAACGACCCATTGTGCCAATAAGCTCTGACGAAAGTGATGAGGTCCTGGCTTCACTTAAAAAGAAGTATTCAACTAAAAAAGCACATCTTTGGAAAAAAACCTAACGTGCCGGTTGAGCCTACAGAGGAGCTCCAGGATATACATCAGGTTGGTCCCCAGGATGAGCCCACAGTGCGTGTAACAAAAAATATAAAAAGTTCCAAGCCCGCTGCCTGGAAAAGAAATATAAAGAAAAAAGCTATTGCAGAAGGAAAAATATATACGAATTGGAAAGGAGTACAGAAGGGGCCGAGATCAACTGGAACTAACTGCAACTGCACGTACAAGTGTTTTCAGAATGTGGATGAAGAAACAAGAAACAGTATCCTAGAAAAGTTTAACAAAATAGGTGACAGAAATTTGCAAAATATCTATTTGGGAGGATTAATTCAGACAACTTCTATTGATAGAATTCGCAAAAAAAACTAATCAAAGATCAGGGCGTACTTGTTCTCACAGGTATTTTGTAAAGTTGGGCAAGCAATCAAAACGGGTTTGTAGACATGCTTTGGTTTCGATTCACGGTATTTCAAGGAAGCGTGTGGACCTTATTGCGCAAACTTTTCGTGGCAGGGATATTGCAGCATTGCCTAGTAACAAGGGAAAACATAAAACTAGACCTAACCGAAAATCACAGGATACACTGCAAAATGTAACCACACATATCAAAAGCTTTCCCATGAGAGAGTCCCACTATAGTAGAAACAGGTCCCGTCGTTTTTACTTGTCTCCGGATCTAAGTGTAAAAAAAAATGCATGAACTTTATTTGGAACGTTATGAACCAGAAAGTGCAAGTAACCCCGAAAATAAACCTAAAGTACCCTATGACTTTTATTTTCCATTTTTTAAACAGAACTTTAACTATAGTTTTGGCGCGCCTCACTCGGATACGTGTAAGAAATGTGACATTTTGCAAACCAAACTTAAATATGTGACCCTCGACGAAAATGAAAGAAAGGAGTTGAAATTAGAGAAGCAGAGCCACGTAGTTAAGGCCGACTTGTTTTTTAAGGAGCTAAAAGAAAAAACTGCATTGTGTAAAAATAACGACGAAGTTGAGGTTTTAACCTTTGACTATCAGCAAAATCTCTCCTTACCGAAAGTTCCTGTTGGTGAAGCTTTCTACAAACGTCAGTTGTGGACATACCACTTTTGCATCCATTCTGGAAAGACAAATAAAGCGCACTTTTATTTATACGATGAAACTACAGCTGGAAAATCGCCAAATGAGGTAGTGTCACTCTTATATCATTACATCACCAACAGACTTCCTCAAAACGTCAAGATTGTGTACCTGTTCTCGGATAACGCTGCGGCTCAAAACAAAAACTCAACAATGGTGCAGTTTTTGTCTTTACTTGTACGAGCAACGTCCATCCAAAAAGTTGTCCATCGCTTTCCTGAGCCGGGGCATAGCTTCATGCCGTGTGATTGGTGCTTCGGGGTTATTGAGAAATTTTTAAGAAGAAAAGACTACGTGTTTAATTCTCAACAATACGCTGATTATATCAAGCAAGCAGCTAAACAGTTTATTCCTATTTTAGTGAAACAAAACATGATCTTTAACTTTAGTATTCACTTTGACGGCCATTTCAAAAAAGTAATCACAAGCGCTAACAAGACAAGATTCCAAATTTTAAAATATCGTATTTTTGAGTATAGTAAGGAACACTTGAACCATATTAGAGTGAGTATTTCTACTGGTCTTCCAATTTTTATCGAGTTTCAAATCTTAAGGGACATTCAAAACGATAATATTCAAATGGACGTAGATATCCCAGTCTATAGTCAACCCATTCCTTTGAAGAAAGTGAAGTATATGGACGTTGTGCAGTTGGCTACACGATTTGTTCCCTTGGACCAAATGACCTTTTACAACGGACTTACAAGCGAAGCTCTTTTATCGTCCCAAGTACTCGAAAATGAATCTGAGACAGAGGAGGACGACCAAGCAGATGACTGAAGTGTGGGTTTCGCGTGTGCGTGTGATAACGTTTAGTTAGTTTTTTTAATGGTTATTTTTTGTTTGTTAATCCCAACCTGTTTGATTTAACACTGTACTTTATATACCCACCATATTCGTTTGACTTTTGTAACCCAATGAAGGGTGTGTGCATTATTTAGTTTTTTTAATGTGAGACAAAGAAAATATAGCTCTCTTTTGAATGGAGTCCAGGATAGCGAGTGTAGAAGCGTCAGCGGCACCCCAGATGTAGGAACAGTATTCGAGGTTTGGCCTTATTTGTGAAGTATATAAGGTATAGAGATTAGCTGGTGAAAAGTATTTGCGAGCCTGGAAGAGGAAACCTAATTTCTTAGCAGCCGCTTCTGCAATTGATGTGACATGTTGGTGCCAATTGAGATTTCGATCCACAGAAATGCCAACAAGTGAAAAGGACTCATTACTTTAAATAACTTCGTTGTTTATTGTGATGGGTCTAGGGCTGGTGTATCTCTTATCAGATACAAAGCAACACTGAACATCGATGTATGTCGATATTTTCATTGTATAGAGTCTGCATTATTACTGTTATTTTATTGTTTAGTTATTTTATAATATACAGGTTTTCTATTGAGAAAAAAAACATAATATACTCAATTAGTCTTAGAAATATTTTCTTTCTCTGAAAAATGAATTAAACCCAGAAGAAAAATCGTTAAAACTTATTTTAAAATAAAAAAGTTTAACAATGTGCACATTTGTAACTAATTACCCTCGATTGATACAGAACATTTGTATGGGTAAAGCCTTTTATGATGGGGGTGTTCGATATTTGCAAAATTTAGAAACTTAAAAGGTATAACTGGTTCTAGTGTTTTGCATTTTGGCATTAAAACTGTGTATTTTAAGGATTGATATGTCAATACCTTGTTTTTCAGGTACAAAAACAATGCTAAAAGAATATCAGAAATATTCAAAGACAGACAGAATCACCCTTTGGACACTGCTATATACTGGATTGAATACGTAATAAAATATCAAGGTGCGCAACATTTAAGAAGTGCAGGAGCAGATCTGCTATGGTATCAGTATTATTTAGTTGATATTTTACTATTTGTAACAACAATTATTATAATTTTAATTTACATTTGTGCTGCCGTATCAAAATTAATCTGCAATTTGTTATTTAACAATGTAAAATATAAAGTAAAGTCAAGTTAAACATATTATTATTATTTATTTGCCTATTTATACGTACCTATTATCATTTGAAGTAATGAAGGTGATAATAATAATAATAATAATTTATTGCTGTGATCAATGTATACAAAATATAATCATGGATATTTGCATAGTCACAGAAAAGGAAAAACAAATAAACAAAATAATTAAATTAATTTGAAATCATTAACAATTCCAAATCAAAAAAATCTTGTAGAGTAAAAAGGCATATTGTGTAAATACTGTTTCAGTTTTCTCTTAAATGTACCCCGTTTTAACATCTTCAACTCATCGTGGTAAGTGATTGTACATTTTTATACCCACGCATTATGGGCCATTTGGAACCAATTCCAGGCGATGTTGTGATAGTATTATTTTACTTTTTGGTCTAGTATTATGTCGATAACAGTCCAAAAAATTTCTCTTACCATGGATATAAGTCACAGTTGCTAAGATATATGTTATATATAGTAAGTATCCTCAAAATTTTTAATTGATCTCTGCATGAATGCCAGAAGTAAGCACCCGCCAGGCATCTTATCATTCTTTTTTACGGCATAAATATGTGACCGAACCATGGAAGATGACCCCCAAAAGAGACCATAATTGAGAAGAGACTCAAATTCTGAAAAATACACACATTTTATTCCTGACAAATTGAGACTGGGTGTGAGTTTTGAATATAGACACATTTATTCTAGGTGTTAGTTCATCACAACGTGTACTCAACTTCAGTGTCTCTGAGAAATGGATTCACAAAAACTTAACTGTCTCTTTTCTGGATTGCGATATTTTGGACTATTATGACGTGATCATAGAAGACTGTGATTTGTACAGTGTGAAGCACATATAACTCGTTTTATGGAAATTCAGAAACAATTTAAGTGGCGGTTGGCACCAGGAGAGCACAAGAGCACGTGCCCCCCACTTAAATTCCCTTAGCAATACAATAAGTTTGTTAAAATAATAATTTAACAAAGTTAGAATTAGATACTTAAATGTTTCTGGGGTCCGTGCTGCCAATATTAAATTCTGAAGCTCCGCACCCGACAAGACGAAGTAGCCAATACTTACTTTCACCGCCAGGACATGTGTAAAATGACTTCGTCACTGTAGCGAGAACTATATACGGTAGTATACGCGATAAACCAGTGGCCGTTGATGCATATCCCGCTACTTTTATCTGGCCGCGGCGCACATTTTGGATGTGTACTACTTTTATAACAATTCGATTGTCATGCCAATCTTTTGTGCCATTATGCGTCTGTCCATTTCATTTTAATAACGTGTGGCATATAATCTATTTTAAAATGAATTCATCAGTGTCCTTTATTTTAGAATATAGACCTATTTTAGAAATTATCAGGATAAAATAGCTATAAAAACACTTGGCAGACCTACCCTAGCCTTGGATATTGAATAATCGACTGCAGGAAAAATGAGACAATTTATTATATATTTGAATATAAACGTGTATGACCAGTTTATGTGGGTGTCCCGAAAGGAATAAATATTTGTTTCGTTTGTATCTTAAGCAAGTTTTTTAAAAATTATTTTTGAAATAAAATTTATCAGATAAAGTAAATGACCTTGAAGTTGGCCGCGTACGGATTTCCCATAACCTGTCTTTTATAGTTGTGCTCCCAATTTTTTAACTCACGAGCGGTCACTGTAATCTATTACCACAAAACCATGTATCTAAATTTTCCATGGCATCATTAGTCTTAAAATTTAGTGAAGATTGGTTACGTGAATACAAAAGTATTTACTTGTCATCCACATACATTGTAACTGAAGCTTTAATGAAAGACGGTAAGTCATTTATATAAAGAAAAAACAATACAGGGCCCAGCGCAGATCCCTGTGGGACCCAGAACGTGTACCAAATTTAGTTTTTATAAGTTGAAGTATTACTGAGATATTGATATCGAAATTTAAAACCCCACTTTGAAGGCCTATAACTTCTCAGGGATGCACCTTTTTTTTCTCCCTCACGGCTCGTCCGCGGCTTTGCTGCCCCGATAGCACTGCAGCCGCAGTGTACGGATAAGTTGCGTTAAATCACCAAATTATAGGTTCCCCTACATGCCCCCGCTCTCTGTCGTTTCTTATGCGAAACACGCTGTATATATTTTTTAAAAACGCAATGTTCGCATGAGTATATGTATGAACATTTTGAGAAGATTCATTGAATGTTCATGGAACATTTTCAGAAGATACTGGGAGCTCCTAAGAATATTATAAATAACATTCTAAGAACCTTATTAGTATGACAGAATCTGTCCCATTATCATGTTCATAGAATGTTCTATGAATATATATTGTACCTGGTGAAAATGTTCTGGGGATGTTTCAATATTCTTTCGAAACATTCCTGGTATAATCTCAGAATGTGTCTGTGCTGTCTGGGTAGTTATATGGACATTTAGTAATAGAGATAAATATTTTAGGTGATAGTGGTGTTGGAAAATAGTTGATTATAATAAATTAGTAGTTTGAAAAGCTGTGTTTTGTTGGTCAAACAGATCCAGAACCCCAAAGAACGTAACAACTGATGTCAGAAGTGGGATTTTCAAGCTGTTAGCGGAAATATTTTCCAGAATATTCGTCGAACAACGTAGAAATATCTGGAAGATCAGTGTCAGCAGTAATTCATCACTGGGTGTGTTTTTGAAACAGAATAAACTGTGTACCAGCTTTAAGTACGTCTATGCGCCTAAGACACGTAGTGCAACAGCCAATATGGATACCCAGCTATTGGAAATTATTTTAAAATGGACGAAGAAACTAAATTAACACGAGAAGAAGCTAAATTAGCACGAGACAAATCTAAAAAAGAAACAAAGATGCCAAAGAAAAAATGAGATGAGATGAAAAGGCCAGAGAAAGAGGCGAAGAAGCCAGAAAAAGAGACGAATAAGCCAAAGAAGAAATCAGAAAAATATACGAGGAATCAAATGAAGAAATGAGAAAAGGAGATGAAGGAGCCAGAAAAATGTAAAGGAGCCAAAAAGAGTTGAAGAAGCCAGAAAAAGGGATGAAGAAGCCAGAAAAAGATATTACGAAGCCAGAAAAGGCTATGAAGAGACGAAGAACATTCCGCAAGAACATTCTGCAAGAACAAGCGATGTACATGACAAGCTGATGAGTATACAAGAAGTTAAACAGAAATGCAATCACTAGAAAGGAGGTGAGATACCTTAGCCAAGGGAAATATCAGACTCGAACATAGCCCAGTCGTAAGAATTAAGGTCCCCACATTTGATGGCTCAGTCCCATGCGGTATGTACCTACGCCAGAATAAAGATACCTGCTAGAACAAATTCAGAGGAGAAAGGCAGCATTTGTTGGTCATATTTTGAAATATGATAAAGTTCTAAAAAATATTATTTCAAAGAGGGTTATACTTAGAGAAAGGGTGGCCCGCCAGAAATGACTTATAGAAATACTATTAAAATGTATAAGGAAACCCATGTGGTTTGATTAGTCTATATAAGGTTAATGGGGAATGTATGTTGCAGGGCTGTGAATTATATGTGGATGTGTACGGTATTCTCTTTCTAGGAATACCACATAGAAATCCATAAAGTAGTCTATGCGGCATTTTTTGGTTTATATAAGGATCATTTGATGAAATAATTGAATGTGTCACGGAAATCCGTATAAGATGACGATTTTTTAAATTTAATTTCCACAACACACCACGAGGGCTTTCAGCCTAAATACTATCGTACCGTGGGTGTTGACAAGGAGGAAAGAGGCAGCTTGTTAATTCTGGACTTGAAGGTTTGGAGGTTCGGAGGAGAAGGAAAAACATGTGCCGGCAAGGAATTCCACAACTTGGAAGTCCTCGGGACAAAAGAGCGGGCATAACAAGCTGTTCTAAGTCCGGTGACCTGGACAGTAAAAGGGTGCAGTCGCTCTGTTCCCCTGGTAGATCTGTTGGGGGCAGCAGGTGGGGGAACTATGGAGGAAAGCTCCTCTGAGCAGTGCTCGTGCAGATATCTATAAAAGAGAGAGAGAGAAGTCACCAACAGCACGTCGGTAGGCAAGGGATGGCAGCCTTTGGGTGAAGGTAGGGTCACCGATGAGACGTATAGCTCTCCTTTGAATGGAGTCTAGGATAGCGAGTGTAGAAGCGACAGCGGCACCCCAGATGTGGGAGCAGTATTCGAGGTTTGGCCTTATTTGTGAAGTATATAAGGTATAGAGATTAGCTGGTGAAAAGTATTTGCGAGCCCGGAAGAGGAAACCTAATTTCTTAGCAGCCGCTTCTGCAATTGATGTGACATGTTGGTGCCAATTAAGATTTAGATCCACAGAAATGCCAACAAGAGAAAAGGACTCATTACTTTGAATAACTTGGTTGTTCATTGTGATGGGTCTGGGTCTGGTGTATCTCTTGTGAGAAAGAAAGCAAGACTTAGTTTTGGTGGGGTTGAATTGCACAAGATTTCGACTTCCCCAGTCTAATATTTTTTGGAGATCCACGGAGACAGAACCCTCCATGAGTCTGCGATCCTCATCTAATTGGGCTAAAGAGACAGGCTTAGAATATTGTATATTTGAATGGAGAGTGCTGTCGTCCGCGTAGCTGTGAATTGGGTTGGATGTGCTAGAGAGGAGGTCATTGATGTGGAGAAGAAACAAAGTAGGGGCTAAAGCTGAACCTTGAGGAACTCCTGCATTAATTGGATACAGTTTAGAGGAATCGCCATCCACAACAACAGATATGCTCCTGTTGGAGAGGAAATTTGCTGTCCAGGTACAAAGTTTTGGGGGTAGGCCATACGCTGGAAGTTTATTAAGCAGCGCTGCGTGCCAGACCTGGTCGAATGCTTTGGATATGTCTAGAGCAACAATCTGGGATTCACCGTGTTGTTCCCTAGACTTGTTCCAAGAATGGGTGACAAAGGAAAGGAGGTCGGCAGTCGATCTGCGCTGACGGAATCCATACTGCCTGTCGTGGATTAGACTGTGTTTTTCAAGAAATTTTAGTAATTCGGTGTTTATATACTTTTTCATCACTTTAGAGACTACTGAAAGGAGAGAAATAGGCATGAGGTTGCTAGGAAGCGCTTTGGATCCTTTCTTGGGGACGGGTTATACTCGAGTAGTCTTCCAGTTACTAGGGAATATGCCTTTATTATAAGATATCTGAAACAGACGAGTCAGGACAGGAGCAAGCTCTGGTGCGCATTTTTTGAGAACAATTGCTGGGATCTCGTCAAGGCCAGAGACTTTCCTGGTATTAAGAGAAGAGAGCATCTTTCGTACCTTTTTAGTTTTGAAAATGATATCCGTCATTTTATGCGCGACATTGGGGACTGTTGGTGGTTGAACATTTGGAGGTGGGTTGAGAGTAGAATTGCCGGCGAACAACGAAGCAAAAAGTTCAGCCTTGCCCAGGGCGGTAGAAACAATTTCATCCCCTGAGACAAGAGGTGGGAACGTGCTTTTGCAGAAATTATTCCCAATAGATTTAGCAAGAGTCCAGAAGGGTTTGCTGCCGTTGGAGCTTAAGAGGACTTTTGATGTGGTTATTAAACGAGTTTTTTGCCTCAGAAAGAATGTGGACATAGCGGTTTCTTGCGTCGTTAAATGCTTGACGATTTTCTTGACTGGGATTGTGTAGAAGCGTTTTGTGAGCTTTGACCTTTTCAAGTCTGGCCTTGTCACAGGATTTAGAGAACCAGGGCTTTTGAGTGGCTGAAGAGGTTTTCTGTGTACGTGGGATAAATAATTCCATGGCAGCTTGGATAATTTCGGTGACGTTTTGTGAGATATCAGAGGGGTCAGGATGAGAGAAGCAGACAGACGCCCATGGAAATGAGGAAAAGTAATCCCGCATTTCGTCCCAGTTTGCGGCGTTGTAGTGCCAAACGATACGTGGGTGTGATGACTGTGTGACCTCGGGTTGCATTGCGCAGGAAGCAGTGACCATGCCGTGTTCTGAGCGACCAAGGGGCGCGGTGACTGATATATGTCAAAGAAGCAATCAGAACCACAAAAGCTTAACTGTTACGTGATCTATATTGGTGAACATTTGTCCAGAGTCATTGTCAACTGTTCAACAATCAACGTTTTTTGTTTATGTGTTTGTGCTTTCGAAGTTTGGTGGGAGCTGGGTACAAAATAATTTAATTTATCCACAATAATTATCCCGTTTAACTATTAAAAATAAACTATTAAAAACAAACAACCTGTGGTCTAATTAACGTGTGTAAGAAATGTCGTTAACATGTTTTAGATCAGCAGAACTCACAAGTTTGATTGGTATTATTTTCATTGCTGCTTTGCGTACCAAGGAACTCCATTTATCGGGTCTAGTTCGTTTTAACGAAAAGGAAAATATAAATCAAAGTAACATTTTCTTTCAGATTTCGACCACCCGAATCAATCTGTCTAAGTCTTTTGCGATGTAAATTTATCATTAACAAAATATTTGAATTCAATTTAAACCTTAACCTCAAAATTTGTATCGTTTCTTTTCGCTTGAGACTTTCATATTTGATTTCCACTGATTTAATCACTAATCACATATATTGACTGCCTAGAATTCTTGACCCTAATGTATACAACTATATAGATAATAGACATTGATTTTTTGTTGTTGGATGCAGGAGGGGGAAATGCTCATGCAGACCCCATTCACGGCCCCGTAGGTTCCGTGGGATATCGAGGTACTGTGATACTGTTGTACTCACTAAAACCCCCTCCCTGGTAGTACCAGACCTTAGTCCATACCTCCGTCGGAAAGAATTACACACAATGACTTTTTAGCGTATGAATGTTTTTATTTTGTTTTTGCTGCGGGGGCCTTAGCGGGAAGTATAAGCTTTGGACACTTATGCTTGTGTGGAAGTTGCTCGTCGTAGTCGGTGGCACTACGGAGAAGAGCATTTGGGTGAGAAGCGGGTTTTGCGAACTGGGTTGTGGATAGTTGAGTTATAAACTCAAGTATCGAAGGCATTTCCAGATCAGAGTGAATCTGACTGTTTCGGACAAACCATGGCGCTCCGGTTACCATTCTCAAAATTTTGTTTTGGATGATTTGTAGCGTCTTGATATGTGTTGCGGCCGCGGTGGCCCATGCAGGTGATGCATAGGTCAAGGCTGGCCGGATAATGACTTAGTACATGAGCAACTTATTGTTCATGGACATTTTGGAATTTCTATTTAGAAGTGGGAACAGCTTCGAGATGAACATCGAGGCTTTCTTTCGAGCGTGATCGACATGGGGGCGCCATGTTAAGTGTTTGTCGAGGAAAACTCCGAGGTATTTGGCGGAATCTTGCCAGGGGATTAGATGGTTGTCTAATGAAACGTGTTCGTGAGGTGTGTGTCTCCTCTTGGAAAATAGGACAGCTGAACATTTATCGGGGTTTATGGCTAGAAGGGATTTCCTATACCATGATTGCAGCTTGACTACGGCGGTCTGAAGTCGTTCGGTTATTATCCTCGGCTGAGTAGAGCTGCTGAGGATGGTAGTGTCGTCTGCGTACAGTGCGTATGTCACGTTTAGGGGGGCTGTCGGAATGTCTGCAACAAATATATTGTACAGCAGAGGGGAGATAGCATAACCCTGCGGGAGACCAGCCGTGGCTGGGTACGTTCTAGATCTGGTTCCAAGGTGTTTGACCTGGTACTTCCTCTGTTGCAGGTATGACCTGATTAGAAGAATCATAGGGAGAGGATAGTTAAATGATAAAAGTTTGTTTAAGGAGTTCAATTTTGGAAATATTCTATATATATTTCCATACTATTATGAGACAGTTTATGCGGAATTCCATATAAGCTACCATATTTTCCCTATTTAATTATGGGCTTCTATGGGGATTTCCATATGAATCCCTGTATATTTATATGAAAAATGATATATGATTCTTATGTGGTTTATGGCGGAATTCCTGTTTCAAATGCTCATATTCGACCATATAGAAACCCATACGTTTTTTATAGGTTTCTATATGGCATTTCTGGCCATTAGATGAAGAACACCACTACTGAAAAACCCGATTCAACTAATGAGAGTCATGCCACAAGAAAAGGCGACATCGCCTTTAGTCCGTGATTATTATGATGATGAAGCTTAACAAAGAGTTCGTTATTTTCTCAGAGCTCAAGATGCGACAACATTGATTGTTTTTAAACTGTTAGGTAACAATAATACCACCATACTCCTGCAATATTATATAGTTTTCTGTCACGCAAATATTATCTGAGCATCACTAAAATTATATAGCCATTAGCCACTTAAAATAATAATATAGTCGTTATTAGTCCTCAATTGGGAGCTATTACAACTTTTATAAATAGTATGTATATATTGTTGCTGAATTCATTTTTAAAAGAAAACTGGCAATTTGCTTCCATTAAATTAAAGATAAATGTTTATACACCCATGGATGTTGCTACTCAATATAATAACAGGAAGGTCTATACAGGCTGTCCCAACGAAAAGTATGCATCCAGGTTTTTTTTTTTTGGTGAATTTGGGGAATAAACCCTCGGACCCGTGATTTTTTATTTTTAGGGGGACACATCTTAAGCATATTTTCCAACCTAGCCCTTCGACCCCCTAGCGGGAAACAAATGCACCCTTAAAATTTCAAATGGGAAGTGGGGTCGAGTCTACATTATTTCAAAGGGTACACAATTACCTTTCCAATGATGTCTCATTTGTTGGATTTTACTGCAACGGTTAAAGCAAAAACGGCTTTACAAACTCAAACCCCATCGTTTTGGTCACAATGAAAAAGTCACGAAAATTTCAGTTAAGATTTAAGATACTTTAAATGTATGTTAGATATTACAAATTATTAAAACAATGGACGCAGCAAGTGCGTTATGGTAGTGAATTTTTATTAAATGTTTCAAATTTGAATAACTCAGTTTTCTATAAACTTAGAAAATTTTAATTTTGGTATGTAGTAAGGTCTTTCTTAGGGCAAGATATTCACCAAATTTCATTAAAATAACTTTGTAATTTTTGGAGAAAAAAATTTTTTTGAAAGAAAATTTAAAATTTGAATAACTCAATTATCTATAAACTGAGAAAGTTAAATTTTGGTACTTAGTAAGGTCTCTCCAAAGGCAATATATATATATATATATATATATATATATATATATATATATATATATATATATATATATATATATATAGTAAATTTCATTAAAACATCTTTGTTATTTTCGGAGAAATTTTTTTTTCCGGAAAACCCCGTCCGATTTTCCTGGCTAATGAACTCATCCAAGCCATTAATCAAAGAAAGGCACTTGCCGAGTTTCATTGAAAGCGCTTAATTATTTTTTGAGTTATCAGACGGATATATATATATATATATATATATATATATATATATATATATATATATATATATATATATATATATATATATATATAAACATATAAAAATTGAAACTGACCCCGGATATAGGTTCTAGGGGTCCTAGTTCGCGCTCATTTGAAAAAATTTTTGAAAAGTCTCACCATCGAAACCTCTCTATTAGTTAATTTTTTTAAATAAAAATTCACTAAAAATGAATGAATAAATTTGATTTTTTTTAACATTTGTTAAAAGTTAAATTTAACAAGTACTGAAAATGTGACCCATTTCCTTCCATACAGTAATAGAGATTTTGTTGAAACCTATTTCTAACATCTTATAGCATATCAGGTGTTATGCTTGTGCACTCAGCTACAATCCGTTGACGAAGATCTTCTATAAAAGCGGGTTGGTGGTGTGTGTGTGTGTGTGCTTTTTTATTTTCTTTAACGTCGGCCTATTTCCGCGACTATGGCCAATCACCGACGCCAGGGAGCAGTTTCACCTCACTATCCTGGAAATTTTGCCGAACCCCTACCTTTCTGTAAGGAGGGTAGGGATCTTTAACGTGCCCAACATCGCATGGACATGGGACCGTCGGCTTTACGTCCCCTCCGAAGGGCGGAACGTGCAGACATTCAACTTGCTCAAATACAATGCCAGAACCTCGGTTGATGTTGAAGTTACAGTTTGTACTGAAAAAGTAAAAGGAGTACGCTGGGATCGAACCCAGTACCCTTCGGTTCAGAGGCACACGTTCTTACCCCTGAACCACCGAGGTTCCGGGTTGGTGGTAAAACATTTACTTTTCAAGTGTCCCCAAATGAAAAATTTAAGGGCGATAAATCGGGTGACATAGCCGGCCATTCTATTGAACCTCTTCGGCCAATCCATCGCCCAGGAAACCTGTTATTTAAAAACTGTCTTACAGGTGTAACACAATGCACAGGTGTTCCATCTTGCTGAAAATTAAGCAGTTTCACATTATGATTTTGGTCATCCACTAGTATTTGTGTAATTGGAGGGTCAATGAAATTTTCAAGCATGTTTGGGTATATTTCACCAGTTAAATTTCCAGGAATAAAAAGAGTTCCTGCAATATGGTGTCCTAAGATGCCACAACAGACGTTTATTTTTTGTGGTCGTTGGGTATGAACTATACGGAACAAATGTGGGTATACTATCACTCCAGTGCCGGTTATTGTGCCTATTTTAAACTCCATTAAAAAAAGTGCACTCATCGGAAAAGCAAATATTAAATAATAGGTTTGGGTCTTCAATTAAACGCTGGCTCATTTCTTCACAAAATTCCAACCTTCTATCTTGATTATCTTCATTGAGTTCCTGGAGTATCGTCAAAGCTCCTAATTTCGGACAGAAGCATTATTTCGGACATGTCATGGTTGACTTAATATACAGTGACTCTCTATCAAGTCACTGTAACTTAATAAAAGTGACAGTGACATCTATCGGTATGACTTTGTAGTGTCAACAGAGCCAACTTTGCTTAGCTAACGTGTAGATTTCTATAATGTCATGTGTACCAACATTATCCACTTATAGGTCTGCATTAACACGCATGTGTAACAAATGGTCACAAGTGTCGGGATATTGAAGGTCTGTAAAGTTTAAGGTAAGTAATAAAGTATAACTTATTTTATTAAAAAAGTTGATGAGTTCGTGTTTGCTTAGGGTGCTGTGAGTTTGATTAATAAGTTATTTTGTAAATACAATGAAGTACTGATTTGATCTTAATCATTTTACGAAAAAGTTACATTTTATACCTAATTTCGGACAGATGTCCGAAATTTGGAACATCTGTCCGAAATAAGAATATTTTTGTAAATTTATGATTTCCAACTGGTTTTTCATATTTTAATAGTGAATTCTCTTTTCTTCCATGACAGATAAACATGTCACCAAAAAGAATGCGAAACAACGTCGACGCCCACTTAAACATGTCACCTATCCCGCTGACTCATTGGAAAAAGCCTTATTAGATGTAGCTGAAGGTCGATTGTCAATGAGACAAGCTGCGGAGAGATACGGCGTTCCTAAGTCTACAATTAGTAACAAATATAAAGGAAACATATTTGTCCACGTGGTCGGCCAACTGTTTTTACAAAAAGAGACGAAAATCGTATAGTCCAAGGTCTTATAACTGCTGCTAATTGGGAATACCCTCTTACGAATGTTGATGTAAAAAATATTGTTAAAATGTTTTTAGATAGAAAATGCATAACTAAAAAAAGATTCAAAAACAATACCCCAACACCTAGATGGTTGAAAAGTTTTTTAAAAAGAAATAAACAAGCACTTTCTACAAGACTATGCCAAAATATCAATAGGCAACGTGCTGCTATTTCGAGATCCATACTAATCGACTATTTTGACAATTTAAACATTACACTTGAAGATGTGCCTCCAGATAATATCGTCAATTATGACGAAACAAACATGACAGATGAACCAGGTAGTCAACAAGTTATTGTTCGTCGCGGTGCTACGCATGCAGACAGAATACTGGACTCATCAATAAGCAGTACGTCTGTTATGTTTGCAGTCTCCGCTTCTGGAGAAAGACTACCGGTATACACTGTGTATAAGGCCAAGAATCTCCACGACACCTGGACCAATAATGGCCCAAATAATGATTTTTACAACAGGAGCTCGAGTGGCTAGTTTAATTAATTTATCTTTGAAGACTGGTTCTCTGCCATATTTAAAAAGAGGGACGGTAAAAAAAGATTACTTGGTGACAACTTGGCTAGTCACACGTCTATTAACGTGATAAATAAATGTTTGCAGTATAATATTCAGTTCGTCCTACTCCCTCCGAACACAACGCATCTATGTCAACCCTTAGATGTCGCCTATTTCAGGCCATTGAAGCTGACATGGAAAAATACACTGCTGGAGCGGAAAAACGTCATAGAGGTGTGATTCCTAAAGAATATTTTCCAAACCTCTTAAACGAAACATTAAAATCAACTGCTGCGATTGAACAAAAAAATATCGTATCTGGATTTAGAGCATGTGGATTAGTACCATTAGATCCTGATCGAGTGCTTAAAAGACTTCCCGGTGGCCAACACATAATCGCCGACACCGATACTGGCCCAGAATGGTGCAAAGTTTTTGGTGAGCATTTAGAAGAGGCGAGGGCCTCTGACACGACACCAGTGGCGCAAAAAGATCTATGTCCAATCAGGAAAATCTATCACCGCCGAAGATATCGAAACAGGCAGACAAAATGACAAAATGAAGTGGAGACTGAAATATTTTTTGAAAACACGCCATTAAGTGAAAGCAGTGCATCAGGAGAAGTTGTCGAGAGTGAAGCTGCTGATGGCGATTTAGATGCAAAGAGACCTAACTTAAATAGAGCAGAGGCAAGCCGTAGTGTTGTTCCAGGTAATTTTATTGTCAGCAAATTTATTTATAACAGAGGCATGAAAAATGAATGCGAGAAAAAATTTATAGCGAAAGTAATCGGTGTACATGGCCATTGCTATGAAGTGAGTTGTCTTAGAATGAAAACGATCATTTTGCTTTCCCTAACACAGAAGATATCAATATATAATTCAATCAACCCAGGTTTGTTCTGTGCTAGAAAATCCAGATCTCAGAAGAGGGAAATATAGAATATAGTTTTACTGTGAAACCTTCTTAAATTTTAATTAGGTAGGTATTACTTTTTAAGTTTGAATACCTACAAATGTACTACATATTCTATATGTGTTAAATTGTAATATTTTCCGTTCTTGTAATTAAAAATTTTGTCGCCTTTCATAAAAACAATAAATCTTATGTTAATTTAAGTTCTGCACTTAATTTTTCCCCACAAAAACTTCATTTTACTCTTTGGGTTCGTAGATATTTTGTCCGTAATACACGTCAATATTCATAAGTGTCCGACACCTGAAAATATATTAAAATCACATTAAAAATATCATGTCCGAAATTACAGCATTCAGACTCTAATTTCTGACGTCAACATTTTTTTCGATAAATAGATTATATATATATATATATATATATATATATATATATATAAACTCTGTTCTCATTTTGAGAAACTAACGTTGGTTATCTATGAGCACAGCTGATTGAGGATAACAATCCATTTTCTTCCTTAACTTGTTTGTATCCATAAAAATAACGTAATATTGTTCGAAATTAGATAGTTTGACGGTAATTGAACTTTGTATGGATGAATTTTGTGCGTTTTTAAAATCCTTTGTACGGAAGAAGGGGAAACTCCTGAGGCTTGAGCTAGTTGACACGTACTTTGAGTTGGATCCAAAGCAACATGCCCCAAAACACCAACTTCCACAGCTTCATTTCTGATTGATCGCTGTGGCTGATGTTTTACATTACAGACAGACCCAGTATCGACAAACTTTTGCACCAATTTGGCCACATACGAATCATTCACATTTTCATTTGGATAATTATTATTAAACCAACGAGCAGTGAGCCTAGCACAACTGTTAATTTGAAAATAGAGTATAACAATTTCAACGCGTTCGGAAATGGTATAAAATCATTTTTACGAATTCGACTGAAATTAAAATAACTTTAAGAGTAATCAAACGGAGTCAATGAAGATGATAAACTAAACGTTCACCTGAATTGTGTATACTAATGCCAATTTATTTACCTTATATAAGAAATCACATAAATGATAACGATAAGAAGGAACTTCCATTTTGATAAGATGACACTGATTATATTGGGATTCAATAACGTTTTTGTTAAAATAAGTAACGTAGAAATGATTGTGGTATTTTAACTCATAAGAACTGAAATTTACGTGACTTTTTCATTGATACCAAAACTATGGGGTTTAAGCTTGTAAAGCCGTTTTTGCTTTCACCGTTGCAGTAAAATCCAACAAATAAAGCATAATTTGAAAGGTAATTGTGTACCGTTTGAAATAATGTATGACTCGACCCCACTTCCCATTTGAAATTTTAAGGGTGCATTTGTTTCCCGCTAGAGGATTGAAAAGGTAGGTTGGAAAATATGCTTAAAATGTGTCTCCCGAAAAATAAAAAATCACGGGTCCTAGCGTTTTTCTCCCAAATTCATAAAAAAAGCTGGATGCATACTTTTCTTTGGGCCACCTGTATATATATTTTTCATCCAAATTATATGTGTTATGTTTATTTAGGTACCGTTTTCAAATAGTATCTTACATGCTCTCGTATGAGGACTTTGATTTGTTGAATTAGTGAAACAATTTATTTTAAAAATGTGTTCATTTATAACGACAGTCACTAACAAAACGTAATTAAAAACTAGAGTACTCCTTGACGTTGCTGACTGGCCACAGTCACGGAAGTTAACCGACGTTAAAAAAAAAAGAGAATTGTTGATAAGAAGTGAAAATTTTCTGTCCATTTGTAAGTGAAGTATTTTTAGTTTAGTACGAATAGCTATAAGTGGTCACAATTACACGAATATACGCATCAATTTCTTCCCGGTGAGTAGTTAAAATGAAATATAGCCTTAATTGCCTAGTTCTTTTTTTACTAAATGTGGTCTACAAATCAATAACTTGGATTATTTATAAGAGCTGGTCTGTATATTTACTATAAGATTGATAACAACATTACAAGGTCAGACTAACTTATTACTTTCCATTGACAATATTTATAAAAGTCTGGACGCAGCAAGTGCGTTATGGTAGTGAATTTTCATAGAAATGATCTGACACAAAATATTTTATTAGAACTTTTTTTTCTTGCAACATAGAAATACAAATTTTGGTGTATAGTTTACTTTTTATATCGTAAACCTACCTACCAAATTTGGTTATCATAGATTTTTTTATTTTTTAAGATAAAATTTTTTTTCAAATGAAAATTTTTCCGGAAAACCTCGTCCGATTTTTCTGATTAACAAACTTATCAAAGCCTTTTACAAAAGGAAGGTACATGCCAAATTTTATCAAAATCAGCCCATTATTTTTTGAGATAAAATTTTTTTTCTAATGAAAACTCAAAATTTTCCCGGAAAACCTCGTCCGATTTTCCTGACTAACAAACTTGTCAAAGCCATTTACAAAAGGAAGGTACATGCCATATTTTATTAAAATCGGCCTATTACTTTTTGAGATAAGAATTTTTTTCGAATGAAAACTCAAAATTTTTCCGAAAAACCTCGTCCGATTTTCCTGACTAACGAACTTATCCAAGCCATTTACAAAAGAAACGTACATGTTAAATTTTATCAAAATCGGCCCATTATTTTTTGAGTTATCGGTGTGATACATATATATATATATATATATATATATATATATATATATATATATATATATATATATATATATATATATATATATATATATATATATATATATATATATATAAACATATAAAAATTGAAACTGACCCCGGATATGGGTTCTAGGGGTCCTAGTTCGCGCTTATTTGCAAAAATTTTTTCAAAATTCAAAAGTCGGGGTCTCCCCATTAGTGAATTTTTTCTACGAAAATTCACTAATTAATAGTGTCCTTAGTTAAACTACGATAAGTCTGCACGCAGCAAGTGCGTTATGGTAGTGAATTTTCATAGAAATGATCTGGCACCTATTATTTATTCATAACCTTTTTTTCTTTTAACATATAGATATAAATTTTCGTATATAAATTCCTTTTATAATATCGTAAACTTACGTACCAAATTTTGTTAACATAGCTTACTTTCTATTTCTTGAGATAAAAATTGTTTCCGAAAGAAAATCTAAAATCTTCCCGAAAACCTGGTTCGATATTCCTGGCTAACGAACTCATCCAAGCCACTTACAAAAGGAAGGCACATGCCAAATTTTATCAACGAACCATTATTTTTTAGTTATCCGTGTGATTCATATGCATATATATATATATATATATATATATATATATATATATATATATATATATATATATATATATATATATATATATATATATATATATATATATATATATATATATATATATATATATATATATATATATATATATATATATATATATATATATATATATATATATAGGATGTCCCACGTAAACCTTCCGTTAGCCGTTTCCAGAGTATGGCTCACAATTGAATTCTGAAAATTCACGCACGTGGATTCCTCGAAATTTCCAGTTCACTGAAAGTATTGACGTTAGTATGGGACTTCCGGTTATACCGGAAAGAGACGTCAACTTTCTTATTTCAAATAGAAGAAGGTGTTTTTTATTACGGATCTAGATTGCTCGTCAAATTTTATTCTAGGTTTTACAAACATATTACGTCATTTTTCTCAACCATTTTCGAGATATTCGACTTTTTTTTTTAATTTCAAAAAGCATTGTCACATTTACACACCACAATCTCTCTTATTTTTCAACCTGAAGGGTTGAAATTTTAAAGTGCAAATTCTAAAGTACTACAAAATATTTTGAATCAAAAGCGGTCCATTATATAACTTATCGTAGTGACTGTTGTATGTATGTATGTACAAAGAATGGCTTCGGAAGATGCCTATACTTTTCCACTCTCCATAGACTCGTAGTGACTGTTTGATGATGTCATTGATGATTTATTCCCTTCTATTTAAGGTGGCATGTGTATTTTGTGCAAGAAGGTGCACCGACACACTTCTCTGTTCAATTGCGAAATTACCTAAATGTACTTATCCCCAAATAGGGATAGACTGTGGTAGCCAATTCCCTTTGCCAACTCGTAGGACGACTTTTAAAATTAAATTTATTAATTTTTTTAGACTTTTTTGAGGTTATTTTGGATTAGTTCTCTGCAGTGACACAAATAACATCCGCGAAGAATTATGGGAAAACGTTGTAGAAACTTCCAATTTATTTAGAAATGACGACGATTTTCCTGGCTAACGAATTTATCCGAGCCACTTGCAAAAGGAAGGCACTTACCACTTATAAATATATATATATATATATATATATATATATATATATATATATATATATATATATATATATATATATATATATATATATATACTTAAGTATATAAACATATAAAAATGGAAACTGACTAAATATGTGTTCTAGGTGGCCTTTTTCGCGCTCATTTGAAGACATTTTTTCAAAAATCGTGATCTCCTCATTAGTGAATTTTTCAAGAAAATTAACTAAAATAAATAGAATGTTAATGCCGGCGTTACAAATATTAAACAAAACATGTAGTTTCCTATAGAGGATAGTGACAAGTGTGAAAAGATTTGACCTCTACATCTTACGCAATTATTATTGATAAGTGTTCCACAAATATTTTGCTCAGTCACGATATAATAACTTATAACAATGAGGCAGACGTATGAAAAACGTTCTAGCGTGTTAGTTGGTTAATACTGGACAGGTTCGTATTAGCATGTGATTTTCGATAGTCGTCCAAAACTCCTGTTGAAACGATGGCGTTTTCTATATAGTTAGGTAGGCATTTTGCAAGAGTTTAGGCACGCAGTTTTATTACAGAAGTAAATTTATTTTATACTTAATAATTGTTTTAAAACTTCAGGGCACTACCAAAAAGAAAAGTTCTATAAACAATGTTTCGTTCAACCTGTGTTTATTAAAATATTTAATAATGCATTTTTCGAAAATTCTTTTACGTACATTTAATATGATAAGTGTAAATATTTTTATATTGTCATTTAGAAAATTAAGTGATATCCAAATTATAGAAAAAAATGTGGACGCAGCAAGTGTGTTAATATGGTAGCGAACTTGCATAAGTGTTTCTAGAATTATGAATAAAACCTTTTAGGCATTATAGGTACCTACTTCAATTGTGGTATACCCTTAACACACAAAATCTTTTAGTGAATTTTCTTTTACAAAATTCACTAATGAGGAGATCCCGACTTTGGAATTTTGAAAAAATTCCTTCAAATGAGCATTATTTAGGCCCCCGAGAACACATATCCGGGGTCAGTTTCATATATATATATATATATATATATATATATATATATATATATATATATATATATATATATATGTATGTATGTATGTATGTATGTATCACACCTATAACTCAAAAAATAATGGGCCGATTTTAATCAAATTTGGTGAGTACCTTCCTTTTGCTAATGACTTGGATATGTTCGTTATCCAGGAAAATCTGCTCAGTTGAAATAGATTAAACAATGATTTGTTTTAATTAGACAGACGGATTCCTCTGTCGGTATCAGTTCTGAGCTGACCTTAAATGTATGGAATTTCGACCAAAAAATTATAATGCATGTTTGCAACAAAATAAATTCGGGACTCATTAAGTGCGTTATGATAGCAAAGTTTTATTGAATGCCTCAAATTTGAATAGCTTAATTTGCTATTAGCCTATAAGGTTCGTTAGCCAGGAAACTAGTTTTTGGGGGAACATTTTAAGTTTATTTTCGAAAAATTTTTATACATTTTCAAACAGTAAAGTTATTTTGTTAAAATATGGTACATTCTTTCTACTATATATGTTTTACTGGTAACCAAATTCGATGTCTGTTTTCTTTAAAAAAACACATATTTGCTATTTAAAACATTTTAATGAAAATTCACTATCATAACGCACTTGCTACGTCCGGACCTTTTACTTGTTTACAATGCTCTGGTAAAGTATGTTTTATCATATATTCTAATTGCTTGGATGGTTTCCATCACTGTCGATAAAATTCTTATAAGACTACAAAAGATAATTTTACGACTGACATTTGGTTTACTCTATACCCTAGGCGAACATGCCTACCAGTTTTCGTCCAGAGCAAGGTTATGACCATCTATATCTTATTATATATATATATATATATATATATATATATATATATATATATATATATATATATATATATATATATATATATAGGGGTAATTTTATGTTAGACAAAATCTGCATCTCTTTCAAAAGAACTCCTCTAATCATGTGTAAAACACTCTGGGTAATACAATACAATACCTACATCAGATGGTTCCCAGACCTGCAGGTATGAGCGTTCTTTGGCTTACTCTGGGGCCAAGTATTATAACAAGTTACAAACTGAACTAAAATAAACCAGTATTGGTTATCATAAAAGTTTCAAAACAAGATTGAAAAAGGAGATTGTAACCAAAAGTTATTATAGCGTTTGCAAGAATTTGGTGATGATATAATGACCTGTGATGTTGATGTTTTAACGTTTCTTCGTATAATACATTTTGTAGCACCTCTATAATTTACATTCTATATATAACTTCTGTAGTTTACATACTGATTAACACCTGTATATATTTAACGACGTGGTCGTTGCCAATCAATAATTACGCAAGTGCGCGATGACTGATGACTCTCGCAGTGAAACATCCTCTCTTAACAGATGCGTAGTTGGGTATATAGTATATGAGTACTGAACCTGTAGAGTGCGATCCGCTGGACAAGTGCAACGGGCCAGGCGGTGGTGCAAAAGGTGTGTCCGTATGTTTATATTCTACACGAGCCAGCCCACTTTAACATAGTTCCGCAATTCCACAATAATATTGGCGCCCAACGTGGAGCGCCATTATTATTGTAGTATGTTCCGCTGGCTGAACTAGGATAAGAAACACAGACACGCCTTTTGCACCATCACCTGCACTTATCCAGCGGGATCGCACTCAACAGGTTCAATAATGCGCATAGTCTAATACTATGCACCTGTTCCTATCGTGTTGGCAGGGGATGTTTTCCCGCACACTCGCGAAATTATTAATTTGCAACAACCACGTATGTAAACTACAGGGGTTAGACAGAATGTAAATTACGGGGGTGCGATAATTTTATTGTTTCACAGTTGATATAAAATATTATAGCGTTATGTGTTACGTTGTTCGCACATAGTTGAGTATTTGTATTTGTATGACAATATTATAAGTTTGTGAAATTGCTCTGTTTTATGTTTTGACTTATAGTATGTGCATTTTGATATGAATCACAAGGGTTAACAAAGACTATAAAAATGTATTTAAAGTACCAAACAAAATCAGAAAAGTCTGGACGCAGAAAGTGCGTTATGAACTTTAATAAAAATATTTTAATAGCCAATATGCTTTTTTTTAAAGAAAGCAGGCATCAAATTTGCTTACCAGTATAACCTGTACAGGCGAAACATAATGTACCATATTTCATTAAAATAGCTTTATTTTTTGAAAATGTACAAAAATTTTCCGAGCATAAACTTAAAATGTTCCCGAAAAAACTGGTTTCCCGGCCAACGAACCACCAACGACTTATGGGCCATCATGTGATTGTAGAAATATTTTTTTAAGATGAAGCTCAAGACACCCTATGATTAACGTATAGATTTTTTTTTCGTATCTTGTATAATAACGGATGTATTGAGCTTTATAGATTTTTTACGGAAATTCACTAAAAATTATGTACCATTAAACGATAAACTCTATAGCTAAAACTACTGCCAAAGCATAAGAGAAAGGGTCTATTTGAAATGAAATTTCTCGAAACATTTTTGTAAAATGAAGGACAATGACGGTTGAAGCTGAGACTTCAGGGTTTGTAAAACATTATTATCATGATATTTTCTCTACATAACCCTATTAGTTTCAGGTTCTTTGCCTAAATGTTGGCAATTTTTACGTTTCAAATCGCGACTTTGACGAAAACCCCAATTTTTTTCTTTAAATGCTTATAACTTTTTTGTCTTTTAACTTACAGATCTAAATTTTGGTACGTAATTTACTTTTTATTATGTAAATTGGTTGCCCTTACTTTGTTATTTCCGGATATACAAACATTTTCCGGGACAACCTGGGTGCATTTTCCTGGCTAACGAACTTATCCAAGCGATTTACAATATGAAATGAAGATGAATATTTTATCGAAATCGACTCATTATTTTTTAAGTTATCTGTGTGATACATACATACATACATATACATACATACATATATATATATATATATATATATATATATATATATATATATATATATATATATATATATATATATATATATATATATATATATATATATATATATACAATAAAAATTGAAATCGACCCTGGATATGGATTCTAGGGGGCTTAGTTCGCGCTCATTTCAAGACATTTAATTTTTAATTCAAAAGTCGGATCTCACGTGAATTTTTTAAAGAAAATTTACAAATACAAATATTTCCTAAATAATTAAGTTGCTGCTTTGATGAAATTTGGTACACACGTCGTGCTGTATGTATTAATACTACCCCCTTAGAAGTTTTCGAAAAGTCGTATTCGATATAACATCACCTTCACCTGTAATCGAGCTGGTTCGGACATTCGCCGTACATTTTAGGTATATTTGCTTACCAAAAAAAAAAAACTAATTGATTCTAAAATGATTCAATTGATGACTTTTACAAAACCATAAACAAAGTTTTATTGTTTTAGATGGCTATGGTACCGAATCAACTCGTTGTCGCTGCAACAGTAATATTGTCATCACTGTTTTCTGCAGAATGTTCAAATATTTTGTGTATCATACCAGTAGGCAGTCCTAGTCATTTCATAGTTTTTAATAAATTGCTGACGACTCTTGCTGAAAGAGGTCATAATGTGGATGTCGTCAGTCATTTTCCTCAAAAGCAACCGCTTCCACAGTAAGTGTTATATTTTACGAAAAGTAAATGATTCGAAAGTAAACATTAGTTCTAGAAATTTCTGCGAGACTTGTGCCCAGTTCAACAAAGCGCGATTATACATTTAACCGCCGATTACAACCAATCACAGCTTCAAAATATTTTGTTGTCATGGCAAAAACTCTAATCATAGTCTGTGATTGGTCGTCTGAAGCCTTGATTAACTAACCGTCTGTTAAATATTGAATCGAGCTTTGTGAAACCGGGCATTAGTGTATGAGTCATGAGTTCTTGAATATAGTGTCATAGGTTTAAGGTCTGATCAAATGCAAATTTAAAAAGGTAAAACCTGATATATTAAAGACACTAATTCTTGCGTGCCTATTTTAGACTTTTAGATAAAACTCCGTCAAAAATTTGTCAAATCGTGGTTTAGTAGAAGTTTTTTATACAAACGAATTTTCGACCAAGCCTGCTAGCCTGGATGTTGAGATGAGCCCCGAGGAATGTACACACCGTTGCTTGGATAGTCAGGCTGCCCTCCGTGAGGTCTGCGCCACCAGAATTAGATCAATGCTGGTTCAGGGGTGCGCTAACCCTCTTTCGGACCTGACCAGGACAAAGAAGGGTCAGCTTATATGTTAAAATAATAGATAAAATGATAGAGAGAAAAGAATACAAATTAGCGATTAATTTAATTTATCCAAATATTAGAGACAAAGAAAACAACAGATACGTTTCGATAACTTATTTTGGAACCATTTCAGAAAACATTTCAAAAATTTTAAACACCTGTACAAATACAAAGGTAGCTTTTAAATCTTACAACACGACGCGTGATTTGTTATTTAACGCGAAAGAAAAATCTTGTTTCCTGACAAAAGCTGGAGTTTATAAATTGGCTTGTACACATTGTAATGCAATCTACATAGGTCAAACTTCTAGAAATTTTAACATCCAATACAAAGAACATATTTCTGCATTTAGAAATAACCACGCTGACAAATCTACATTTGCAAAACATATTATTGATACCGAACATAGACCTACAATAAATAACCGCATACAATCACTACATTTTTATAATGACAAACGTAAACTAGACTTTTTTGAAGCTTTAGAAGTTAAAAGGCACACACACGACAATAACTACCTTGTTTTAAACGATCAAACTGATTTAATGAATTCTCCTTTCTTGGATATTCTTCTTTCTAATTAAATATGTCAAAGAAAACAAATTTAACTATTATTTCAAAAAAGTTGTAATAAAATAATGAGTTGATGTATGTCGATATTTTCGTTGTATAGAGACTGCTTTTATACTGTTATTGTTTAGTTATTTTATTGTTGTAACTGTTATCATAGTTATTATTGGCTAGTTCTAGTTTTTAAGTTAAATATTGACATACATCACATAGACATTTTGGAAACCTCATCTGTCATCTGTGTTTCATTTTATTTTCAATTTGATAAAATTTTTTTGATCAAAACATCATATCATAACATAGCAACAGATATTTATTTGTAGTTGTCATGATTCCGTAATAATTCAAGCAGCGAAACTATAGTCACAGAAGCATTGAAGAACATCCTAGAACTTCCAGAATTCGAAGGGCCACTTGCTCCAGTTAGCTCACGCGCTAGCTACGTCCTTCACCTACAAAAACCAACAGTGAAGCCAGAGAAGTAGTCTCCAAGTCTGTATGTAGCTTATATGGGTTCCGGCATACTGTGGCGTGGCGGGGAATTAGGTGGAGAATGACCTCGCAAAAGATTGGTTCCTGGCAGTCATTATGTGGCCCGTAGCCCATCCTATAGGCATAAGTAAGAATGTGGTCTCTGACACCCTAGATAGATGAACTGTGGAGGCCATGGGAAAGCACTGGAGGTCGATTAGTGGCTGTAGGCGGTCAAGAGACTTCGTGGAGAAGCCGGATAAAAGCAAGACTGTCTGGCTTTTTGCTAGGAGTCGTTCTGCGCTTTGGTGTATCATCGGGGTGCTAACAGGCCACCGTAGTCTCAGAAGACACCTTACATTGGTAGGTGTCAAGAGGGATCTCATTTGTCAGGAATGCGGTGAGACTTAAGAAACGTCTAACCACTACCTGTATGTGAATGCGAGGCCTTTGAGAGTCTTCGAACAGAACTGTTTCGATCAAGGAAGCTACGGAGGAGTCAAATAAGTTCTGTCCAGTGGAAGACCGTCATGATCTTTAGGAGGAGAAGTAGGGCATGGTTGCTGGATGCCGGGATTGGCAAAAAGTGCCCGATGTGGCCTACTTTTCTTTTTTATTGTGGGGCGTATTTGGCACATCTGATGACCAAGCTAGTGGCTCCCCTGAACCTCTCTATTACACCCTGGTGCTGTCTTTGCGACATATCTTCACGAGTGTAGATCTTCTTCTCCTTCCATTTTTCTCCTACTTCCCCCGGCCGCTTTAAGCGATTGGGGGTTCGGGCAATCTAGTTGGTTGTTTTCTTCGCTTCGCCAGTTCTTGTGTCTCTCTTTTATGATCATAACTTGTTGGGAAAATTCCATGACCTTTTTCCAAAGTCTCTTCTCTTTCAAGATTATTGGTACCAGGTCGTCGATCTTATGTACCCATACAGAGTTGAGGGTGGTAATTCTCATCTCATTGAACTTTGGGCAAACAAAAATGCAGTGTTCTACTCTTCCCCGCAATAGATACATCTGCTAACTTTCTGCATCTCGTTTAACTTTCCCATGCGTTTGACGTAAGATCTGAAATATGCGTGGTCTGTAAGTATTTGTGTGAGCCAGAAGTTTATTTCTTTGTGGTCGCATTTCATCCAGTCTGTCAGATTTGGAATCAATCTTTTTGACCATTGTCCCTTCGTGGTGTTTTGGGATCAGCTTTCCTGCCATTTCTCCATGGTTCAGCTTCTGGCAGCCAGCTTAGCATCGTCTAGTCTCACTCCCCTCGCCTTGTGTAGGAATCATATTTCTTCCACTAATAGGTATATGGATACGACGCCCGTCAACACCTGAATTGCCTGCGTAGAGATGGAACACGCAGCTACACTTAGTAGCTCTGCACTGCATGCTCTCCATCATCATTTTATGTTTTTGTATTTCTATTGTTTGATGCCATACCGGCGCTCGGTACAGTATAATTGAGTGCACTACTCCGCTGAGCAGTAGCCGTTTTGCTGATATTGGGCCTCCCATGTTGAGCATTATCCTACTTAGTGCTTCTGTCAGCGTTTACTTTTGGCATTCGTACATGCTGACCAAAATCGAGTGGCTCGCCGATTGTTAATCCTAGATACACTAGAGTCTTCGCTGGTTTTATCATGGTGTCCTTTAATCGGAACGAAAAATCGCCCCTGATTTGTGGACCCCTTATCATGACCCTCTCTGTCTTTGGAGGGGCCAACTGGAGTTCTTTGACCGTCATCCATCTGTCCACTCTTCTTTACGTTTCGTTCACTCGAAACCTAAGTGTATCTTGTTCTGATGCCTCTACTAGGAGTGCAGAGTCATCAGCATAACTAACCAAAGTAACTTCTTCAACCATTTTTAGCTTGAAGATTCCATCCTAGATTATAGGTTCCAAGATGGATTCTTGCGGGACTCCCGTCGTAACAGCCATCGTCTCTCCCCACGCACTGCTGATCTTTCCGTATGAGAAGTAACTGCTTCTGATGTTTATCAGGTACTCAGCGATGTTTCTTCTTTTCGATTTTTCTATGGTTTTGTACCAGCTAGCAGTGTTGAAATATTTTTTCACATCGAGAGTGAGATTAATGCACACCATTTCTCGCTTGTGTGTTTTGCGACTTGTGTGACATATCTTGCAGCATGTATTGTGGATCTTCCCGTGCGGAAACCAAACTGACGCTCTGAAAATCCCTCTCCTGCTTCTATTTCCTTTTCTAGTCTGGCTTTAATCAAGCGTTCTAGTAGTTTTCCTAGCGTATCCAGCAGGCATAGAGGTCTGAAGGATGACGCTAGCTCTAAGTGCTTACCGTTTTTCCAAAGCAACACAGCCTTTGCTATTTTCCACTCTAGGGGAAACTCTTGTCTTCGCCTACTTGCCTGGCACTACTCTCCCCACCATTACTACTACTACTGCTATACTAATACAATACTTATTATACTACTTATTAGTTAATAAATAATGATTAACCAGGTAAAGCTTAAAATTCGAAATTATGCATAAACAATTCCACGTTTATAGGCAATAGAAACATCCGATGTGCTCTTCTTTGCCATATAATTTTAGTACTTAATAGAAACGTATCCATTTTGGTATGTTCATATATCTATAGATAGTAACAAAACTATCAAATTTCTCTTGAGAATACCTGTGAATATCAATTGGCTGAGCAGCAAATCGGTTTCTTTCTAGGTCGTAAAATTAAACTTGCTACCTACTTAAAACTTAAAATTGTCTGTGCGCATAGTTAATTCTGATTTGAGGGATAATTTTAGGTTTAAATTTAAATTACACAACAAATTTGAGTTATTATTTATTCAGTCTAGTAAAAATAGGTATATTGTGTTTTTATAAGGAAATTACTTTTATATAGAAGTTTGTTTAAATAATATCTTAAAAACCTTTAACAAATTTATACTTTCTGCAGCTACACAGACCTAAGCATAAAAGGCATCGCCCCAGAACTAATAAATAATCTATCCATATCTGTAGTGGGCGACACAGGTTTTCAAGAAATTATGGAATTCATGCTGAACGATTGTGGCCATCAAACATGTATTAATGCTTTAAGAACCCCAGTCCTCCAGGATCTAAAAAGAACAAAGAGGAAATACGACCTGCTCATTACAGAATTGTTTGCAACGGACTGTATGTTTGGATACGCACACTTGTTCAAGGTACCTGTAGTTTCGGTCACAACCAGTATAGACTTGCCATGGGGAGGATCAAGAATCGGAAACCCAGATCATCCAGCTTATATCCCAACATATTTTACCACTGCTACTCGTAAAATGGACTTTTTGAAAAGGCTAGAGAATGTATTCAAATATGTAGCTTCAAAAATAGGGTAAGTATAAATTTACATCAATTTTATTGTGATGGGTAAGTAAAGGTGTTAAACCATGTAGCTTTTATCCCAATATTTCACCCCTGCTATTCAAAAAGTGGACTTTTAATAAAGTCTGGGGAATGTAGTCAAATATGTAGCTTCAAAATTAGGGTAACTATTAATTTCCATCCATTTTCTTATGATGTGTACGTAGAGGTATCAGACCATCTAGCTTATATCCCAACATATTTAACCACTGCTACTCAGAAAATTGACTTTTTGAGAAGGCTAGAGGATATATTCAAATGTGTAGCTTCAAAATTAAGGTAAGTATAAGTTTACATCAATTTTTTTATAATGTGAAAGTAGATGTGTTAGACTATCTAGCTTTTATCCTAACATATTTTACCACTGCTACTCAGAAAATTGACTTTTAAAAAAGTTGAGAATGTATTCAAATATGTAGCTTCAAAATTAGGGTAAGTATTAATTTCCCTCCATTTTCTTGTGAGGTGTACGTAGAGATATCAGACCATCTAGTTTATATCCCAACATATTTTACCACTGCTATTCAGAAAATGGACTTTTTGAAAAGGCGAGAGAATATATTCAAATACGTAGCTTCAAAAATAGGGTAAGTAGAAATTTACATCACCATCTAGCTTATATCCCAACATATTTTACCACTGCTACTCAGAAAATTACCTTTTTAAAAGGTTGGGAATGTATTCAAATATGTAGCTTCAAAATTGGGGTAAGTATTAATTCCCCTTCATTTTCTTGTGATGTGTATGTAGAGGTATCAGACGATCTAGCTTTTATCCCAACATATTTTACCACTGATACCCAGAAAATGAACTTTTTGAAAAGGCTAGAGAATATATTCAAATATGTAGCTTCAAAAATAGGGTAAGTATAAATTTATATAATTTCATTGTGATGTGAAAGTAGATGTGTTAGACTATCTAACTTTCATCCTAACATATTTTACCACTGCTACTCAAAAAATTGACTTTTTAAAAGGTTGAGAATGGTTTTAAATATGTAGCTTCAAAAATCGGGTCAGTGTAAATTTACATCAGTTATCTTGTGATGTGTAAGTAGAGGTATCAGACCACCTAGCTTATACCGGAACATATTTTACCACTGCTACTCAGAAAATAGACTTTTTTAAAAAGCTAAAGATTGTATTCAAATATGTAGCTTCAAAAATAGGGTATGTAGAAACACACATCATTGTTTTTTGTGATGTGTAAGTATAGGTGTTAGACCACCTAGCTTATATCCAAACATTTTACCACTGCTACTCAGAAAATGGACTTTTCTTAAAAGATAGAGAAATTGAAATATATAGCTTCAAAAATAGGGTAAGTCGAAATGTAGATTATTTTCTTGTGATGTGTAAGTAGATGTATCAGACCATCTAACTTATATCCCAACATATTTTACCGCCGCTACTCAGAATAAATAGTCTTTTTTTAAAGGCAATTAGTGAATGTATTTAAGTATAGGGTAAGTAGAAATTTATATCAATTTTCTTGTGATGTGTAAGCGTAAATGTATCTCAAACTGGATTGTCTGATACTGGCCATTTTGAGTAACCACAGAACTTCGATATGCAGTTAGAGACACGAATACTACTTTAGCTTTCACATTATGTTTCATAGGCTGTTCTGACAACTTATCGACAGAGCTACGTCTGTTGAGTTGAACATAGCAAAAAAAAAAGAGTTGCCTTAACAGCATTAAGAAATTTTAAGAGCCAAGAAGTTTTCAAAAAAGATATACCTAAACATAATAAAAATATATCTTCCAATAAAGACCAATTTTTAAGATTTAAAAAAAAACAGCACATAGAAAAAACATCAGTTAGTGAGCCGCATAGTTACGAAATAAATAATACCGCTTTAAATATGATAATTTACAAAATAAAGATTGTTTTCTTTTAACAATTGCGTATTTTCCGTCAAAAAGGGGCTTTAAAAACACATTACCTCCTAGATATGATTGTTATATAACTTTACCGTGTCTGAGATATCACATTGTGATATACCTGCGACATACTAATTATAAGGTAGCTTTGTTGCTCACATAGAACGTATTCAAGCGACTCCCATAAAATTTATATAGGTAGTACATCGATACGATATTAAAGTTACATTTGTTACATACTATGTACATTGATGCAATGTGAACTTGTTGACTGGGTTTGAGACACCCCGTATTATGCCTGTCACAAATGAACATTTAAGGTTTTTTTTTAATAAATAATTTGTAGGCAAGATGCTTACTGGTTTAAGTATCTGGTTAACGAAATTTCTTCATACATCAATGTTCAGAGAAGATGTAAATAAATTACTGGATTTTATTTCAGAAAAATTTATGAAAAATCGCTACAACAAATAGTTGAACGATCGTAAATAATTCCATGATAAAATGCATAAAATATGTAGGCTACAAAACATGCGGAAATTGGGTGTATCTAATTATGTGCAATCAAAACACCTTAGCAAGCAAAAATGCGCAGTACAACGGTAAATTTGATGCATTTTGTGACTCAAAACCGCACCGTGGATGATAGGACACAAGTAGTTAACCTCTAATGGGGTCATTTAGTTTCCACATAGAAAAGTGCGAACTCGGAATTTAATAGGTGGTGTAAAAAAAAATTCGTGTCTAAAAAAGTTAGTAGAGGCTCGGTAGCCTCGGAGCCGAGAAGTACCCGCGCGACAATAATTTAAAGGGTTTTCTTTTCGTTATACAATCAGAGAAAATTGAGAAGGGAAGTTAAAATTTCAGAGAGTGAATTAGGAGTGGTTAAAAAAAGGCGATTAAAGCAGACGCGCGTGGTTTAACGGCCGATGGAAGGGCTGGTAAAGCAATGATGCAGATCTGGCGTATTGCCCCAGAGTTTGGTGAGTCCATTCCATTTTAAACTATTGCTTAAATTGGCTTTTATTTGAGAGGCTAGCTGTCTCTAGTACCATATTAATTCTTAAAACTAAAATTGTATGTATATTTTGAATCATATGGGCTGTAAGCTACATTAGTATAGATAATTTGAGCCGTAGGGCGCTTGATTTATAATAAGAAAGAATGAAATCAGATTAAAATTCAGGTGTTGCTTATGATAGGAATTTTAATGGATGGGAAAATAATTGAGGCAATTTTATAATACGAGGGAGAGATATGACTTGGAGTCATGAGAGTTTAGCTGGGAGCTACAAGGGGTAGATAAGTGAGAGCTATAATTAAGCTAAGAAAGAGTCAATTATTAGACTAGGAAAATTATACCGGGGGCAAGAACAATGTAGTTCTCACCGGTATCAACTTTATATAACATTTAATCCATTCTATAAGGTTTGGGAAAACCTCCTACACCCTCCTGTTTGAATAACCTTTAGGATTTATACTATTAGAATTTCGAGTGTTCAGTATAATTTTAATCCGGCTTAAAACCTTTGGAATTAAGGAATTTTATTGAAAAAATATTGAAAGTTTTCTTTTGTTTAATTTTAATCATGCGGAAACCTTTGTAGATCAAAGGGTGTGTTAAAATTTGTTCAGCTGTTTAAAATGTTATCTGTATAAATTTTATTATATTAAAACTCGATGCTGGGTTTCATTATTAGCTTAGGAAGCCCTAAACTAGAGTTCATATTAACTGTTTCTTATAGGGTGACTCTGATGTACTGGGGTCACTGGGTTTACGCTAAGACTGAATATATAGTAACATTCTGGGAATTTGACCCAGCTGCTCGGTTTTAGTGTTCCAAATAAATTTAGGCAGGACCTCCCTTGAAGGTCGTAAAACTTAAGGTAACAAGGGGATAGAAAAATGGATACACGTTCTGCCGCTCGGACGTTGTCGACCCTGAAATATATTTAAATGAATAATTACTCAAATTTTAATGATAATAATAATTATAATTTACCGTCATTGAAAAACCTTTGTTTTAAAGAGAAGTAAAAGGCACGTAAAACCCCCCTTTTACAAATTATTATCTCGAAAATTTTAGATATTTTTGAAAAATATGAAGTTATAAGATTTGATCAGAATCAGCCATTGAATATTTATAAATTGCACAACATTGACATATACTTACTTCATATTACAGGTATTACTGGTTCTCTGTGGTACCAGCAAATGAATTATGTAAGGAATTTTTTGTCCTGATTTGCCAGACATAAGCGAACTTATCCTCAACACTAGTCTAGTTCTTATCAACAGTCATTTCAGTATTAACCAGCCGAGGCCTACAGTACCTAACTTTGTTGAAGTCGGTGGATTACACATTGGTGTTCCAAAACCAGTACCCAAGGTAAGTTATTAGGTACCTAGTAGGTATTTACGTGTCGGATAATTGATGAGAAAATTGTTAAGTGAACAATATGGAATTAATAAAACTGCAAAAAATACCCTGCCCGTTTTCAGCACACTTTTTGCCTTATCCTCATCTTTATGGATAAGTTTTCGAAACTGAAAATTGGAAATCAAACATCTTGAAAATTATATCATGCGTCATTACTCCTAAAACCATTAAGTAAAAATTGAAACCTGTGATGAGCGCTGCTAAGTACACTTGGAGAAAAAGTGTACTTAGGCTACAACCCCGTTAGAGGAAAAACATAAAGTGAACAAAATTTCCTTTATTCAAAAAATCATAAGAACAATTGTGAATCACTCATCTTAGCAATAGGCATTTCATAATCTAAATAGATTCCCAACCAGGATGATATAAAAGATGACTCCAAATCCACGGACACACATAAATATGTTTTTGTACCAAAAAGTCTGAATGCAGCAAGTGCGTTATGGTAGCGAATTTTCATTAAAATATATCAATCCAGGAAAAGTAACACAATATTAGTTTCTGAAATAAGAATTTGTTTGATTTTTCGGAAAAACCGATTTGATTGTGTGAGCTAACGAACTTATCCAAGCGATTAACGAAAGGGAAAATAATAACTTGGACAGGTACCTTCCGATTTGTAAGTAGCTTGGATAAGTTCGTTAGCCAATCTGATCTAAGCGGGTTTTCTGGGATTTTTTTCCGTAATTTTTTTTGTATCTTAGAAAATAACAGTTTATGGAAAATTGAGTTTAAGGCATTTATCTTTTCTCCTTCAGGAGACTAAAAGAAAGCATGACATTAAAAATTTTTGTATGATAGAAACAATTTATTCAACTTCAGTGACCAAAAAAATGTTTCTGCGAAAATTCACAATAAAAATTTGTACAAAATTTTTTGGAAAGTTCACAAAAACGTTTTTTTTTCACAGAAAAAACAAAAAACATCTAGAAAAATATATATATACTGTAGGAGTTTATTAAAATTGGCTAAAAAAATTGATGCCTCGAAAATTTGCTGACAATGTTTTCACGAAGTCACTAAGTGTAGATTGCAACCTCTTATGAGCACTGATAAGTACAGTTGGAGAACCCAAATCACCACAACACATCTTTTTAAAGACCTGACGATCGTTTCACTAACAAAGTTAGCATAATTCTAAAAATGCGACCGTTGGGTCTTTAAAAAGAGGTGTTGTAGTGATTTGGTTTCTACAAGTGTACTTTTCACGAAGTCACTTAAAAGTATTTGTTTAAGAAAAATCTCCAAATTTTTTTTACAAAAATTCACTAAAAACTAACAACGAAAATCGCCCAAAGGATGTTTTCTATTAAAATTCACCAAAAAGAAAGTTTTCTACAAACATCAGACACGAGCGAGATCACAAACCGTCACCCATCCAGGAATTGACCGTGCAAGACGCTGCATAACTGCATTAAGCAAGGTCGACTCGTATCCGAACTACGCCGCCGAGCTTCCACTCATATTTGCAGATCACTAGCTGACAGCAATGCCCGTTAACCAATATGGCGGATTCTCCACCCATTTGAAAACTTTTTTCTACCAATAATAGATGGCGCTGGCATGCACATTTAATCACGCAGTTACCGCTATTATGTTTCGCATAAAAACAGATGATGAGATGTAGTGATGGGAAAAACAGTTATTTTCTGTTAACAGCTGAAGCCGTTAACGTTATTTAATAATAACCGAAAATAGCGGCTTCAGTTATTTTAAACTGGATAGTCGATCGATAGTATCCTACATTCCCAAAGCTGTGAGCGATAGCGAGCACACTAGTATAAATGCATTGTATCTTTACCCCGTTTTTTCACAACAGTCTTGTAGGGGAGCCCCCCGCTGCGTGAAATGCAGCGGCCCCCATTTGTCTGTGGAGTGCAAAAAGCCCCTATCCGTTGACCCAACTTGCTGCAACTGCGAGAAGGGTCACACCGCCAACTATAAAGGCTGCCCGAAATTCCCCAAACCCAACAATCAGACCTCCCAACGGAAGCCGCAAATTTCCTACGCGGCTGCCACTGGATCTTCCCGCCCCGTCCAACCCACAACAACCCCGAAACCGGTAACACCCAAGCCGAACCTAGCTCCCCCTGCAAAAGCAGCTTCCACTGCAAAGGCAGCTCCCGCCATAGACCTGTCCAGTGCACTCTCCCTTATCACCACGATCAACTTCACACAGCTGAAGTTGGTCGCGGGGAAAGTCCTGAACATCCTCCAAACTTCCCCTGATCTGCTGACGCTGATCACCTCCGCCATCCCGCTAATCCCCGAAATCGTGTCAATCTTCAAGAAGTAAATGATTTCTCGAAGAAAGCCACAATCCCTGCAGGTTGCATCATGGAATGCAAACGGCCTAGCCTGCAAAAGAAATGAGCTCCAAGAATTCGCCCAACGATTAAAACTGGACGTTATTCTAGTCCAGGAAACCAAAATGCGTCTTCCAACCAATCCGAAACTCCCTAACTATACACTGTACCGCAATGACCGCACCACTTCCAGAGGTGGCGGCACGGCAGTGTATGTAAAGACAAATATTGACCACCACCCTCTCAGCACGCCAGCCCTGCAAAACATCGAGGCTACGCAAGTCGTAGTCAACACTTCCTCTGCAGGCCCAATTAAGCTCATTTCTGCATATAATCCGCCACAAAAGAGAATTCTAGACGCCGACCTAGACCTCTTATTCGATACCAACCAACCCATAATAATTGCTGGCGATTTAAATTCCAAACATCACAATTGGCATTCTCGCAATGCCAACACAAATGGGAGATTCCTCCAAGCCTACGTCGACAGCCGTGCAAATTGCACGGTTGACGCTCCCCAAATACCTACACACTTCGGCAGTGCAGGTCGACCCGACGTGCTTGACATAGTAATCATGTCGAACACCACCCTTCTCCATGAAATAACAACCCAAAACGACCTCTCGTCGGACCATAACCCAGTCATATTGCAGCTCGGCGACGTCAGCGACGAACCCGCCCTCCCAAGGAAAAAGGTACTGTGGCCAGTCTTCACAGATCACCTTAAAAACACCCTTGGCAATATCCCGGTTATCCGCAGCATCCCCGAACTCGAGGGTGCCGTGGATAATCTACAGTCCAAAATTCAATGTTCAATCGAACATGCATCAAGGACGTACCCCGCCCAGAGCAATCTGCCACCTTTTCCGTTCAGTATCAGGGAAATGATACTCGAAAAGAACCGGGTGCGTAGACTGGCTCAACGCACCGGAAACCCCACCGACAAACGAAACGCTAACAGACTCATCAAACAAGTACGATCCGCCCTACAAGAACTCCGCAACAATCGTTGGGAGGAGCGCCTGCAAACCCTGTCTACCCAAGACAATTCCGTCTGGCAAATGGCGAAAGCCCTTCGCTCCCAAAAACTTCCGATATCCCCGCTTCACGGCCGTAATGGTGTCGTATACACGGATGCGGAGAAAGCTACTGCATTCGCAGATCATCTGGAGTTGCAATTCAGCCCGAATTATAACAACGTTGATCTGTCGCACGTAGCAAGAACGCACCGCTATGTCAGGAGTGCGCTTCGCGCCACCCCAGACACAACTATCGAGCCCACAACTTTCGAAGAAGTTTCCCAAATAATCAAAGCATTAAAAAATAGGAAAGCTCCGGGATACTATGGAATCTCCAACGTAGCCCTGAAAAACCTCCCCCGCAAAGCCGTGGTATTCATAGTTACGATTATGAACGCCATGTTGCGACTTCAACATTTTCCTTCCATGTGGAAACTTGCCGACATTATCAACATCCCGAAACCCAGCAAAGATCCGCTGTTCCCTCAGAACTACAGGCCCATTATCCTGCTACCAGTCATCGGTAAAATCGCCGAAAAACTGATTCAGAAAAGGCTAGCTTATTTCACCTCAGAAATTCATATCCTCCCGGATGAGCAATTCGGCTTCAGACACCAGCACTCCACCACTGACCAAGTCCTTCGTGTGGTGGAAAACATCACCAAAGGATTTAACATAAACAAGTCAACTGGTGCAATATTTCTTGGCATTGCTCAAGCTTTCGATAGGGTTTGGCATGCGGGCCTCCTAAACAAACTTCTATCATTTAATTATCCTCTCCCTCTGATTCTGCTAATCAGGTCATACCTGCAACAGAGGAAGTACCAGGTCAAACACCTTGGAGCCAGATCTAGAACGTACCCAGCCACGGCTGGTCTCCCGCAGGGTTCTGCTATCTCCCCTCTGCTGTACAATATATTTGTCGCAGATATTCCGACAGCCCCCCTTAACGTGACATACGCACTGTACGCAGACGACACTACCATCCTCAGCAGCTCCACTCAGCCGAGGATAATAACCGAACGACTTCAGACCGCCGTAGTCGAGCTGCAATCATGGTATAGGAAATCTCTTCTAGCCATAAACCCCGATAAATGTTCAGCTGTCCTATTTTCCAAGAGGAGACACACACCTCACGAACACGTTACATTAGACAACCGTCTAATCCCCTGGCAAGATTCCGCCAAATACCTCGGGGTTTTCCTCGACAAACACTTAACATGGCGCCCCCATGTCGATCACGCCCGAAAGAAAGCCTCGATGTTCATCTCGAAGCTATTCCCACTTCTAAATAGAAATTCAAAATTGTCCATGAACAATAAGTTGATCATGTACAAAGTCATTATCCGGCCAGCCTTGACCTATGCATCACCCGCATGGGCCACCGCGGCCGCAACACACATCAAGACCCTTCAAATCATCCAGAACAAAATTCTGAGAATGGTAACCGGAGCGCCATGGTTTGTCCGAAACAGTCAGATTCACTCTGATCTGCAAATGCCTTCGATACTTGAGTTTATAACTCAACTATCCACAACCCAGTTCGCAAAAGCCGCTTCTCACCCAAACGCTCTTCTCCGTAGTGCCACCGACTACGACGAGCAACTTTCACACAAGCATAAGCGTCCAAAGCTTATACTTACCCGCTAAACGCCCCCGCGGCAAAAAACAGAATGGAAACATTCATTCCCTAAAAAGTCATTGTGTGTAATTCTTTCCGACGGAGGTATGGACTAAGGTCCGGTACTCCCTGGGAGGGGGTTTTAGTGAGTACAGTCTCACAGTACCTCGATATTCCACGGAACCTATGGGGCCGTGAATGGGGTCTGCATGAGCATTTCCCCCTCCTGCATCCAAAAAAAAACCCCTTATTTCACGTAGTGTATAAATCTCAAATTTTGTCGATATGAAATGTGACACTTTTAGAAATCAGAAAGGAGTCTTCTATAAGAATTTACTTAGATGTTTTAGGAATTATAAACTAGTCATTTCTCACAAATTTATTTTATCAGGGTCTTTACGTAAATGTCAATGCCACAGCAAGAATCAATAAATATCATTATTTATCACGCCTTGGGACGTTAGAACTTTTATTGCTACACAGAGAGTGATTCTAAAAACTCCATAACATAACGCAGCGAATAAAATTTCGGTAAAGAAACAGTATAAAAAATTGAGTTTGAGTTTTAAAAAAAATTGGAAGATATATAGTATTAATTGTTTATTTACTTATTTTAATATTCGTTGTTTTAAAATTAGTTTCAAAAATTTCAAAGGGCTGTAACTTGGAGGAGAAGGGGTTTTAAGAAAAACTTAATAAAAAGACACCCCTTATTTTTCGCCAAAGAATCACCCTGTAAAATTTTTCGCATCAATTTGGAAACACCCTGTATATATATATATATATATATATATATATATATATATATATATATATATATATATATATATTCATTTAATTTTTTATATTGAAATGTAGGTATATAGATGTTAAAAAATGTTGTATCATTATATTTTTTTAATCAATTTGATAACTATTATCAGACAAACGAAAATGACGTGTTAACGTTTTCTTAGGTAATGTATATAAATTTAAATAAATAAGAACTTTAATTTCACGTGAAATAACCCTATTTTGCGTTGTCTATAGTGAAAGTAATAACACGTTTTTACAGAAATTCATCTTTCTACCCAACATTTTTGATTATTAAATATTTGGCTTTACATACTAGTGGGTAACTCAACTGTTTCAAAAATAACAGCTTCTCAGTTTAACAGAATAACTCTGTGTAGTAGTGTCGGTATGCCGTATTCCCATCAACAACCGGTTAAAGTTAAAATTAAAATTAAACCGACCGTTTTATTGTACCGAAGATCGTACGTCCCTAAAGCTGTGAGCGAGAGCATGCATTCCCAATCTCAAGGCTATTCATCCCGTTAAATGGTTAAATAACAGTTGCCGATGAAAACTGATGTTTATTCATCGAACCTAGTTGCAGTAGAATTGAAACAGACACGACTCCGAATTCTAGGTTAGTGTAAAAAGCGTTACTTTTTAAGCCGTTATTTTTATAAATCGATAACTGGTGGTTACCGTTACGGCTCGGTAACCGCTTAAAAATAGCTGACAGTTAAATAACGACCCATCACTAATGAGATGTTAGATGTATAAGTATTTAATTCTGACAAAATACAAAATACCACCGCCACAATAACTATCACACAAAAAATTTTAAGAAACGTGCTTTGATGCTTATGCATATATGTATATGCCACATAGCCAAAAAAAAAAGCCTGCAAATAAAAAAATGAATTGCGGTTGTCTAAACATTTAGATATTGGCAAACTGTCAATTCAAGTGTTCGCAGTCATCATTTCAGATTTAAACAATTGATATGGAACTGTCACACATTTTAGATTTCTAACTTTTAGAAGCATATTTCCTACTTGAAAATACACACAAACAATTGTTTCTCGCTTTGTGATTGGTTCAGATTTGCCAACTACTCGCTGCCTATTCTGAAAAAATAATGCATTTTGCTTTTGGCTCCTTTTTAAACTATTGTGTATAAAAAAAATACCACTGAAAGTTCCAAAATAAAACATAGCCTTCATGATTCATTCAACATTCATGAAGATATACCGGAAGTTTTTTTAATGAAAACTCGGTAATATATATATATATATATATATATATATATATATATATATATATATATATATATATATATATATATATATATACAGGGTCGCTGATAAGTCTGGAAACGGTCGATTATCCGGGAAAATATACAAGGTGTCGAAAAAAGTTTTATACAAAAGTTTTTGGGTTCTTCAATGTCTACTAGGCGGTGATAATTTTATTTATACAGGGTTGGTCATACAGGCGTGGCACACCAATATTAATTTTTTTTTAATAGAACACCCTATATATTATTCGATATTTCAATCCTTCTCTTAATTTTGAGCAACATTTATGAGAAGCATAATGTACCTAAACTCAATCGTTTCCGGGTAAAAAAATAAATAAAAATAAACGCTACTGTTTTTAAAATCTATTGGATGAAGAACAAAAATAAATGAAAAGTAGAATATCTCTTGAAAACAATCTGTGAGTGTGAAAAGAACCGGTTGCGATGTTTTTAACATTGTTTGGAATCCCAAGATAAGATAAGATGCCCATAAGAAACGCAGTATTATTCTTTTGTTTTAAAATGTTTCCAGGACAACGAATGTCAAACATTCATTCAGTGTCAACAGTTTTGAAACATTAGTAATTTAGTGTCAACAGTTTTTGTGCAAAATGGCAAATTTAAGTGAAACCGAACGTATCGAAATTTTAATGATGATAGGGTACGGTGATAGAACACGAAGTTTTGCTCAAGTGGTGATTATGTTCAATGAGCTGCATCCTGAGCGGGAATCGATCTCCAAATCCACAGTTTCGAAAACTTTGCATCGTTTTCACGAAATTGGCGGTATCAAGGATAAACCTAGAACTGGAAGGCCAGTAACCGTTACAAATGAAGAAAATTCTTTGAATGTAATATTGGATGTGGTGGAAAATCCGAAAACTTCGGCACAGCAATTGGCTTTAAATCACAATATGAGTCGATATTCAATTCAAAAGATTACGAAGCGGGAAAAGTTCCGTCCATATAAAATTCATTTATTGCAAGAACTGAGTGAAGACGATTTTGATCGCAGAATCGAGTTCTGTGAACTTATTATGGAGAAGTTACGCCAAAATTTTAACTTTGCCAACCACATTTTGTTTTCCGACGAATCTACATTTTGTTTGAATGGACAAGTCAACCGACACAACTGTAGGTACTGGTCAGACGAAAACCCACATTGGATGGAACAAATTCACACCCAAAGACCGCAAAAAGTAAATGTTTGGTGTGCTATTATTGGTGGACATATCATAGGACCTTATTTTATACACGGTAATTTGAACTCTGCTCGATATTTGACACTTTTGCAAGAATCAATTGTTCCAGACGTTAGTCGATTATTTCCGAACAATAACGACCCAAATCTACCAGCGGAAGAAATATGGTTTCAGCAGGAAGGGGCACCCCCTCATTTTGGAATTGAGGTACGGGAATATCTGAATCAAACCTTTCCTGGCAGATGGATAGGGCGCAGGGGAACTATTGAATGGCCAGCTAGGTCTCCCGACATGACGCCGCTTGACTTTTTTTTGTGGGGTCATGTAAAAAATTTAATTTACCAAAATAGACCGCAGAATATTGAAGAGTTGCAAGCAAGGATTGTGCATGAAATTAATAACATTCCTCAAAACGCTCTTGTAAATGCAGTGCAATGTTTTGTTAAGCGAATTCATTATTGTCAGGAGGTCAATGGAGAACACTTTGAACATCTTATAAAATAGGATTTCAAACAATGTTAAAAACATCGCAACCGGTTCTTTTCACACTCACATATTGTTTTCAAGAGATATTCTACTTTTCATTTATTTTTGTTCTTCATCCAATAGATTTTAAAAACAATAGCGTTTATTTTTATTTATTTTTTTACCCGGAAACGATTGAGTTTATGTACATCATGCTTCTGATAAATGTTGCTTAAAATTAAGAGAAGGATTGAAATATCGAATAATATATAGGGTGTTCCATTAAAAAAAAATTAATATTGGTGTGCCACGCCTGTATGACCAACCCTGTATAAATGAAATTATCACCGCCTAGTAGACATTGAAGAACCCAAAAACTTTTGTATAAAACTTTTTTCGACACCTTGTATATTTTCCCGGATAATCGACCGTTTCCAGACTTATCAGCGACCCTGTATATATATATATATATATATATATATATATATATATATATATATATATATATATATATATATATATATATATATATATATATATATATATATATATAAACAATAATATATATATATATATATATATATATATATATATATATATATATATATATATATATAAATTTGATAGAAAATGAAAAAAAATCACATACGGTGAATTGGTGTGAACGGAGATTGTGTGTGAGCTCCTGTAAAACAGCTGAATATCTTGAGAGATATTTTGTAATTAAATGTGGAAATTTGGTGAGCTGTGAAATTAAATTAGACAGTCGATATTTGCGATCTAGTGCAATTTTTAGGTAATTAAATACTAGCATAACAAGAGAAATTTGTGAGATCTCTACGTTGGGAATCAATTTAGCTTATCGCTATGCTGATAAATAGCAGCTGGCTTGTATACTGCTGAACAAAATAATTGTTAAAGAATCCAAGTATAGGATGTGTGATATTGTTGGAGAAATTGCGAATAGAAAATTGCTGTATGAGGTGAAGAAGCCGTTGCTGGATTTGGAGGGTAAATTGTTGAAGAAATTGGACACACTTAATGGGAGAATAAGTGCCGTTGAAAACAAAAACCAGTATCTTAAGTCTAAGTTGGAGAGTTTTGAAAAGAAAATCAAGAAAAATAATATAGTGATTTTTGGTATAGGTGAGGTGATATTGAATATAGTGCAGAAGAGCTGCCAGACTTCATAAGAGATAAACTGAATAAGTTGCTTGACAGCAAGTTGGACACCTCAGCGGTCAGCGATGCTTATCCAATTGGTAAAGTGCATGGTCATCGTCCAGTGATTGTGGAATTTACATCTTACGTGCAGAAAAAATTGCTAAAAAATTCTAGTAAGCTGAAGGATAAAAAAATTTATATTAATAACGACTGTACAAAAAAGGAGTTGGATGAGCAGCACATGCTGAGGAAGCATTTAAAAGCAGCTCGAGGCAAAAAACTCAACGCATTTATTAAGCGTGGAGTACTACATATAGGAGAGAATATATATAGGCCGGGTGAGCTGCAGGATATAGATGCCGAGAATGAAGATAATTTAGGCTTGGAAACGTCCAAGTCCCTTAGTGCTCCTACTACCCCGGATTCGAGAAGCAGACTAGGCGGCCGTTATTTCGCGGGGTTTTAGGTTTAAGTGGGGGAAATGGTTTTGCACTATATATGTTTTTTCTGTTTGGGAGGCATTGTAAAGGCTAAAATTTGGATTTATAAACTGATTTTGTGTTCTTGAGGCACTGTTGCCAGTTTATTTTTGTGGACGCTGTGATGAAGTTGGTACATTTGAATGTAAGGTCTGTATTTACGGGCTTTAATGAGCTTAAAATGATGATTGAAAATCAAAAGTTTGATATTCTGTTGTTGACTGAGACGTGGCTGTCTGGTGATGTGGTGTCGGACCATTTCCAGGTTTCAGGTTACAGCCTCGATTGGAGGGACAGACCTACCAGGGGTGTACTCAGCTATGCTAGAAATTGCTTAAATTGCCGCGTAATGGAGGTAGATTGCGAAGTAAGTTGTTCTTTTGAGTTATTTATTTGACTTACACTTAAACGTAGATCTTATGGCATTGGAGTGTTTTATGGGCCGCTTAAAACTAATTTAAATGTATTTGTCAATGATGTTCATAACATCCTTGGTGTGGTTTATCCCAGTGTTGATGAGCTTATATGTGCTGGGGACTTTAACGTTAATCTGCTCAATATCGGTAACCCTTTAGCTGATTGTTTTAACTTTACTCAACTTATTAATGAGCCTACTAGGATTTCCAATACTACTAGCACTCTACTGGACCCTATATTTATTGCTGATGAAAATATTGTGGTCCGGGTCGGCTGCATATCGGCAGACAGTATATTCGACCATCATGCTGTTTTTTGTGAGGTGAAGACTCAAAAGATGCCTTTCCAACCTAAGATTGTGACTTACCGATATTTTCGAAACTTTGATTATATATTATTTATTCGTGATTTGCAGTCATTGAACTGGCAAGATTTGATACGTGAACCTGGCATTGAGATGAAAATTGAAATGTTCAACACTTTTATATTGCAGTTGTTTGACATCCGTGCTCCTTTGAGGCAGGTTAAAGTGACTAGACCCAGAGCTCCGTGGCTTTCTAATAATATTAGGTTTCATGTGAAACTCAGAGATAAAGCGCTCCATGAATTTAAGAGATCGGGGAATGGTTACGATTGGGAGAAATATAAAAGGTTGAGAAACACCGTGGTGGCGATGGTCAGGCGCGGTAAACGCGACTATCTTGATTCCTTGCGTGTCCGGGGAGATTTTCGCCAGCTCTGGCGTGGCCTGAGTTATATGAGCGTGTCAGCCAAACCGAGGATTGCTTTGCCTGAGCATCTGTCGGATCCGGGTGAAATCGGACGGTACTTTAGCACATATGTACAAAAGACAACGGACTGTAGCGAACTTGTTAATTATTACGGTAGCCATGTTTACAATACTGACAGCAGGTTCAATTTTGCTCTGGCAACCGTAGATTAAGTTAATGAAGCTCTTAATAGAATTAAATCTAACGCTTATGGAATTGACAAGATATCTGCGGCGATGATAAGGTACTGTAGACCATTTATGTTACTCACATTATCAACTGCTGTATTGAAACTAGTTATTTTCCATCCTCCTGGAAGACGTCAATAGGTATACCGCTAGTAAATAATCCAATGCCGAGTGACTTTTCTGATCTTCGCATTGTCAGTATACTGCCCGTGCTCTCTAAGATCTTTGAAAAGGTTCTGTGTAAGCAATTATACAGCTACGTTAATGATAACAATATACTGCCTCACACACAGTGTGGCTTTCGGAGTGGCTTTAATACATCTGTGGCACTCATCAACGTTGTTGACAGTATAATGTCTGCAGTTGATAAGGGTAAGTGTTCTCTTTTTGTGCTGCTTGACTACTCAAAGGCGTTCGATATTATAAATCACAGGCTCTTGTTGTCTAAGTTAAGATATTATGGCTTCTCTAATGAGTCTCATAGACTGATCGAGTCTTATCTTGATAACCGCTCGGAGTTGATGTTTTCTTTGCAGATGGTCTGATGGGGTGACCATTCTTTCGGGTGTACCACAAGGCTCCGTTTTGGGGCCTCTACTTTTTTGGTGTATACATCTAGCATACTGCAGTCTCTTGAGCACTGTCGAGTTCAAGCCTTTGCTGACGATACACAGCTACAGTTCGATTTTGCTGGCATAGATTCTCTTCGCACGTCAGAGGTCGTTAACTCCGAGCTGCTGCGGTTGAGAAACCTTTCGGAGGGGCATGGATTGAAACTTAATCCTCTTAAATCGAAAGTGATGATATTTGGTAGCAAGAGAGATGTGAGCATCTCTACGAACATGTTGAATATTATGATTGATGGTACCAGTCTTGATTTTGTACGGTCCACCGTGAACTTGGGTATTACTCTCGATAAGGACCTTAGGTTTAGGCAGCATGTGAAAGGGATGCTTCAGATGAGCTTTATTTCATTAAAATTATTGTACAGTAGCAGGCATATATTAAACACACAATTACGTAAAAACCTTTGTGAGGCACTTGTGCTGTCTAGTTTTAATTATTGTGATCTGGTTTACGGACATTGCATTGATGTGAGGGATAGGAATCGCATACAGGTAGTTCAGAATTCGTCTTCGAGATTTATATTTGGATTGAGTGGTAGGGATCATGTGTCACATACTTATGGGGAGTTGGGTTGGTTAAGAATGGCTGATAGAAGAAAACTACATCTTGGAAAATTTGTTTTGACCGTGATTAATGGTCGCTCATCACCATCTTCTCTGAAGGAAAAATTCTCCTCCAGAGGTGGGGCTCATGACGTCAAGATTCGGTACCCATATCGGTTAACGATTCCGCGTCATCGGACAGCTATGTTCAAAAGGACTTTTATTTATAATGCTGTTGAACTTTATAAATCGTTAAATCGTGCATATTTGAGTATCAGCGTCAGTGCATTCAAGAACACATTTAAGAGGTATTTGCTCTCCCAGCAATATTAGTGGTATAGATAATGTGAACAATATTAGTAGTACTAATAATACATTATTAATTTGTAAAGGCTACTGCTTACGATGTGAGTGTGGTTGGTGGTATTGTATTGTAGTGGATCATATACCTCACATTGCACTATTGCATGACGGAACCTTATGGTTGAGTAGATTAGCCAAGGGCTAGACTTCGCCATGGGGTTCTACCTTAGCTTATAGCTTAGATTAGCCTGAGTTGTGTATTTTGATTCATTTGTAGTGATTTCTTGTTTTTTATTGTATTTAATAAAGGCGATTAATAATAATAATAATAATAATAATTTATTTCTTAAAACTAATTAATCGTATAAAATTTTTCCAAAAAAAAAAACAAAGAAACAACATTACTATCAATATTTTTAATGTATTATTACATTTTCTTCCAATTTCCCTAACCGACATAAACTCCTTTTAACATCTTCAACAACTACCAAATTCTTCAATATTCGAACTCATTTTGACATTTACCAGTGAATGCTTTCACTCTCTAACACATATTTTCAATAATAATAATATATATATATATATATATATATATATATATATATATATATATATATATATATATATATATATATATATAAACATATAAAAATTAAACCTATTTACAAATGAACTTTAATAAGATATTATGCTGTGACAATACCTCTCTCAAGCACCCTAAAATATAATCAAAATGTGCACAGTTATATATGTTTTATTTCTTTTTCCCTTGTCTTAATACACTACATATTTTATGACAATCGATTTAATTTACTTATTTGATTTCATAAATAGTCGGTTAATAGTGACTTGGAATGAAGTAGACACCACATCTTCAAACATATTAAGAGAATATGAGTAAATCAACAGCAACTGGGAATGAATTCGGTCAGTCCCCCAGCCACGTGGTTAAAAAACACTGGCTGTATGAGTGGTTACAACTCTACCTCTAAATAAAAGGACTGTAATAGCAGCAGAAGCAGAAGTCAATGGAAGCTGTGTGTATTCGGAAAGAAACTATTGACTATTAATAACAACAATTGACTAAAAACGCTGCGAGTTGTAAGGAAAAAAATAATTATACTACAGAGGTGATAAATGATAATAAATTACAATAGGGTTATATATAATCGTAAATGCTTCCAATAATTAACAATCAGTGAATTCAGTATTATTGACATTTCTCTGAAACTTAAAAATGAATTTCATGAGTCAATGACAATAATAGAAGCATTGACTAACCAACAGCAACCACATACTTATGATTTAAACAAAAATGTTTCGAATTTGAATAGCTCAATTTTCTGTAACTCTAGAAAGCTGAATTTTGGCACATAGTTAGGTATTTCCCAAAGCAATATGTAGACCAAATTTTATCGAAATTTTCAGGAAAAAAAATTTTTTTTGAAAGAAAACTCAACATTTTCCCGGAAAACCCCGTCCGATTTTCCTGGCCAACGAACTCATCCAAGCAATTAATAAAAGAAAGGCACTTGCCGAGTTTCATCTAAATCGGTTAATTATTTTTTGAGTTATCAGACGGATACATATGTATATATATATATATATATATATATATATATATATATATATATATATATATATATATATATATATATATATATATATATAAACATATAAACATTCAAACTGACCCCGGATATGGGTTCTAGGGGTCCTAATTCGCGCTCATTTGAAAGAATTTTTGCAAAGTCTCACCATCGATACCTCTCTATTAGTGAATTTTTTAAATAAAAATTCACTAATAAAAACATAGACTGCTAACCTGAAGTCTGTTGCTTTGGATTAGTTTCGTAATCCAATGGAACTACCTTATATTAACCTTTTATTTCAAATTAACATAATATCCAAACAAAGACATTAATAATTTCTGTGAACAATTTCAATTTGTTTGTTGTAGTCCACAAAAACTTAATCCATAATTTATTTGCTTAAAACTTTTAGAATATAGAAAATGTGATAAAGAAAAGTCTAAATGGTTTTATATACCTGACAATGGGATCTATGCTTATGACAGAATCGTTTGATGTCGACAAGTTGCAAGGCATGTTCGATGCATTCTCTGAGCTACCACATCTGGTGCTCTGGAAAGCAGACAAGGATAAATTTCCGAAAGGGCTTCGTTTCCCCAACAATATTCATTTCGAAAAATGGATGCCTCAGTTGGACATTTTATGTAAGTTTTAGTAAATACTTTTAACTGTAATACATCTATATTATCCATATTTAGGATAGGTATTAGATAAAAAGTGTGACGAGAGATAAATCTTTCGTCTCCTAATCAGATATCTTCAAGTTGTTGAAGGCACTGCTCAACAAAAATTGTTTTATTACATATGACATCTTCCACTTGTATTTATCAGTTTAAAGCAGTGACTAAAAACATGAACTCATTTTTCAGGCCATCCAAATATCAAAATGTTTGTTTCACATGGTGGCCTTTTGGGAAGTCAAGAAGCAATATATTGTGGTGTGCCGAGAATAGGAATTCCAATATTTGCAGAACAAGATTCGAATATATTTCAGTCTGTTGAAATGGGTATAGCTGTCAAGGTAGATTTCAACAATGTTTCAAAGGAATCTATGCTAGAAGCCTCTAAAGAAATACTAAATAACGAAAAGTAAGTTGAATCCAAATTTCATGATTCCTTGCCGAATACTTAAGTGTTTGTCAAATATAAACAAAGTATATTTGGAACTACATACTTTATACTTAATTATTGAAAATTATTCACATATTATATGCGTGTATGTGTTTCGATTTACTGGTTGTGGCTTTGATGAGCCATTAGCACATTATGACCCTCCTTTGCTACCCTTTCCTAAGGTCGAAATCACCTTTACACTTTTTAGTGAATTTTTATTTCAAAAAAATCACTAATAGAGAGGTATCGATGGTGAGACTTTGCAAAAATTTTTTCAAATGAGCGCGAACTAGGACCTCTAGAACCTATATCCGAGGTCAGTTTCAATTTTTATATGTTATATATATATATATATATATATATATATATATATATATATATATATATATATATATATATATATATATATATATGTATCCGTCTGATAACTCAAAAAATAATTAACCGATTTCAATGAAACTCAGCAAGTGCCTTTCTTTTATTAATGGCTTGTATGAGTTTGTTAGCCAGGAAAATCGGACGGGGTTTTCTGAGACAATTTTCAGTTTTCTTTCAAAAAAAAAAATTTTCTCCGAAAATAACAAAGCTGTTTTAATAAAATTTACTATATATGTTGCCTTGGGAGAGAACTTACTAAGTACTAAAATTCAACTTTCTAAGTGTATAGAAAATTGAGTTATTCAAATTTTAATTTTTTTTTCAAAAAAATTTTTTCTCCAAAAAGTACAAAGTTATTTTAAAGAAATTTGGTGGATATCTTGGCCTAGGTAAGACCTTACAACGCACCAAAATTAAACTTTCTAAGTTTATTGAAAACTGAGTTATTCAAAGTTGAAGCGTTTAATAAAAATTCACTACCATAACGCACTTGCTGCGTCCAGAGTTTTACTAAAATCTTTTGGGAAAATCCATTTCAAATATACCCTCTTTATGATGCTTCGGCAGTAGTTTCAGCTATACAGTTTATGGTTTAATAGTCTATATTTTAGCAAATTTTTGTAGAAAAAATTCGTTACTGAAAGGATGCGACTTACGAATTTTAAAAAACCTCTGGACGCAGCAAGTACGTTATGGCAGTGAATTTTCATACAAATGTTTTTAAATAGCAAATATGTGTTTTTTTTTTTTAAAGAAAGCAGGCATAAAATTTAGTTACCAGTATAACCTATATAATAAAATTTCGGGACGCAGCAAGTGCGTTATGGTAGTGAATTTTCATTAAAATGTTTTTAATAGCACAACTGTTTTTTAAGAAAGCAGGCATCAAATTTGATTACCAGTATAATCTATATAGTAGAAACAATGTGTTATGTTTCATCAAAATAACTTTATTGTTTGAAAATGTACAAAATCTTCCGAAAGTAAACTTAAATTGTTCCCGAAAAAACTGGTTTTCTGGTCAACCTTATAGGTTAATAGCAAATTGAGCTATTCAAATTTGAAGCATTTAATGAAAATTCGCTACCATAACGTACTTGCTGCGTCCCGAATTTCTTTTCTTACAAAGATGTATTATATTTCGATGGAAAATGCAAAAATGCAATACCATAGGGCGTGTTCGATTAAAAAAAAAGAAAATTTGAATCACGAACGACTTATGGGCCACCCTGTAATTGTGGAAATATGATGTAGCTCAAAACACCCTATAATTATTGTATACAATTTTTTTTCGTAACTTGCATATTTACGGATATATAGAGCTTTAATGATTTTTTACGAAAATTCGACAAAAATAATATACCATTAAACGATAAACTCTATAGCCAACGCTGCTGCCAAAGCATCAGAGAAAGGATCTATTTGAAATGAATTTTCTGGGAATATTTTAGTAAAATGAAGAACAATGACGATTGAAACTAAGAGTTCAGGCTTTGTAAAACATTCTTTTTGAGACAGTTTCTTTCCATAGCTCATATTAGTTTCAGGTTCCTTGCCTAAACATTACCAATTCTGAAGTTTTAAATCGCGACTTTGACGTTTTGACGAAAACCCTAATTTATTTTTCTTTAAATGCCTGTAATTTTTTTCTCATCTAACCTACAGTGCCGGTAGGTAGCTTACCTATCACGATATAAACCTGTGTACCGATTTTGGTTGCCCTTACTTTGTTAATTCCGGAGATATAAATTTTTTTCGAATGAAAACTCAAAAATTTCCCGGAAAACCTCGTCCGATTTTCCTGACTAACGAACTTATCCAAGCCATTTACACAAGGAAGGTACATGCCAAATTTTATTAAAATCGGCCCATTATTTTTGGAGTTATCGGTGTGATATATATATATATATATATAAACATATAAAAATTGAAACTGACCCCGGATATGGGTTCTAGGGTCCTAGTTCGCGCTCATTTGCAAACATTTTTTCAAAATTCAAAAGTCCGGATCTCCCCCTTTTTTTTGTATATGAATATACTTAAAATTATCCTACTTTTAAAAATGTGCTACTATTTACAAGTAGTCAATCCTTAATTATATAGTTATCTTTTCAGTGAATTTTTATTTAAAAAAATTCACTAATAGAGATGTATCGATGGCGAGACTTTGCAAAAATGTTTTCAAATGAGCGCGAACTAGGACCCCTAGAACCCATATCCGGGGTCAGTTTCAATTTATATATATATATATATATATATATATATATATATATATATATATATATATATATATATATATATATATGTATATATATATATATATATATATATATATATATATATATATATATATATATATATATATATATATATATATATATATATGTATGTATGTATGTATCCAACTGATAACTCAAAAAATATTTAATCATTTTCGATGAAACTCGGCAAGTGCCTTTCTTTTATTAATGGCTTGGATGAGTTCGTTAGCCAGGAAAATCGTACAAGATTTTCTCAGAAAATTTGGAGTTTTCTTTCAAAAAAAAATTTTTCTCCAAAAATTACAAAGCTATTTTAATGAAATTTTGCAGATATATTGTCTTGGATAAGGCCTTACTACGTACTAAATTTCAACATTCTTGGTTTATAGAAAATTGAGTTATTCAAATCTTGATTTTTTTTTTGAAAAAAACATTTCTCCGAAAATTACAAAGTTATTTTAATGAAATTTGGTAAATATGTTTCGTTGGGAAAGGTCTTACCAAATACCAAAATTCAACTTTCTAAGTTTATATAAAGTTGAGTTATTCAAACTTGAAGCATTTAATAAAAATTAACTACCATGACACACTTTTTTAATTATGTTGTTTCTCTTAAAATACTTTTTTTTAATAAACATAAAAGGATTAATATGAAATACAGTTGAGCACAGGGATACGAATACGCTACTGGAGCTCTTCAGAGCTTTCAACATCACAGACTGAGCCACTATATGAATGGTTTCAAACACTAGGCAACACAATAGGAACTTATTAAATACCTAGACCTAATATCCACTATTAACTAATTACAATTGAGGACCTTGCTGCAAGAAGGGTGCAGCTCCATTTTTCGGCCATCTTGAGTTAAAATATACGTTATATGCCCAAAATTACGGCGGATCGACTGGTGCAAAAACGATGCAGATCCGATGCTTAACAAAGAAGTTTTATGCATTTTTGTATTTGCATCCTTATTAGTGAACTTTCTCAAAAAAAATTCACTAATGAGGAGATCCCGACTTTTGAATTTTGAAAAAATTTCTTCAAATGACCGCGAACTAGGCCCCCTAGAACACATATCCGGGGTCAGTTTCAATTTTTATATGTTATATATATATATATATATATATATATATATATATATATATATATATATATATATATATATATTTATATATATATATATATATATATATATATATATATATATGTATCACACCGATAACTCAAAAAATAATAGGCCGATTTTGACTAAATTTGGTGGAAAAATTCCTTTTGCAAATGGCTTGGATAAGTTCGTTAGCCAGGAAAATCTGCCCAGGTTTTCCCGGAAAATTTTGTGTTTTCTTTCGAAAAAAAATTATATCTCCGGAATTAACAAAGTAAGGGCAACCAAATTTGGTACGCTAGTTAATATCCTTATAGGTAAGCTACCCACCAAAATTTAGCTATGTAGGTCAAAAGACAAAAAAGTTATAGGCATTTAAAGAAAAATAAATTGGGGTTTTCCTCAAAACGTCAAAGTTGCGATTTAAAACGTCAAAATCGGCAACATTTAGGCAAAGAACTTGAATCTAATACGGGCTATGAAAATCAAATGTCTCAAGAAGGATGTTTTACAAACTCTGAAGTCTTAGTTTCAACCTTCATTGTCCTTCATTTTACTAAAATGTTTCCAGAAAATTCATTTCAAATAGACCCTTTTTCTGATGCTTGGCAGTAGCCTTAGCTGTAGAGTTTATCGTTTAATGGTATATAATTTTTGTCGAATTTTCGTAAAAAATCAATAAAGCTCAATATATCCGTTATTATACAAGATATGAAGAAAATTTGTATATATTAATTATAGGGTGTCTTGAGCTACATCTTAAAAAAATATTTCTACAATCACAGGATGGCCCATAAGTCGTTGGTGATACAAATTTTCTTCTTTTTAGTGAATTTTCTTAAAAAAAATTCACTAATGAGGAGATCTCGACTTTTGAATTTTGAAAAAATTTCTTCAAATGAGCGCGATCTAGGACCCCTAGAACCCATATCCGGGGTCAGTTTCAATTTTTATATGTTTATATATATATATATATATATTATATATATATATATATATATATATATATATATATATATATATATATATATATATATATATATATATATATATATATATATGTGTGTGTGTATCACACCGATAACTCAAAAAATAATGGGCCGATTTCGATAAAATTTGGCATGTACCTTTCTTTTGTAAATGGCTTGGATAAGTTCGTTAGTCAGGAAAATCGAACGAGGTTTTCCGGGAAAATTTTGAGTTTTCATTCGAAAAAAATTCTTATCTCAAAAAGTAATAAGCCGATTTGAATAAAATTTGGCATGTAGCTTCCTTTTGTAAATGGCTTTGACAAGTTTGTTAGTCAGGAAAATCGGACGAGGTTTTCCGAGAAAATTTTGAGTTTTTATTCGAAAAAATTTTTTATCTCAAAGAAGGATAAGCCGATTTTAATAAAATTTGGCATGTATCTTGCATTTGTAAATGGCTTTGATAAGTTCGTTAGTAGAAAAAATCGGACGAGGTTTTCCGGAAAAATTTTGAGTTTCCACTTGAAAAAAATGTTTATCTTAGAAAATACAAAAATTATGATAACCAAATTTGGTAGGTAGGTTTACTATATAGAAAGTAAACTATACACCAAAATTTAGATTTCTATGTTACAAGAAAAAAAAGTTATGATAAGATTAAATATTTTGTGCCAGATCATTTCTATGAAAATTCACTACCATAACGCACTTGCTGCGTCCAGGCTTTTTTTTAATCAAACACGCCTTATGTTATTGCATTTTTGAATATTTCAGCGATGCATGTTGTAAGAAAAGAAATTCGGGACGCAGCAAGTGCGTTATGGGAGCGAATTTTCATTAAATGCTTCAAATTTGAATAGCTCAATTTGCTATTAGTGAATTTTCTTAAAAAAATTCACTAATGAGGAGATCCCGACTTTTGAATTTTGAAAAAATTTCTTCAAATGAGCGCTAATTAGGCCCCCCAGAACACATATCCGGGGTCAGTTTCAATTTTTATATGTTTATATATATATATATATATATATATATATATATATATATATATATATATATATATATATATATATATATATATATATATATATATATATATATATATATATATATATATATATATATATATATATATATATATATATATATATGTATGTATCACACCGATAACTCAAAAAATAATGGGCCGATTTTGATTAAATTTGGTGAATACCTTCCTTTTGCAAATGGCTTGGATAAGTTCGTTAGTCAGGAAAATCGGCCCAGGTTTTCCCGGAAAATTTTGGGTTTTCCTTCAAAAATCTCCGGAATTAACAAAGTAAGGGCAACCAAATTTGGTGCGCTGGTTTATGTCACTATAGGTGAGGCGCCTGCAAAAATTTAGCTTTGTAGGTCGAAAGACAAAAAAGTTATGGGCATTTAAAGAAAAATAAATTGGGGTTTTCCTCAAAACGTCAAAGTGACAATTTAAAACGTCAAAATTCGCAACATTTAGACAAAGAACTGGAATCTAATATGAGCTATGGAAGGAAAATGTCTCAAGAAGAATGTTTTACAAACCCTGAAGTCTTAGTTTCAATCGTCATTGTCCTTCATTTTACTAAAATGTTTACAGAAAATTCATTTCAAATAGACCCTTTCTCTGATCTTTGGCAGTAGTGTTGGCTATAGAGTTTATAGTTTAATGGTATATAATTTTTGTCGAATTTTCGTAAAAAAATCAATAAAGCTCAATATATCCGTTATTATACAAGATATGAAAAAATATTGTATACATTAATTATACGGTGTCTTGAGCTACACCTTAAAAAATTATTGCGACAATCACAGGGTGGCCCGTAAGTCGTTGGTGATACAAATATTTTTTTTAGTGGAAAACGCCTTATGTTTTTGCATTTTCCATCGAAATATAATGCATGTTTGTGAGTTAAGAAATTCTGGACACAGCAAGTGCGTTATGGTAGCGAATTTTGATTAAATGCTTCATATTTGAAAAGCTCAATTTGCTATTAACCTATAAGGTTGACCAAGAAACGGATTTTTTCGGTTACATTTTAAGTTTACTTTCGGAAATTTCTGTAAGTTTTCAAACAATAAAGTTATTTTGATGAAACATGGCACATTGTTTTTACTATATAGGTTATACTGGTAACCAAATTTGATGCCTGCTTTTTTTTAATCAAACACGCCTTATGTTATTGTACTTTTGCATTTTCCATCAAAATATAATACATGTTTGTAAGAAAAAAATTCTGGATGCAGCAAGTGCGTTATGGTAGTGAATTTTGATCAAATGCTTCATATTTGAATAGCCCAATTTGCTATTAACCTATAAGGTTGACCAAGAAACGAGTTTTTCCGGGAACACTATAACTTTACTTTTGGAAATTTTTGTACATTTTCACACAATAAAGTTATTTTTATGAAACATGGTACATTGTATTTACTAGATAGGTTATACTGGTAACCAAAATTGATGCCTGCTTTTTAAAAAAGAAAACACATATTTGCAATAAAAACATTTTTATGAAAATTCACTACCATAACGCACTTGCTGCGTCCAGAGTTTTTTTTTTGTGCAAGAAAGGTGCAGCTCGGAAGCTGCATCCTTTTTGCAGCAAACGATCGTGCATGTTCGTTGGGGTTTCGGATGTACCTTCCAATCCGCGATGTTTCACCCCGGTACAGATTATTTGACCGAAACTGGTTTTAATATTAAATTTAGTTTCGTTTTGTTTCTCGCCCGTGCGGGTCACTGCCACATGTTTGTAAACAAATTTCCCCGCAATTTTGTTCGTTCAACTTTTTTTTAATGTGTGAAACCGAGTCAGATCCATTTGCACCTAGTGACTCAGCATATGAGCCTACAAGTTCAGATGAAACCTCTGCTCCTGATGTGGCCGGACCGTCATGTAGAAAACGAAGTACAAAGAAGAAAATAGTTTCTTTGCCAAAACGACCCATTGTGCCAATAAGCTCTGACGAAAGTGATGAGGTCCTGGCTTCACTTAAAAAGAAGTATTCAACTAAAAAAGCACATCTTTGGAAAAAAACCTAACGTGCCGGTTGAGCCTACAGAGGAGCTCCAGGATATACATCAGGTTGGTCCCCAGGATGAGCCCACAGTGCGTGTAACAAAAAATATAAAAAGTTCCAAGCCCGCTGCCTGGAAAAGAAATATAAAGAAAAAAGCTATTGCAGAAGGAAAAATATATACGAATTGGAAAGGAGTACAGAAGGGGCCGAGATCAACTGGAACTAACTGCAACTGCACGTACAAGTGTTTTCAGAATGTGGATGAAGAAACAAGAAACAGTATCCTAGAAAAGTTTAACAAAATAGGTGACAGAAATTTGCAAAATATCTATTTGGGAGGATTAATTCAGACAACTTCTATTGATAGAATTCGCAAAAAAAACTAATCAAAGATCAGGGCGTACTTGTTCTCACAGGTATTTTGTAAAGTTGGGCAAGCAATCAAAACGGGTTTGTAGACATGCTTTGGTTTCGATTCACGGTATTTCAAGGAAGCGTGTGGACCTTATTGCGCAAACTTTTCGTGGCAGGGATATTGCAGCATTGCCTAGTAACAAGGGAAAACATAAAACTAGACCTAACCGAAAATCACAGGATACACTGCAAAATGTAACCACACATATCAAAAGCTTTCCCATGAGAGAGTCCCACTATAGTAGAAACAGGTCCCGTCGTTTTTACTTGTCTCCGGATCTAAGTGTAAAAAAAAATGCATGAACTTTATTTGGAACGTTATGAACCAGAAAGTGCAAGTAACCCCGAAAATAAACCTAAAGTACCCTATGACTTTTATTTTCTATTTTTTAAACAGAACTTTAACTATAGTTTTGGCGCGCCTCACTCGGATACGTGTAAGAAATGTGACATTTTGCAAACCAAACTTAAATATGTGACCCTCGACGAAAATGAAAGAAAGGAGTTGAAATTAGAGAAGCAGAGCCACGTAGTTAAGGCCGACTTGTTTTTTAAGGAGCTAAAAGAAAAAACTGCATTGTGTAAAAATAACGACGAAGTTGAAGTTTTAACCTTTGACTATCAGCAAAATCTCTCCTTACCGAAAGTTCCTGTTGGTGAAGCTTTCTACAAACGTCAGTTGTGGACATACCACTTTTGCATCCATTCTGGAAAGACAAATAAAGCGCACTTTTATTTATACGATGAAACTACAGCTGGAAAATCGCCAAATGAGGTAGTGTCACTCTTATATCATTACATCACCAACAGACTTCCTCAAAACGTCAAGATTGTGTACCTGTTCTCGGATAACGCTGCGGCTCAAAACAAAAACTCAACAATGGTGCAGTTTTTGTCTTTACTTGTACGAGCAACGTCCATCCAAAAAGTTGTCCATCGCTTTCCTGAGCCGGGGCATAGCTTCATGCCGTGTGATTGGTGCTTCGGGGTTATTGAGAAATTTTTAAGAAGAAAAGACTACGTGTTTAATTCTCAACAATACGCTGATTATATCAAGCAAGCAGCTAAACAGTTTATTCCTATTTTAGTGAAACAAAACATGATCTTTAACTTTAGTATTCACTTTGACGGCCATTTCAAAAAAGTAATCACAAGCGCTAACAAGACAAGATTCCAAATTTTAAAATATCGTATTTTTGAGTATAGTAAGGAACACTTGAACCATATTAGAGTGAGTATTTCTACTGGTCTTCCAATTTTTATCGAGTTTCAGATCTTAAGGGACATTCAAAACGATAATATTCAAATGGACGTAGATATCCCAGTCTATAGTCAACCCATTCCTTTGAAGAAAGTGAAGTATATGGACGTTGTGCAGTTGGCTACACGATTTGTTCCCTTGGACCAAATGACCTTTTACAACGGACTTACAAGCGAAGCTCTTTTATCGTCCCAAGTACTCGAAAATGAATCTGAGACAGAGGAGGACGACCAAGCAGATGACTGAAGTGTGGGTTTCGCGTGTGCGTGTGATAACGTTTAGTTAGTTTTTTTAATGGTTATTTTTTGTTTGTTAATCCCAACCTGTTTGATTTAACACTGTACTTTATATACCCACCATATTCGTTTGACTTTTGTAACCCAATGAAGGGTGTGTGCATTATTTAGTTTTTTTAATGTGAGACAAAGAAAATATAGCTCTCTTTTGAATGGAGTCCAGGATAGCGAGTGTAGAAGCGTCAGCGGCACCCCAGATGTAGGAACAGTATTCGAGGTTTGGCCTTATTTGTGAAGTATATAAGGTATAGAGATTAGCTGGTGAAAAGTATTTGCGAGCCTGGAAGAGGAAACCTAATTTCTTAGCAGCCGCTTCTGCAATTGATGTGACATGTTGGTGCCAATTGAGATTTCGATCCACAGAAATGCCAACAAGTGAAAAGGACTCATTACTTTAAATAACTTCGTTGTTTATTGTGATGGGTCTAGGGCTGGTGTATCTCTTATCAGATACAAAGCAACACTGAACATCGATGTATGTCGATATTTTCATTGTATAGAGTCTGCATTATTACTGTTATTTTATTGTTTAGTTATTTTATAATATACAGGTTTTCTATTGAGAAAAAAAACATAATATACTCAATTAGTCTTAGAAATATTTTCTTTCTCTGAAAAATGAATTAAACCCAGAAGAAAAATCGTTAAAACTTATTTTAAAATAAAAAAGTTTAACAATGTGCACATTTGTAACTAATTACCCTCGATTGATACAGAACATTTGTATGGGTAAAGCCTTTTATGATGGGGGTGTTCGATATTTGCAAAATTTAGAAACTTAAAAGGTATAACTGGTTCTAGTGTTTTGCATTTTGGCATTAAAACTGTGTATTTTAAGGATTGATATGTCAATACCTTGTTTTTCAGGTACAAAAACAATGCTAAAAGAATATCAGAAATATTCAAAGACAGACAGAATCACCCTTTGGACACTGCTATATACTGGATTGAATACGTAATAAAATATCAAGGTGCGCAACATTTAAGAAGTGCAGGAGCAGATCTGCTATGGTATCAGTATTATTTAGTTGATATTTTACTATTTGTAACAACAATTATTATAATTTTAATTTACATTTGTGCTGCCGTATCAAAATTAATCTGCAATTTGTTATTTAACAATGTAAAATATAAAGTAAAGTCAAGTTAAACATATTATTATTATTTATTTGCCTATTTATACGTACCTATTATCATTTGAAGTAATGAAGGTGATAATAATAATAATAATAATTTATTGCTGTGATCAATGTATACAAAATATAATCATGGATATTTGCATAGTCACAGAAAAGGAAAAACAAATAAACAAAATAATTAAATTAATTTGAAATCATTAACAATTCCAAATCAAAAAAATCTTGTAGAGTAAAAAGGCATATTGTGTAAATACTGTTTCAGTTTTCTCTTAAATGTACCCCGTTTTAACATCTTCAACTCATCGTGGTAAGTGATTGTACATTTTTATACCCACGCATTATGGGCAATTTGGAACCAATTCCAGGCGATGTTGTGATAGTATTATTTTACTTTTTGGTCTAGTATTATGTCGATAACAGTCCAAAAAATTTCTCTTACCATGGATATAAGTCACAGTTGCTAAGATATATGTTATATATAGTAAGTATCCTCAAAATTTTTAATTGATCTCTGCATGAATGCCAGAAGTAAGCACCCGCCAGGCATCTTATCATTCTTTTTTACGGCATAAATATGTGACCGAACCATGGAAGATGACCCCCAAAAGAGACCATAATTGAGAAGAGACTCAAATTCTGAAAAATACACACATTTTATTCCTGACAAATTGAGACTGGGTGTGAGTTTTGAATATAGACACATTTATTCTAGGTGTTAGTTCATCACAACGTGTACTCAACTTCAGTGTCTCTGAGAAATGGATTCACAAAAACTTAACTGTCTCTTTTCTGGATTGCGATATTTTGGACTATTATGACGTGATCATAGAAGACTGTGATTTGTACAGTGTGAAGCACATATAACTCGTTTTATGGAAATTCAGAAACAATTTAAGTGGCGGTTGGCACCAGGAGAGCACAAGAGCACGTGCCCCCCACTTAAATTCCCTTAGCAATACAATAAGTTTGTTAAAATAATAATTTAACAAAGTTAGAATTAGATACTTAAATGTTTCTGGGGTCCGTGCTGCCAATATTAAATTCTGAAGCTCCGCACCCGACAAGACGAAGTAGCCAATACTTACTTTCACCGCCAGGACATGTGTAAAATGACTTCGTCACTGTAGCGAGAACTATATACGGTAGTATACGCGATAAACCAGTGGCCGTTGATGCATATCCCGCTACTTTTATCTGGCCGCGGCGCACATTTTGGATGTGTACTACTTTTATAACAATTCGATTGTCATGCCAATCTTTTGTGCCATTATGCGTCTGTCCATTTCATTTTAATAACGTGTGGCATATAATCTATTTTAAAATGAATTCATCAGTGTCCTTTATTTTAGAATATAGACCTATTTTAGAAATTATCAGGATAAAATAGCTATAAAAACACTTGGCAGACCTACCCTAGCCTTGGATATTGAATAATCGACTGCAGGAAAAATGAGACAATTTATTATATATTTGAATATAAACGTGTATGACCAGTTTATGTGGGTGTCCCGAAAGGAATAAATATTTGTTTCGTTTGTATCTTAAGCAAGTTTTTTAAAAATTATTTTTGAAATAAAATTTATCAGATAAAGTAAATGACCTTGAAGTTGGCCGCGTACGGATTTCCCATAACCTGTCTTTTATAGTTGTGCTCCCAATTTTTTAACTCACGAGCGGTCACTGTAATCTATTACCACAAAACCATGTATCTAAATTTTCCATGGCATCATTAGTCTTAAAATTTAGTGAAGATTGGTTACGTGAATACAAAAGTATTTACTTGTCATCCACATACATTGTAACTGAAGCTTTAATGAAAGACGGTAAGTCATTTATATAAAGAAAAAACAATACAGGGCCCAGCGCAGATCCCTGTGGGACCCAGAACGTGTACCAAATTTAGTTTTTATAAGTTGAAGTATTACTGAGATATTGATATCGAAATTTAAAACCCCACTTTGAAGGCCTATAACTTCTCAGGGATGCACCTTTTTTTTCTCCCTCACGGCTCGTCCGCGGCTTTGCTGCCCCGATAGCACTGCAGCCGCAGTGTACGGATAAGTTGCGTTAAATCACCAAATTATAGGTTCCCCTACATGCCCCCGCTCTCTGTCGTTTCTTATGCGAAACACGCTGTATATATTTTTTAAAAACGCAATGTTCGCATGAGTATATGTATGAACATTTTGAGAAGATTCATTGAATGTTCATGGAACATTTTCAGAAGATACTGGGAGCTCCTAAGAATATTATAAATAACATTCTAAGAACCTTATTAGTATGACAGAATCTGTCCCATTATCATGTTCATAGAATGTTCTATGAATATATATTGTACCTGGTGAAAATGTTCTGGGGATGTTTCAATATTCTTTCGAAACATTCCTGGTATAATCTCAGAATGTGTCTGTGCTGTCTGGGTAGTTATATGGACATTTAGTAATAGAGATAAATATTTTAGGTGATAGTGGTGTTGGAAAATAGTTGATTATAATAAATTAGTAGTTTGAAAAGCTGTGTTTTGTTGGTCAAACAGATCCAGAACCCCAAAGAACGTAACAACTGATGTCAGAAGTGGGATTTTCAAGCTGTTAGCGGAAATATTTTCCAGAATATTCGTCGAACAACGTAGAAATATCTGGAAGATCAGTGTCAGCAGTAATTCATCACTGGGTGTGTTTTTGAAACAGAATAAACTGTGTACCAGCTTTAAGTACGTCTATGCGCCTAAGACACGTAGTGCAACAGCCAATATGGATACCCAGCTATTGGAAATTATTTTAAAATGGACGAAGAAACTAAATTAACACGAGAAGAAGCTAAATTAGCACGAGACAAATCTAAAAAAGAAACAAAGATGCCAAAGAAAAAATGAGATGAGATGAAAAGGCCAGAGAAAGAGGCGAAGAAGCCAGAAAAAGAGACGAATAAGCCAAAGAAGAAATCAGAAAAATATACGAGGAATCAAATGAAGAAATGAGAAAAGGAGATGAAGGAGCCAGAAAAATGTAAAGGAGCCAAAAAGAGTTGAAGAAGCCAGAAAAAGGGATGAAGAAGCCAGAAAAAGATATTACGAAGCCAGAAAAGGCTATGAAGAGACGAAGAACATTCCGCAAGAACATTCTGCAAGAACAAGCGATGTACATGACAAGCTGATGAGTATACAAGAAGTTAAACAGAAATGCAATCACTAGAAAGGAGGTGAGATACCTTAGCCAAGGGAAATATCAGACTCGAACATAGCCCAGTCGTAAGAATTAAGGTCCCCACATTTGATGGCTCAGTCCCATGCGGTATGTACCTACGCCAGAATAAAGATACCTGCTAGAACAAATTCAGAGGAGAAAGGCAGCATTTGTTGGTCATATTTTGAAATATGATAAAGTTCTAAAAAATATTATTTCAAAGAGGGTTATACTTAGAGAAAGGGTGGCCCGCCAGAAATGACTTATAGAAATACTATTAAAATGTATAAGGAAACCCATGTGGTTTGATTAGTCTATATAAGGTTAATGGGGAATGTATGTTGCAGGGCTGTGAATTATATGTGGATGTGTACGGTATTCTCTTTCTAGGAATACCACATAGAAATCCATAAAGTAGTCTATGCGGCATTTTTTGGTTTATATAAGGATCATTTGATGAAATAATTGAATGTGTCACGGAAATCCGTATAAGATGACGATTTTTTAAATTTAATTTCCACAACACACCACGAGGGCTTTCAGCCTAAATACTATCGTACCGTGGGTGTTGACAAGGAGGAAAGAGGCAGCTTGTTAATTCTGGACTTGAAGGTTTGGAGGTTCGGAGGAGAAGGAAAAACATGTGCCGGCAAGGAATTCCACAACTTGGAAGTCCTCGGGACAAAAGAGCGGGCATAACAAGCTGTTCTAAGTCCGGTGACCTGGACAGTAAAAGGGTGCAGTCGCTCTGTTCCCCTGGTAGATCTGTTGGGGGCAGCAGGTGGGGGAACTATGGAGGAAAGCTCCTCTGAGCAGTGCTCGTGCAGATATCTATAAAAGAGAGAGAGAGAAGTCACCAACAGCACGTCGGTAGGCAAGGGATGGCAGCCTTTGGGTGAAGGTAGGGTCACCGATGAGACGTATAGCTCTCCTTTGAATGGAGTCTAGGATAGCGAGTGTAGAAGCGACAGCGGCACCCCAGATGTGGGAGCAGTATTCGAGGTTTGGCCTTATTTGTGAAGTATATAAGGTATAGAGATTAGCTGGTGAAAAGTATTTGCGAGCCCGGAAGAGGAAACCTAATTTCTTAGCAGCCGCTTCTGCAATTGATGTGACATGTTGGTGCCAATTAAGATTTAGATCCACAGAAATGCCAACAAGAGAAAAGGACTCATTACTTTGAATAACTTGGTTGTTCATTGTGATGGGTCTGGGTCTGGTGTATCTCTTGTGAGAAAGAAAGCAAGACTTAGTTTTGGTGGGGTTGAATTGCACAAGATTTCGACTTCCCCAGTCTAATATTTTTTGGAGATCCACGGAGACAGAACCCTCCATGAGTCTGCGATCCTCATCTAATTGGGCTAAAGAGACAGGCTTAGAATATTGTATATTTGAATGGAGAGTGCTGTCGTCCGCGTAGCTGTGAATTGGGTTGGATGTGCTAGAGAGGAGGTCATTGATGTGGAGAAGAAACAAAGTAGGGGCTAAAGCTGAACCTTGAGGAACTCCTGCATTAATTGGATACAGTTTAGAGGAATCGCCATCCACAACAACAGATATGCTCCTGTTGGAGAGGAAATTTGCTGTCCAGGTACAAAGTTTTGGGGGTAGGCCATACGCTGGAAGTTTATTAAGCAGCGCTGCGTGCCAGACCTGGTCGAATGCTTTGGATATGTCTAGAGCAACAATCTGGGATTCACCGTGTTGTTCCCTAGACTTGTTCCAAGAATGGGTGACAAAGGAAAGGAGGTCGGCAGTCGATCTGCGCTGACGGAATCCATACTGCCTGTCGTGGATTAGACTGTGTTTTTCAAGAAATTTTAGTAATTCGGTGTTTATATACTTTTTCATCACTTTAGAGACTACTGAAAGGAGAGAAATAGGCATGAGGTTGCTAGGAAGCGCTTTGGATCCTTTCTTGGGGACGGGTTATACTCGAGTAGTCTTCCAGTTACTAGGGAATATGCCTTTATTATACGATATCTGAAACAGACGAGTCAGGACAGGAGCAAGCTCTGGTGCGCATTTTTTGAGAACAATTGCTGGGATCTCGTCAAGGCCAGAGACTTTCCTGGTATTAAGAGAAGAGAGCATCTTTCGTACCTTTTTAGTTTTGAAAATGATATCCGTCATTTTATGCGCGACATTGGGGACTGTTGGTGGTTGAACATTTGGAGGTGGGTTGAGAGTAGAATTGCCGGCGAACAACGAAGCAAAAAGTTCAGCCTTGCCCAGGGCGGTAGAAACAATTTCATCCCCTGAGACAAGAGGTGGGAACGTGCTTTTGCAGAAATTATTCCCAATAGATTTAGCAAGAGTCCAGAAGGGTTTGCTGCCGTTGGAGCTTAAGAGGACTTTTGATGTGGTTATTAAACGAGTTTTTTGCCTCAGAAAGAATGTGGACATAGCGGTTTCTTGCGTCGTTAAATGCTTGACGATTTTCTTGACTGGGATTGTGTAGAAGCGTTTTGTGAGCTTTGACCTTTTCAAGTCTGGCCTTGTCACAGGATTTAGAGAACCAGGGCTTTTGAGTGGCTGAAGAGGTTTTCTGTGTACGTGGGATAAATAATTCCATGGCAGCTTGGATAATTTCGGTGACGTTTTGTGAGATATCAGAGGGGTCAGGATGAGAGAAGCAGACAGACGCCCATGGAAATGAGGAAAAGTAATCCCGCATTTCGTCCCAGTTTGCGGCGTTGTAGTGCCAAACGATACGTGGGTGTGATGACTGTGTGACCTCGGGTTGCATTGCGCAGGAAGCAGTGACCATGCCGTGTTCTGAGCGACCAAGGGGCGCGGTGACTGATATATGTCAAAGAAGCAATCAGAACCACAAAAGCTTAACTGTTACGTGATCTATATTGGTGAACATTTGTCCAGAGTCATTGTCAACTGTTCAACAATCAACGTTTTTTGTTTATGTGTTTGTGCTTTCGAAGTTTGGTGGGAGCTGGGTACAAAATAATTTAATTTATCCACAATAATTATCCCGTTTAACTATTAAAAATAAACTATTAAAAACAAACAACCTGTGGTCTAATTAACGTGTGTAAGAAATGTCGTTAACATGTTTTAGATCAGCAGAACTCACAAGTTTGATTGGTATTATTTTCATTGCTGCTTTGCGTACCAAGGAACTCCATTTATCGGGTCTAGTTCGTTTTAACGAAAAGGAAAATATAAATCAAAGTAACATTTTCTTTCAGATTTCGACCACCCGAATCAATCTGTCTAAGTCTTTTGCGATGTAAATTTATCATTAACAAAATATTTGAATTCAATTTAAACCTTAACCTCAAAATTTGTATCGTTTCTTTTCGCTTGAGACTTTCATATTTGATTTCCACTGATTTAATCACTAATCACATATATTGACTGCCTAGAATTCTTGACCCTAATGTATACAACTATATAGATAATAGACATTGATTTTTTGTTGTTGGATGCAGGAGGGGGAAATGCTCATGCAGACCCCATTCACGGCCCCGTAGGTTCCGTGGGATATCGAGGTACTGTGATACTGTTGTACTCACTAAAACCCCCTCCCTGGTAGTACCAGACCTTAGTCCATACCTCCGTCGGAAAGAATTACACACAATGACTTTTTAGCGTATGAATGTTTTTATTTTGTTTTTGCTGCGGGGGCCTTAGCGGGAAGTATAAGCTTTGGACACTTATGCTTGTGTGGAAGTTGCTCGTCGTAGTCGGTGGCACTACGGAGAAGAGCATTTGGGTGAGAAGCGGGTTTTGCGAACTGGGTTGTGGATAGTTGAGTTATAAACTCAAGTATCGAAGGCATTTCCAGATCAGAGTGAATCTGACTGTTTCGGACAAACCATGGCGCTCCGGTTACCATTCTCAAAATTTTGTTTTGGATGATTTGTAGCGTCTTGATATGTGTTGCGGCCGCGGTGGCCCATGCAGGTGATGCATAGGTCAAGGCTGGCCGGATAATGACTTAGTACATGAGCAACTTATTGTTCATGGACATTTTGGAATTTCTATTTAGAAGTGGGAACAGCTTCGAGATGAACATCGAGGCTTTCTTTCGAGCGTGATCGACATGGGGGCGCCATGTTAAGTGTTTGTCGAGGAAAACCCCGAGGTATTTGGCGGAATCTTGCCAGGGGATTAGATGGTTGTCTAATGAAACGTGTTCGTGAGGTGTGTGTCTCCTCTTGGAAAATAGGACAGCTGAACATTTATCGGGGTTTATGGCTAGAAGGGATTTCCTATACCATGATTGCAGCTTGACTACGGCGGTCTGAAGTCGTTCGGTTATTATCCTCGGCTGAGTAGAGCTGCTGAGGATGGTAGTGTCGTCTGCGTACAGTGCGTATGTCACGTTTAGGGGGGCTGTCGGAATGTCTGCAACAAATATATTGTACAGCAGAGGGGAGATAGCATAACCCTGCGGGAGACCAGCCGTGGCTGGGTACGTTCTAGATCTGGCTCCAAGGTGTTTGACCTGGTACTTCCTCTGTTGCAGGTATGACCTGATTAGAAGAATCATAGGGAGAGGATAGTTAAATGATAAAAGTTTGTTTAAGGAGTTCAATTTTGGAAATATTCTATATATATTTCCATACTATTATGAGACAGTTTATGCGGAATTCCATATAAGCTACCATATTTTCCCTATTTAATTATGGGCTTCTATGGGGATTTCCATATGAATCCCTGTATATTTATATGAAAAATGATATATGATTCTTATGTGGTTTATGGCGGAATTCCTGTTTCAAATGCTCATATTCGACCATATAGAAACCCATACGTTTTTTATAGGTTTCTATATGGCATTTCTGGCCATTAGATGAAGAACACCACTACTGAAAAACCCGATTCAACTAATGAGAGTCATGCCACAAGAAAAGGCGACATCGCCTTTAGTCCGTGATTATTATGATGATGAAGCTTAACAAAGAGTTCGTTATTTTCTCAGAGCTCAAGATGCGACAACATTGATTGTTTTTAAACTGTTAGGTAACAATAATACCACCATACTCCTGCAATATTATATAGTTTTCTGTCACGCAAATATTATCTGAGCATCACTAAAATTATATAGCCATTAGCCACTTAAAATAATAATATAGTCGTTATTAGTCCTCAATTGGGAGCTATTACAACTTTTATAAATAGTATGTATATATTGTTGCTGAATTCATTTTTAAAAGAAAACTGGCAATTTGCTTCCATTAAATTAAAGATAAATGTTTATACACCCATGGATGTTGCTACTCAATATAATAACAGGAAGGTCTATACAGGCTGTCCCAACGAAAAGTATGCATCCAGGTTTATTTTTTTTTGGTGAATTTGGGGAATAAACCCTCGGACCCGTGATTTTTTATTTTTAGGGGGACACATCTTAAGCATATTTTCCAACCTAGCCCTTCGACCCCCTAGCGGGAAACAAATGCACCCTTAAAATTTCAAATGGGAAGTGGGGTCGAGTCTACATTATTTCAAAGGGTACACAATTACCTTTCCAATGATGTCTCATTTGTTGGATTTTACTGCAACGGTTAAAGCAAAAACGGCTTTACAAACTCAAACCCCATCGTTTTGGTCACAATGAAAAAGTCACGAAAATTTCAGTTAAGATTTAAGATACTTTAAATGTATGTTAGATATTACAAATTATTAAAACTCTGGACGCAGCAAGTGCGTTATGGTAGTGAATTTTTATTAAATGTTTCAAATTTGAATAACTCAGTTTTCTATAAACTTAGAAAATTTTAATTTTGGTATGTAGTAAGGTCTTTCTTAGGGCAAGATATTCACCAAATTTCATTAAAATAACTTTGTAATTTTTGGAGAAAAAAATTTTTTTGAAAGAAAATTTAAAATTTGAATAACTCAATTATCTATAAACTGAGAAAGTTAAATTTTGGTACTTAGTAAGGTCTCTCCAAAGGCAATATATATATATATATATATATATATATATATATATATATATATATATATATATATATATATATATATATATATATAGTAAATTTCATTAAAACATCTTTGTTATTTTCGGAGAAATTTTTTTTTCCGGAAAACCCCGTCCGATTTTCCTGGCTAATGAACTCATCCAAGCCATTAATCAAAGAAAGGCACTTGCCGAGTTTCATTGAAAGCGCTTAATTATTTTTTGAGTTATCAGACGGATATATATATATATATATATATATATATATATATATATATATATATATATATATATATATATATATATATATATATATATAAACATATAAAAATTGAAACTGACCCCGGATATAGGTTCTAGGGGTCCTAGTTCGCGCTCATTTGAAAAAATTTTTGAAAAGTCTCACCATCGAAACCTCTCTATTAGTTAATTTTTTTAAATAAAAATTCACTAAAAATGAATGAATAAATTTGATTTTTTTTAACATTTGTTAAAAGTTAAATTTAACAAGTACTGAAAATGTGACCCATTTCCTTCCATACAGTAATAGAGATTTTGTTGAAACCTATTTCTAACATCTTATAGCATATCAGGTGTTATGCTTGTGCACTCAGCTACAATCCGTTGACGAAGATCTTCTATAAAAGCGGGTTGGTGGTGTGTGTGTGTGTGTGCTTTTTTATTTTCTTTAACGTCGGCCTATTTCCGCGACTATGGCCAATCACCGACGCCAGGGAGCAGTTTCACCTCACTATCCTGGAAATTTTGCCGAACCCCTACCTTTCTGTAAGGAGGGTAGGGATCTTTAACGTGCCCAACATCGCATGGACATGGGACCGTCGGCTTTACGTCCCCTCCGAAGGGCGGAACGTGCAGACATTCAACTTGCTCAAATACAATGCCAGAACCTCGGTTGATGTTGAAGTTACAGTTTGTACTGAAAAAGTAAAAGGAGTACGCTGGGATCGAACCCAGTACCCTTCGGTTCAGAGGCACACGTTCTTACCCCTGAACCACCGAGGTTCCGGGTTGGTGGTAAAACATTTACTTTTCAAGTGTCCCCAAATGAAAAATTTAAGGGCGATAAATCGGGTGACATAGCCGGCCATTCTATTGAACCTCTTCGGCCAATCCATCGCCCAGGAAACCTGTTATTTAAAAACTGTCTTACAGGTGTAACACAATGCAGAGGTGTTCCATCTTGCTGAAAATTAAGCAGTTTCACATTATGATTTTGGTCATCCACTAGTATTTGTGTAATTGGAGGGTCAATGAAATTTTCAAGCATGTTTGGGTATATTTCACCAGTTAAATTTCCAGGAATAAAAAGAGTTCCTGCAATATGGTGTCCTAAGATGCCACAACAGACGTTTATTTTTTGTGGTCGTTGGGTATGAACTATACGGAACAAATGTGGGTATACTATCACTCCAGTGCCGGTTATTGTGCCTATTTTAAACTCCATTAAAAAAAGTGCACTCATCGGAAAAGCAAATATTAAATAATAGGTTTGGGTCTTCAATTAAACGCTGGCTCATTTCTTCACAAAATTCCAACCTTCTATCTTGATTATCTTCATTGAGTTCCTGGAGTATCGTCAAAGCTCCTAATTTCGGACAGAAGCATTATTTCGGACATGTCATGGTTGACTTAATATACAGTGACTCTCTATCAAGTCACTGTAACTTAATAAAAGTGACAGTGACATCTATCGGTATGACTTTGTAGTGTCAACAGAGCCAACTTTGCTTAGCTAACGTGTAGATTTCTATAATGTCATGTGTACCAACATTATCCACTTATAGGTCTGCATTAACACGCATGTGTAACAAATGGTCACAAGTGTCGGGATATTGAAGGTCTGTAAAGTTTAAGGTAAGTAATAAAGTATAACTTATTTTATTAAAAAAGTTGATGAGTTCGTGTTTGCTTAGGGTGCTGTGAGTTTGATTAATAAGTTATTTTGTAAATACAATGAAGTACTGATTTGATCTTAATCATTTTACGAAAAAGTTACATTTTATACCTAATTTCGGACAGATGTCCGAAATTTGGAACATCTGTCCGAAATAAGAATATTTTTGTAAATTTATGATTTCCAACTGGTTTTTCATATTTTAATAGTGAATTCTCTTTTCTTCCATGACAGATAAACATGTCACCAAAAAGAATGCGAAACAACGTCGACGCCCACTTAAACATGTCACCTATCCCGCTGACTCATTGGAAAAAGCCTTATTAGATGTAGCTGAAGGTCGATTGTCAATGAGACAAGCTGCGGAGAGATACGGCGTTCCTAAGTCTACAATTAGTAACAAATATAAAGGAAACATATTTGTCCACGTGGTCGGCCAACTGTTTTTACAAAAAGAGACGAAAATCGTATAGTCCAAGGTCTTATAACTGCTGCTAATTGGGAATACCCTCTTACGAATGTTGATGTAAAAAATATTGTTAAAATGTTTTTAGATAGAAAATGCATAACTAAAAAAAGATTCAAAAACAATACCCCAACACCTAGATGGTTGAAAAGTTTTTTAAAAAGAAATAAACAAGCACTTTCTACAAGACTATGCCAAAATATCAATAGGCAACGTGCTGCTATTTCGAGATCCATACTAATCGACTATTTTGACAATTTAAACATTACACTTGAAGATGTGCCTCCAGATAATATCGTCAATTATGACGAAACAAACATGACAGATGAACCAGGTAGTCAACAAGTTATTGTTCGTCGCGGTGCTACGCATGCAGACAGAATACTGGACTCATCAATAAGCAGTACGTCTGTTATGTTTGCAGTCTCCGCTTCTGGAGAAAGACTACCGGTATACACTGTGTATAAGGCCAAGAATCTCCACGACACCTGGACCAATAATGGCCCAAATAATGATTTTTACAACAGGAGCTCGAGTGGCTAGTTTAATTAATTTATCTTTGAAGACTGGTTCTCTGCCATATTTAAAAAGAGGGACGGTAAAAAAAGATTACTTGGTGACAACTTGGCTAGTCACACGTCTATTAACGTGATAAATAAATGTTTGCAGTATAATATTCAGTTCGTCCTACTCCCTCCGAACACAACGCATCTATGTCAACCCTTAGATGTCGCCTATTTCAGGCCATTGAAGCTGACATGGAAAAATACACTGCTGGAGCGGAAAAACGTCATAGAGGTGTGATTCCTAAAGAATATTTTCCAAACCTCTTAAACGAAACATTAAAATCAACTGCTGCGATTGAACAAAAAAATATCGTATCTGGATTTAGAGCATGTGGATTAGTACCATTAGATCCTGATCGAGTGCTTAAAAGACTTCCCGGTGGCCAACACATAATCGCCGACACCGATACTGGCCCAGAATGGTGCAAAGTTTTTGGTGAGCATTTAGAAGAGGCGAGGGCCTCTGACACGACACCAGTGGCGCAAAAAGATCTATGTCCAATCAGGAAAATCTATCACCGCCGAAGATATCGAAACAGGCAGACAAAATGACAAAATGAAGTGGAGACTGAAATATTTTTTGAAAACACGCCATTAAGTGAAAGCAGTGCATCAGGAGAAGTTGTCGAGAGTGAAGCTGCTGATGGCGATTTAGATGCAAAGAGACCTAACTTAAATAGAGCAGAGGCAAGCCGTAGTGTTGTTCCAGGTAATTTTATTGTCAGCAAATTTATTTATAACAGAGGCATGAAAAATGAATGCGAGAAAAAATTTATAGCGAAAGTAATCGGTGTACATGGCCATTGCTATGAAGTGAGTTGTCTTAGAATGAAAACGATCATTTTGCTTTCCCTAACACAGAAGATATCAATATATAATTCAATCAACCCAGGTTTGTTCTGTGCTAGAAAATCCAGATCTCAGAAGAGGGAAATATAGAATATAGTTTTCCTATGAAACCTTCTTAAATTTTAATTAGGTAGGTATTACTTTTTAAGTTTGAATACCTACAAATGTACTACATATTCTATATGTGTTAAATTGTAATATTTTCCGTTCTTGTAATTAAAAATTTTGTCGCCTTTCATAAAAACAATAAATCTTATGTTAATTTAAGTTCTGCACTTAATTTTTCCCCACAAAAACTTCATTTTACTCTTTGGGTTCGTAGATATTTTGTCCGTAATACACGTCAATATTCATAAGTGTCCGACACCTGAAAATATATTAAAATCACATTAAAAATATCATGTCCGAAATTACAGCATTCAGACTCTAATTTCTGACGTCAACATTTTTTTCGATAAATAGATTATATATATATATATATATATATATATATATATATATATATATATATATATATATATATAAACTCTGTTCTCATTTTGAGAAACTAACGTTGGTTATCTATGAGCACAGCTGATTGAGGATAACAATCCATTTTCTTCCTTAACTTGTTTGTATCCATAAAAATAACGTAATATTGTTCGAAATTAGATAGTTTGACGGTAATTGAACTTTGTATGGATGAATTTTGTGCGTTTTTAAAATCCTTTGTACGGAAGAAGGGGAAACTCCTGAGGCTTGAGCTAGTTGACACGTACTTTGAGTTGGATCCAAAGCAACATGCCCCAAAACACCAACTTCCACAGCTTCATTTCTGATTGATCGCTGTGGCTGATGTTTTACATTACAGACAGACCCAGTATCGACAAACTTTTGCACCAATTTGGCCACATACGAATCATTCGCATTTTCATTTGGATAATTATTATTAAACCAACGAGCAGTGAGCCTAGCACAACTGTTAATTTGAAAATAGAGTATAACAATTTCAACGCGTTCGGAAATGGTATAAAATCATTTTTACGAATTCGACTGAAATTAAAATAACTTTAAGAGTAATCAAACGGAGTCAATGAAGATGATAAACTAAACGTTCACCTGAATTGTGTATACTAATGCCAATTTATTTACCTTATATAAGAAATCACATAAATGATAACGATAAGAAGGAACTTCCATTTTGATAAGATGACACTGATTATATTGGGATTCAATAACGTTTTTGTTAAAATAAGTAACGTAGAAATGATTGTGGTATTTTAACTCATAAGAACTGAAATTTACGTGACTTTTTCATTGATACCAAAACTATGGGGTTTAAGCTTGTAAAGCCGTTTTTGCTTTCACCGTTGCAGTAAAATCCAACAAATAAAGCATAATTTGAAAGGTAATTGTGTACCGTTTGAAATAATGTATGACTCGACCCCACTTCCCATTTGAAATTTTAAGGGTGCATTTGTTTCCCGCTAGAGGATTGAAAAGGTAGGTTGGAAAATATGCTTAAAATGTGTCTCCCGAAAAATAAAAAATCACGGGTCCTAGCGTTTTTCTCCCAAATTCATAAAAAAAGCTGGATGCATACTTTTCTTTGGGCCACCTGTATATATATTTTTCATCCAAATTATATGTGTTATGTTTATTTAGGTACCGTTTTCAAATAGTATCTTACATGCTCTCGTATGAGGACTTTGATTTGTTGAATTAGTGAAACAATTTATTTTAAAAATGTGTTCATTTATAACGACAGTCACTAACAAAACGTAATTAAAAACTAGAGTACTCCTTGACGTTGCTGACTGGCCACAGTCACGGAAGTTAACCGACGTTAAAAAAAAAAGAGAATTGTTGATAAGAAGTGAAAATTTTCTGTCCATTTGTAAGTGAAGTATTTTTAGTTTAGTACGAATAGCTATAAGTGGTCACAATTACACGAATATACGCATCAATTTCTTCCCGGTGAGTAGTTAAAATGAAATATAGCCTTAATTGCCTAGTTCTTTTTTTACTAAATGTGGTCTACAAATCAATAACTTGGATTATTTATAAGAGCTGGTCTGTATATTTACTATAAGATTGATAACAACATTACAAGGTCAGACTAACTTATTACTTTCCATTGACAATATTTATAAAAGTCTGGACGCAGCAAGTGCGTTATGGTAGTGAATTTTCATAGAAATGATCTGACACAAAATATTTTATTAGAACTTTTTTTTCTTGCAACATAGAAATACAAATTTTGGTGTATAGTTTACTTTTTATATCGTAAACCTACCTACCAAATTTGGTTATCATAGATTTTTTTATTTTTTAAGATAAAATTTTTTTTCAAATGAAAATTTTTCCGGAAAACCTCGTCCGATTTTTCTGATTAACAAACTTATCAAAGCCTTTTACAAAAGGAAGGTACATGCCAAATTTTATCAAAATCAGCCCATTATTTTTTGAGATAAAATTTTTTTTCTAATGAAAACTCAAAATTTTCCCGGAAAACCTCATCCGATTTTCCTGACTAACAAACTTGTCAAAGCCATTTACAAAAGGAAGGTACATGCCATATTTTATTAAAATCGGCCTATTACTTTTTGAGATAAGAATTTTTTTCGAATGAAAACTCAAAATTTTTCCGAAAAACCTCGTCCGATTTTCCTGACTAACGAACTTATCCAAGCCATTTACAAAAGAAACGTACATGTTAAATTTTATCAAAATCGGCCCATTATTTTTTGAGTTATCGGTGTGATACATATATATATATATATATATATATATATATATATATATATATATATATATATATATATATATATATATATATATATATATATATATATATATATAAACATATAAAAATTGAAACTGACCCCGGATATGGGTTCTAGGGGTCCTAGTTCGCGCTTATTTGCAAAAATTTTTTCAAAATTCAAAAGTCGGGGTCTCCCCATTAGTGAATTTTTTCTACGAAAATTCACTAATTAATAGTGTCCTTAGTTAAACTACGATAAGTCTGCACGCAGCAAGTGCGTTATGGTAGTGAATTTTCATAGAAATGATCTGGCACCTATTATTTATTCATAACCTTTTTTTCTTTTAACATATAGATATAAATTTTCGTATATAAATTCCTTTTATAATATCGTAAACTTACGTACCAAATTTTGTTAACATAGCTTACTTTCTATTTCTTGAGATAAAAATTGTTTCCGAAAGAAAATCTAAAATCTTCCCGAAAACCTGGTTCGATATTCCTGGCTAACGAACTCATCCAAGCCACTTACAAAAGGAAGGCACATGCCAAATTTTATCAACGAACCATTATTTTTTAGTTATCCGTGTGATTCATATGCATATATATATATATATATATATATATATATATATATATATATATATATATATATATATATATATATATATATATATATATATATATATATATATATATATATATATATATATATATATATATATATATATATATATATATAGGATGTCCCACGTAAACCTTCCGTTAGCCGTTTCCAGAGTATGGCTCACAATTGAATTCTGAAAATTCACGCACGTGGATTCCTCGAAATTTCCAGTTCACTGAAAGTATTGACGTTAGTATGGGACTTCCGGTTATACCGGAAAGAGACGTCAACTTTCTTATTTCAAATAGAAGAAGGTGTTTTTTATTACGGATCTAGATTGCTCGTCAAATTTTATTCTAGGTTTTACTAACATATTACGTCATTTTTCTCAACCATTTTCGAGATATTCGACTTTTTTTTTTAATTTCAAAAAGCATTGTCACATTTACACACCACAATCTCTCTTATTTTTCAACCTGAAGGGTTGAAATTTTAAAGTGCAAATTCTAAAGTACTACAAAATATTTTGAATCAAAAGCGGTCCATTATATAACTTATCGTAGTGACTGTTGTATGTATGTATGTACAAAGAATGGCTTCGGAAGATGCCTATACTTTTCCACTCTCCATAGACTCGTAGTGACTGTTTGATGATGTCATTGATGATTTATTCCCTTCTATTTAAGGTGGCATGTGTATTTTGTGCAAGAAGGTGCACCGACACACTTCTCTGTTCAATTGCGAAATTACCTAAATGTACTTATCCCCAAATAGGGATAGACTGTGGTAGCCAATTCCCTTTGCCAACTCGTAGGACGACTTTTAAAATTAAATTTATTAATTTTTTTAGACTTTTTTGAGGTTATTTTGGATTAGTTCTCTGCAGTGACACAAATAACATCCGCGAAGAATTATGGGAAAACGTTGTAGAAACTTCCAATTTATTTAGAAATGACGACGATTTTCCTGGCTAACGAATTTATCCGAGCCACTTGCAAAAGGAAGGCACTTACCACTTATAAATATATATATATATATATATATATATATATATATATATATATATATATATATATATATATATATATATATATATATATACTTAAGTATATAAACATATAAAAATGGAAACTGACTAAATATGTGTTCTAGGTGGCCTTTTTCGCGCTCATTTGAAGCAATTTTTTCAAAAATCGTGATCTCCTCATTAGTGAATTTTTCAAGAAAATTAACTAAAATAAATAGAATGTTAATGCCGGCGTTACAAATATTAAACAAAACATATAGTTTCCTATAGAGGATAGTGACAAGTGTGAAAAGATTTGACCTCTACATCTTACGCAATTATTATTGATAAGTGTTCCACAAATATTTTGCTCAGTCACGATATAATAACTTATAACAATGAGGCAGACGTATGAAAAACGTTCTAGCGTGTTAGTTGGTTAATACTGGACAGGTTCGTATTAGCATGTGATTTTCGATAGTCGTCCAAAACTCCTGTTGAAACGATGGCGTTTTCTATATAGTTAGGTAGGCATTTTGCAAGAGTTTAGGCACGCAGTTTTATTACAGAAGTAAATTTATTTTATACTTAATAATTGTTTTAAAACTTCAGGGCACTACCAAAAAGAAAAGTTCTATAAACAATGTTTCGTTCAACCTGTGTTTATTAAAATATTTAATAATGCATTTTTCGAAAATTCTTTTACGTACATTTAATATGATAAGTGTAAATATTTTTATATTGTCATTTAGAAAATTAAGTGATATCCAAATTATAGAAAAAAATGTGGACGCAGCAAGTGTGTTAATATGGTAGCGAACTTGCATAAGTGTTTCTAGAATTATGAATAAAACCTTTTAGGCATTATAGGTACCTACTTCAATTGTGGTATACCCTTAACACACAAAATCTTTTAGTGAATTTTCTTTTACAAAATTCACTAATGAGGAGATCCCGACTTTGGAATTTTGAAAAAATTCCTTCAAATGAGCATTATTTAGGCCCCCGAGAACACATATCCGGGGTCAGTTTCATATATATATATATATATATATATATATATATATATATATATATATATATATATATATATATATATATATATGTATGTATGTATGTATGTATGTATCACACCTATAACTCAAAAAATAATGGGCCGATTTTAATCAAATTTGGTGAGTACCTTCCTTTTGCTAATGACTTGGATATGTTCGTTATCCAGGAAAATCTGCTCAGTTGAAATAGATTAAACAATGATTTGTTTTAATTAGACAGACGGATTCCTCTGTCGGTATCAGTTCTGAGCTGACCTTAAATGTATGGAATTTCGACCAAAAAATTATAATGCATGTTTGCAACAAAATAAATTCGGGACTCATTAAGTGCGTTATGATAGCAAAGTTTTATTGAATGCCTCAAATTTGAATAGCTTAATTTGCTATTAGCCTATAAGGTTCGTTAGCCAGGAAACTAGTTTTTGGGGGAACATTTTAAGTTTATTTTCGAAAAATTTTTATACATTTTCAAACAGTAAAGTTATTTTGTTAAAATATGGTACATTCTTTCTACTATATATGTTTTACTGGTAACCAAATTCGATGTCTGTTTTCTTTAAAAAAACACATATTTGCTATTTAAAACATTTTAATGAAAATTCACTATCATAACGCACTTGCTACGTCCGGACCTTTTACTTGTTTACAATGCTCTGGTAAAGTATGTTTTATCATATATTCTAATTGCTTGGATGGTTTCCATCACTGTCGATAAAATTCTTATAAGACTACAAAAGATAATTTTACGACTGACATTTGGTTTACTCTATACCCTAGGCGAACATGCCTACCAGTTTTCGTCCAGAGCAAGGTTATGACCATCTATATCTTATTATATATATATATATATATATATATATATATATATATATATATATATATATATATATATATATATATATATATATATATATATATATATATATATATATATATATATATATATAGGGGTAATTTTATGTTAGACAAAATCTGCATCTCTTTCAAAAGAACTCCTCTAATCATGTGTAAAACACTCTGGGTAATACAATACAATACCTACATCAGATGGTTCCCAGACCTGCAGGTATGAGCGTTCTTTGGCTTACTCTGGGGCCAAGTATTATAACAAGTTACAAACTGAACTAAAATAAACCAGTATTGGTTATCATAAAAGTTTCAAAACAAGATTGAAAAAGGAGATTGTAACCAAAAGTTATTATAGCGTTTGCAAGAATTTGGTGATGATATAATGACCTGTGATGTTGATGTTTTAACGTTTCTTCGTATAATACATTTTGTAGCACCTCTATAATTTACATTCTATATATAACTTCTGTAGTTTACATACTGATTAACACCTGTATATATTTAACGACGTGGTCGTTGCCAATCAATAATTACGCAAGTGCGCGATGACTGATGACTCTCGCAGTGAAACATCCTCTCTTAACAGATGCGTAGTTGGGTATATAGTATATGAGTACTGAACCTGTAGAGTGCGATCCGCTGGACAAGTGCAACGGGCCAGGCGGTGGTGCAAAAGGTGTGTCCGTATGTTTATATTCTACACGAGCCAGCCCACTTTAACATAGTTCCGCAATTCCACAATAATATTGGCGCCCAACGTGGAGCGCCATTATTATTGTAGTATGTTCCGCTGGCTGAACTAGGATAAGAAACACAGACACGCCTTTTGCACCATCACCTGCACTTATCCAGCGGGATCGCACTCAACAGGTTCAATAATGCGCATAGTCTAATACTATGCACCTGTTCCTATCGTGTTGGCAGGGGATGTTTTCCCGCACACTCGCGAAATTATTAATTTGCAACAACCACGTATGTAAACTACAGGGGTTAGACAGAATGTAAATTACGGGGGTGCGATAATTTTATTGTTTCACAGTTGATATAAAATATTATAGCGTTATGTGTTACGTTGTTCGCACATAGTTGAGTATTTGTATTTGTATGACAATATTATAAGTTTGTGAAATTGCTCTGTTTTATGTTTTGACTTATAGTATGTGCATTTTGATATGAATCACAAGGGTTAACAAAGACTATAAAAATGTATTTAAAGTACCAAACAAAATCAGAAAAGTCTGGACGCAGAAAGTGCGTTATGAACTTTAATAAAAATATTTTAATAGCCAATATGCTTTTTTTTAAAGAAAGCAGGCATCAAATTTGCTTACCAGTATAACCTGTACAGGCGAAACATAATGTACCATATTTCATTAAAATAGCTTTATTTTTTGAAAATGTACAAAAATTTTCCGAGCATAAACTTAAAATGTTCCCGAAAAAACTGGTTTCCCGGCCAACGAACCACCAACGACTTATGGGCCATCATGTGATTGTAGAAATATTTTTTTAAGATGAAGCTCAAGACACCCTATGATTAACGTATAGATTTTTTTTTCGTATCTTGTATAATAACGGATGTATTGAGCTTTATAGATTTTTTACGGAAATTCACTAAAAATTATGTACCATTAAACGATAAACTCTATAGCTAAAACTACTGCCAAAGCATAAGAGAAAGGGTCTATTTGAAATGAAATTTCTCGAAACATTTTTGTAAAATGAAGGACAATGACGGTTGAAGCTGAGACTTCAGGGTTTGTAAAACATTATTATCATGATATTTTCTCTACATAACCCTATTAGTTTCAGGTTCTTTGCCTAAATGTTGGCAATTTTTACGTTTCAAATCGCGACTTTGACGAAAACCCCAATTTTTTTCTTTAAATGCTTATAACTTTTTTGTCTTTTAACTTACAGATCTAAATTTTGGTACGTAATTTACTTTTTATTATGTAAATTGGTTGCCCTTACTTTGTTATTTCCGGATATACAAACATTTTCCGGGACAACCTGGGTGCATTTTCCTGGCTAACGAACTTATCCAAGCGATTTACAATATGAAATGAAGATGAATATTTTATCGAAATCGACTCATTATTTTTTAAGTTATCTGTGTGATACATACATACATACATACATACATACATACATATACATACATACATATATATATATATATATATATATATATATATATATATATATATATATATATATATATATATATATATATATATACAATAAAAATTGAAATCGACCCTGGATATGGATTCTAGGGGGCTTAGTTCGCGCTCATTTCAAGACATTTAATTTTTAATTCAAAAGTCGGATCTCACGTGAATTTTTTAAAGAAAATTTACAAATACAAATATTTCCTAAATAATTAAGTTGCTGCTTTGATGAAATTTGGTACACACGTCGTGCTGTATGTATTAATACTACCCCCTTAGAAGTTTTCGAAAAGTCGTATTCGATATAACATCACCTTCACCTGTAATCGAGCTGGTTCGGACATTCGCCGTACATTTTAGGTATATTTGCTTACCAAAAAAAAAAAACTAATTGATTCTAAAATGATTCAATTGATGACTTTTACAAAACCATAAACAAAGTTTTATTGTTTTAGATGGCTATGGTACCGAATCAACTCGTTGTCGCTGCAACAGTAATATTGTCATCACTGTTTTCTGCAGAATGTTCAAATATTTTGTGTATCATACCAGTAGGCAGTCCTAGTCATTTCATAGTTTTTAATAAATTGCTGACGACTCTTGCTGAAAGAGGTCATAATGTGGATGTCGTCAGTCATTTTCCTCAAAAGCAACCGCTTCCACAGTAAGTGTTATATTTTACGAAAAGTAAATGATTCGAAAGTAAACATTAGTTCTAGAAATTTCTGCGAGACTTGTGCCCAGTTCAACAAAGCGCGATTATACATTTAACCGCCGATTACAACCAATCACAGCTTCAAAATATTTTGTTGTCATGGCAAAAACTCTAATCATAGTCTGTGATTGGTCGTCTGAAGCCTTGATTAACTAACCGTCTGTTAAATATTGAATCGAGCTTTGTGAAACCGGGCATTAGTGTATGAGTCATGAGTTCTTGAATATAGTGTCATAGGTTTAAGGTCTGATCAAATGCAAATTTAAAAAGGTAAAACCTGATATATTAAAGACACTAATTCTTGCGTGCCTATTTTAGACTTTTAGATAAAACTCCGTCAAAAATTTGTCAAATCGTGGTTTAGTAGAAGTTTTTTATACAAACGAATTTTCGACCAAGCCTGCTAGCCTGGATGTTGAGATGAGCCCCGAGGAATGTACACACCGTTGCTTGGATAGTCAGGCTGCCCTCCGTGAGGTCTGCGCCACCAGAATTAGATCAATGCTGGTTCAGGGGTGCGCTAACCCTCTTTCGGACCTGACCAGGACAAAGAAGGGTCAGCTTATATGTTAAAATAATAGATAAAATGATAGAGAGAAAAGAATACAAATTAGCGATTAATTTAATTTATCCAAATATTAGAGACAAAGAAAACAACAGATACGTTTCGATAACTTATTTTGGAACCATTTCAGAAAACATTTCAAAAATTTTAAACACCTGTACAAATACAAAGGTAGCTTTTAAATCTTACAACACGACGCGTGATTTGTTATTTAACGCGAAAGAAAAATCTTGTTTCCTGACAAAAGCTGGAGTTTATAAATTGGCTTGTACACATTGTAATGCAATCTACATAGGTCAAACTTCTAGAAATTTTAACATCCAATACAAAGAACATATTTCTGCATTTAGAAATAACCACGCTGACAAATCTACATTTGCAAAACATATTATTGATACCGAACATAGACCTACAATAAATAACCGCATACAATCACTACATTTTTATAATGACAAACGTAAACTAGACTTTTTTGAAGCTTTAGAAGTTAAAAGGCACACACACGACAATAACTACCTTGTTTTAAACGATCAAACTGATTTAATGAATTCTCCTTTCTTGGATATTCTTCTTTCTAATTAAATATGTCAAAGAAAACAAATTTAACTATTATTTCAAAAAAGTTGTAATAAAATAATGAGTTGATGTATGTCGATATTTTCGTTGTATAGAGACTGCTTTTATACTGTTATTGTTTAGTTATTTTATTGTTGTAACTGTTATCATAGTTATTATTGGCTAGTTCTAGTTTTTAAGTTAAATATTGACATACATCACATAGACATTTTGGAAACCTCATCTGTCATCTGTGTTTCATTTTATTTTCAATTTGATAAAATTTTTTTGATCAAAACATCATATCATAACATAGCAACAGATATTTATTTGTAGTTGTCATGATTCCGTAATAATTCAAGCAGCGAAACTATAGTCACAGAAGCATTGAAGAACATCCTAGAACTTCCAGAATTCGAAGGGCCACTTGCTCCAGTTAGCTCACGCGCTAGCTACGTCCTTCACCTACAAAAACCAACAGTGAAGCCAGAGAAGTAGTCTCCAAGTCTGTATGTAGCTTATATGGGTTCCGGCATACTGTGGCGTGGCGGGGAATTAGGTGGAGAATGACCTCGCAAAAGATTGGTTCCTGGCAGTCATTATGTGGCCCGTAGCCCATCCTATAGGCATAAGTAAGAATGTGGTCTCTGACACCCTAGATAGATGAACTGTGGAGGCCATGGGAAAGCACTGGAGGTCGATTAGTGGCTGTAGGCGGTCAAGAGACTTCGTGGAGAAGCCGGATAAAAGCAAGACTGTCTGGCTTTTTGCTAGGAGTCGTTCTGCGCTTTGGTGTATCATCGGGGTGCTAACAGGCCACCGTAGTCTCAGAAGACACCTTACATTGGTAGGTGTCAAGAGGGATCTCATTTGTCAGGAATGCGGTGAGACTTAAGAAACGTCTAACCACTACCTGTATGTGAATGCGAGGCCTTTGAGAGTCTTCGAACAGAACTGTTTCGATCAAGGAAGCTACGGAGGAGTCAAATAAGTTCTGTCCAGTGGAAGACCGTCATGATCTTTAGGAGGAGAAGTAGGGCATGGTTGCTGGATGCCGGGATTGGCAAAAAGTGCCCGATGTGGCCTACTTTTCTTTTTTATTGTGGGGCGTATTTGGCACATCTGATGACCAAGCTAGTGGCTCCCCTGAACCTCTCTATTACACCCTGGTGCTGTCTTTGCGACATATCTTCACGAGTGTAGATCTTCTTCTCCTTCCATTTTTCTCCTACTTCCCCCGGCCGCTTTAAGCGATTGGGGGTTCGGGCAATCTAGTTGGTTGTTTTCTTCGCTTCGCCAGTTCTTGTGTCTCTCTTTTATGATCATAACTTGTTGGGAAAATTCCATGACCTTTTTCCAAAGTCTCTTCTCTTTCAAGATTATTGGTACCAGGTCGTCGATCTTATGTACCCATACAGAGTTGAGGGTGGTAATTCTCATCTCATTGAACTTTGGGCAAACAAAAATGCAGTGTTCTACTCTTCCCCGCAATAGATACATCTGCTAACTTTCTGCATCTCGTTTAACTTTCCCATGCGTTTGACGTAAGATCTGAAATATGCGTGGTCTGTAAGTATTTGTGTGAGCCAGAAGTTTATTTCTTTGTGGTCGCATTTCATCCAGTCTGTCAGATTTGGAATCAATCTTTTTGACCATTGTCCCTTCGTGGTGTTTTGGGATCAGCTTTCCTGCCATTTCTCCATGGTTCAGCTTCTGGCAGCCAGCTTAGCATCGTCTAGTCTCACTCCCCTCGCCTTGTGTAGGAATCATATTTCTTCCACTAATAGGTATATGGATACGACGCCCGTCAACACCTGAATTGCCTGCGTAGAGATGGAACACGCAGCTACACTTAGTAGCTCTGCACTGCATGCTCTCCATCATCATTTTATGTTTTTGTATTTCTATTGTTTGATGCCATACCGGCGCTCGGTACAGTATAATTGAGTGCACTACTCCGCTGAGCAGTAGCCGTTTTGCTGATATTGGGCCTCCCATGTTGAGCATTATCCTACTTAGTGCTTCTGTCAGCGTTTACTTTTGGCATTCGTACATGCTGACCAAAATCGAGTGGCTCGCCGATTGTTAATCCTAGATACACTAGAGTCTTCGCTGGTTTTATCATGGTGTCCTTTAATCGGAACGAAAAATCGCCCCTGATTTGTGGACCCCTTATCATGACCCTCTCTGTCTTTGGAGGGGCCAACTGGAGTTCTTTGACCGTCATCCATCTGTCCACTCTTCTTTACGTTTCGTTCACTCGAAACCTAAGTGTATCTTGTTCTGATGCCTCTACTAGGAGTGCAGAGTCATCAGCATAACTAACCAAAGTAACTTCTTCAACCATTTTTAGCTTGAAGATTCCATCCTAGATTATAGGTTCCAAGATGGATTCTTGCGGGACTCCCGTCGTAACAGCCATCGTCTCTCCCCACGCACTGCTGATCTTTCCGTATGAGAAGTAACTGCTTCTGATGTTTATCAGGTACTCAGCGATGTTTCTTCTTTTCGATTTTTCTATGGTTTTGTACCAGCTAGCAGTGTTGAAATATTTTTTCACATCGAGAGTGAGATTAATGCACACCATTTCTCGCTTGTGTGTTTTGCGACTTCTGTGACATATCTTGCAGCATGTATTGTGGATCTTCCCGTGCGGAAACCAAACTGACGCTCTGAAAATCCCTCTCCTGCTTCTATTTCCTTTTCTAGTCTGGCTTTAATCAAGCGTTCTAGTAGTTTTCCTAGCGTATCCAGCAGGCATAGAGGTCTGAAGGATGACGCTAGCTCTAAGTGCTTACCGTTTTTCCAAAGCAACACAGCCTTTGCTATTTTCCACTCTAGGGGAAACTCTTGTCTTCGCCTACTTGCCTGGCACTACTCTCCCCACCATTACTACTACTACTGCTATACTAATACAATACTTATTATACTACTTATTAGTTAATAAATAATGATTAACCAGGTAAAGCTTAAAATTCGAAATTATGCATAAACAATTCCACGTTTATAGGCAATAGAAACATCCGATGTGCTCTTCTTTGCCATATAATTTTAGTACTTAATAGAAACGTATCCATTTTGGTATGTTCATATATCTATAGATAGTAACAAAACTATCAAATTTCTCTTGAGAATACCTGTGAATATCAATTGGCTGAGCAGCAAATCGGTTTCTTTCTAGGTCGTAAAATTAAACTTGCTACCTACTTAAAACTTAAAATTGTCTGTGCGCATAGTTAATTCTGATTTGAGGGATAATTTTAGGTTTAGATTTAAATTACACAACAAATTTGAGTTATTATTTATTCAGTCTAGTAAAAATAGGTATATTGTGTTTTTATAAGGAAATTACTTTTATATAGAAGTTTGTTTAAATAATATCTTAAAAACCTTTAACAAATTTATACTTTCTGCAGCTACACAGACCTAAGCATAAAAGGCATCGCCCCAGAACTAATAAATAATCTATCCATATCTGTAGTGGGCGACACAGGTTTTCAAGAAATTATGGAATTCATGCTGAACGATTGTGGCCATCAAACATGTATTAATGCTTTAAGAACCCCAGTCCTCCAGGATCTAAAAAGAACAAAGAGGAAATACGACCTGCTCATTACAGAATTGTTTGCAACGGACTGTATGTTTGGATACGCACACTTGTTCAAGGTACCTGTAGTTTCGGTCACAACCAGTATAGACTTGCCATGGGGAGGATCAAGAATCGGAAACCCAGATCATCCAGCTTATATCCCAACATATTTTACCACTGCTACTCGTAAAATGGACTTTTTGAAAAGGCTAGAGAATGTATTCAAATATGTAGCTTCAAAAATAGGGTAAGTATAAATTTACATCAATTTTATTGTGATGGGTAAGTAAAGGTGTTAAACCATGTAGCTTTTATCCCAATATTTCACCCCTGCTATTCAAAAAGTGGACTTTTAATAAAGTCTGGGGAATGTAGTCAAATATGTAGCTTCAAAATTAGGGTAACTATTAATTTCCATCCATTTTCTTATGATGTGTACGTAGAGGTATCAGACCATCTAGCTTATATCCCAACATATTTAACCACTGCTACTCAGAAAATTGACTTTTTGAGAAGGCTAGAGGATATATTCAAATGTGTAGCTTCAAAATTAAGGTAAGTATAAGTTTACATCAATTTTTTTATAATGTGAAAGTAGATGTGTTAGACTATCTAGCTTTTATCCTAACATATTTTACCACTGCTACTCAGAAAATTGACTTTTTAAAAAGTTGAGAATGTATTCAAATATGTAGCTTCAAAATTAGGGTAAGTATTAATTTCCCTCCATTTTCTTGTGAGGTGTACGTAGAGATATCAGACCATCTAGTTTATATCCCAACATATTTTACCACTGCTATTCAGAAAATGGACTTTTTGAAAAGGCGAGAGAATATATTCAAATACGTAGCTTCAAAAATAGGGTAAGTAGAAATTTACATCACCATCTAGCTTATATCCCAACATATTTTACCACTGCTACTCAGAAAATTAACTTTTTAAAAGGTTGGGAATGTATTCAAATATGTAGCTTCAAAATTGGGGTAAGTATTAATTCCCCTTCATTTTCTTGTGATGTGTATGTAGAGGTATCAGACGATCTAGCTTTTATCCCAACATATTTTACCACTGATACCCAGAAAATGAACTTTTTGAAAAGGCTAGAGAATATATTCAAATATGTAGCTTCAAAAATAGGGTAAGTATAAATTTATATAATTTCATTGTGATGTGAAAGTAGATGTGTTAGACTATCTAACTTTCATCCTAACATATTTTACCACTGCTACTCAAAAAATTGACTTTTGAAAAGGTTGAGAATGGTTTTAAATATGTAGCTTCAAAAATCGGGTCAGTGTAAATTTACATCAGTTATCTTGTGATGTGTAAGTAGAGGTATCAGACCACCTAGCTTATACCGGAACATATTTTACCACTGCTACTCAGAAAATAGACTTTTTTAAAAAGCTAAAGATTGTATTCAAATATGTAGCTTCAAAAATAGGGTATGTAGAAACACACATCATTGTTTTTTGTGATGTGTAAGTATAGGTGTTAGACCACCTAGCTTATATCCAAACATTTTACCACTGCTACTCAGAAAATGGACTTTTCTTAAAAGATAGAGAAATTGAAATATATAGCTTCAAAAATAGGGTAAGTCGAAATGTAGATTATTTTCTTGTGATGTGTAAGTAGATGTATCAGACCATCTAACTTATATCCCAACATATTTTACCGCCGCTACTCAGAATAAATAGTCTTTTTTTAAAGGCAATTAGTGAATGTATTTAAGTATAGGGTAAGTAGAAATTTATATCAATTTTCTTGTGATGTGTAAGCGTAAATGTATCTCAAACTGGATTGTCTGATACTGGCCATTTTGAGTAACCACAGAACTTCGATATGCAGTTAGAGACACGAATACTACTTTAGCTTTCACATTATGTTTCATAGGCTGTTCTGACAACTTATCGACAGAGCTACGTCTGTTGAGTTGAACATAGCAAAAAAAAAAGAGTTGCCTTAACAGCATTAAGAAATTTTAAGAGCCAAGAAGTTTTCAAAAAAGATATACCTAAACATAATAAAAATATATCTTCCAATAAAGACCAATTTTTAAGATTTAAAAAAAAACAGCACATAGAAAAAACATCAGTTAGTGAGCCGCATAGTTACGAAATAAATAATACCGCTTTAAATATGATAATTTACAAAATAAAGATTGTTTTCTTTTAACAATTGCGTATTTTCCGTCAAAAAGGGGCTTTAAAAACACATTACCTCCTAGATATGATTGTTATATAACTTTACCGTGTCTGAGATATCACATTGTGATATACCTGCGACATACTAATTATAAGGTAGCTTTGTTGCTCACATAGAACGTATTCAAGCGACTCCCATAAAATTTATATAGGTAGTACATCGATACGATATTAAAGTTACATTTGTTACATACTATGTACATTGATGCAATGTGAACTTGTTGACTGGGTTTGAGACACCCCGTATTATGCCTGTCACAAATGAACATTTAAGGTTTTTTTTTAATAAATAATTTGTAGGCAAGATGCTTACTGGTTTAAGTATCTGGTTAACGAAATTTCTTCATACATCAATGTTCAGAGAAGATGTAAATAAATTACTGGATTTTATTTCAGAAAAATTTATGAAAAATCGCTACAACAAATAGTTGAACGATCGTAAATAATTCCATGATAAAATGCATAAAATATGTAGGCTACAAAACATGCGGAAATTGGGTGTATCTAATTATGTGCAATCAAAACACCTTAGCAAGCAAAAATGCGCAGTACAACGGTAAATTTGATGCATTTTGTGACTCAAAACCGCACCGTGGATGATAGGACACAAGTAGTTAACCTCTAATGGGGTCATTTAGTTTCCACATAGAAAAGTGCGAACTCGGAATTTAATAGGTGGTGTAAAAAAAAATTCGTGTCTAAAAAAGTTAGTAGAGGCTCGGTAGCCTCGGAGCCGAGAAGTACCCGCGCGACAATAATTTAAAGGGTTTTCTTTTCGTTATACAATCAGAGAAAATTGAGAAGGGAAGTTAAAATTTCAGAGAGTGAATTAGGAGTGGTTAAAAAAAGGCGATTAAAGCAGACGCGCGTGGTTTAACGGCCGATGGAAGGGCTGGTAAAGCAATGATGCAGATCTGGCGTATTGCCCCAGAGTTTGGTGAGTCCATTCCATTTTAAACTATTGCTTAAATTGGCTTTTATTTGAGAGGCTAGCTGTCTCTAGTACCATATTAATTCTTAAAACTAAAATTGTATGTATATTTTGAATCATATGGGCTGTAAGCTACATTAGTATAGATAATTTGAGCCGTAGGGCGCTTGATTTATAATAAGAAAGAATGAAATCAGATTAAAATTCAGGTGTTGCTTATGATAGGAATTTTAATGGATGGGAAAATAATTGAGGCAATTTTATAATACGAGGGAGAGATATGACTTGGAGTCATGAGAGTTTAGCTGGGAGCTACAAGGGGTAGATAAGTGAGAGCTATAATTAAGCTAAGAAAGAGTCAATTATTAGACTAGGAAAATTATACCGGGGGCAAGAACAATGTAGTTCTCACCGGTATCAACTTTATATAACATTTAATCCATTCTATAAGGTTTGGGAAAACCTCCTACACCCTCCTGTTTGAATAACCTTTAGGATTTATACTATTAGAATTTAGAGTGTTCAGTATAATTTTAATCCGGCTTAAAACCTTTGGAATTAAGGAATTTTATTGAAAAAATATTGAAAGTTTTCTTTTGTTTAATTTTAATCATGCGGAAACCTTTGTAGATCAAAGGGTGTGTTAAAATTTGTTCAGCTGTTTAAAATGTTATCTGTATAAATTTTATTATATTAAAACTCGATGCTGGGTTTCATTATTAGCTTAGGAAGCCCTAAACTAGAGTTCATATTAACAGTTTCTTATAGGGTGACTCTGATGTACTGGGGTCACTGGGTTTACGCTAAGACTGAATATATAGTAACATTCTGGGAATTTGACCCAGCTGCTCGGTTTTAGTGTTCCAAATAAATTTAGGCAGGACCTCCCTTGAAGGTCGTAAAACTTAAGGTAACAAGGGGATAGAAAAATGGATACACGTTCTGCCGCTCGGACGTTGTCGACCCTGAAATATATTTAAATGAATAATTACTCAAATTTTAATGATAATAATAATTATAATTTACCGTCATTGAAAAACCTTTGTTTTAAAGAGAAGTAAAAGGCACGTAAAACCCCCCTTTTACAAATTATTATCTCGAAAATTTTAGATATTCTTGAAAAATATGAAGTTATAAGATTTGATCAGAATCAGCCATTGAATATGTATAAATTGCACAACATTGACCTATACTTACTTCATATTACAGGTATTACTGGCTGTCTGTGGTACCAGCAAATGAATTATGCAAGGAATTTTTTGGTCCTGATTTGCCAGACATAAGCGAACTTATCCTCAACACTAGTCTAGTTCTTATCAACAGTCATTTCAGTATTAACCAGCCGAGGCCTACAGTACCTAACTTTGTTGAAGTCGGTGGATTACACATTGGTGTTCCAAAACCAGTACCCAAGGTAAGTTATTAAGTACCTGGTATTTACGTACCGCGTAATTTATGAGGAACTTATTAAGTGAACAATATGGAATTAATAAAACTGCGAAAAATACCCTGCCGGTTGTCATCATACTTTTTGTCTTATTCTCATCTTTATGGATAAGTTTTAGAAACTGATAATTGAAAATAAAAAATCTTGAAAAATATGCGTCATTACTCCTAAAACCATTAAGTGAGAATTGAAACCTGTGATGAGCACTGCTAAGTACACTTGGAGAAAAAGTGTACTTATCTTACAACCACGTTATAACAAAACATACAGTGAACAAAATTCCCTGTATTCAAAAAATCACAAGAACAATTGTGAATCACTCATCTTAGCAATAGGCATTTCATAATCTAAATAGATTTCCAACCAGGATGATATAAAAGATGACTGCAAATCCACAGATACACATAAATATGTTTTTGTACTAAAAAAAGTTGAATGCAGCAAGTGAGTTATGGTAGCGAATTTTCATTAAAATATATCAATCCAGGAAAAATAACACAGTATTAGTTTCTGCAATACGAACTTGTTTGATTTTTGGAAAAACCGATTTGATTGTGTGCGCTAACGAACTTATCAAAGCGATTAATGGAAGGAAAAATAATAACTTGGACAGGTACCTTCCATTTTGTAAGTAGCTTAGATAAGTTCGTTAGCCAGTCTGATCTAAGCAGTTTTTTTCGGATTTTTTTCCGTAATTTTTTTTGTATCATAGAAAATAACAGTTTATGGAAAATTGGGTTTAAGGCATTTATTTGTTCTCCTTCAGGAGACTAAATAAAATCATGACATTAAAACTTTTTGTATGATAGAAACAATTTATTCAATTTCACTGACCAAAAAAATGTTTCACCGAAAATTCACAATATTTTTTTTTACAAAAACTCTTGGAAAGTTCACAAAAACGTTTTTTCGCGAAAAAACAAAAAACACCTAGGAAAATATAAAACAATATACTGTAGGAGTTTATTAAAATTGACTAAAAAAATTGTTGCCTCGAAAATTTGCTGACAATGTTTTCACGAAGTCACTAAGTGTAGATTGGAACCGCATATGAGCACTGATAAGTACAGTTGGAGAACCCAAATCACCACAACACATCTTTTTAAAGACCTGACGATCGTTTCACTAACAAAGTTAGCATAATGCTAAAAATGCGACCGTTGGGTCTTTAAAAAGATGTGTTATAGTGATTTGGTTTCTACAAGTGTACATTTCACGAAATCACTTAAAAGTATTTGTTTATGAAAAATCTCCTTTTTTTTTTACAAAAATTCACTAAAAACTTTCAACGAAAGTCGCCTCAAGGATGTTTTCTATTAAAATTCACTAAAAAGAAAGTTTTCTACAAACATCAGACACGGGCGAGATCACAAACCGTCACCCATCCAGGAATTGACCGTGCACGACGCTGCATAATTGCAATTAAGCAAGGTCGACTCGTATCCGAACTACTCCGCCGAGCTTCCACTCATATTTGCAGTTCACGAGCTGACAGCAGTGCCCGTCAACCAATACGGCGGATTCTCCACCGATTTGAAAACTTTTTTCTGCCAATAATAGATCGCGCTAGCATGCACATTTAACCACGCAGTGGCCGCTATTAATGTTTCGCATAAAAACAGATACTGAGGTGTTAACTCCACTCAGCCGAGGATAATAACCGAACGACTTCAAACCGCCGTAGTCGAGCTGCAATCATACTATAGGAAATCCCTTCTAGCCATAAACCCCCATAAATGTTCAGCTGTCCTATTTTCCAAGAGGAGACACACACCTCACGAACACGTTTCATTAGACAACCGTCTAAGTCTAATTCCCTGGCAAGATTCCGCCAAATACCTCGGGGTTTTCCACGACAAACACTTAACATGGCGCCCCCATGTCGATCACGCTCGAAAAAAAGCCTCGATGTTCATCTAGAAGCTGTTCCCACTTCTAAATAGAAACCGCCACCGCGGCCGCAACACACATCAAGACCCTTCAAATCATCCAGAACAAAATTCTGAGAATGGTTACCGGAGCGCCATGGTTTATCCGAAACAGTCAGATTCACTCTGATCTGAAAATGCCTTCGATACTTGAGTTTATAACCCAACTATCCACAACTCAGTTCGAAAAAGCCGCTTCTCACCCAAATGCTCGTCTCCGTAGTGCCACCGACTACGACGAGCAACTTCCACATAAGCATAAGCGTCCAAAGCTTATACTTACCCGCTAACGCCCCCGCGGCAAAAACATAATGGAAACATTCATACCCAAAAAGTCATTGTGTGAAATCTTTCCGACAGAGGTATGGACTAAGGTCCGGTACTCCCAGGGACGGGATTTTAGTGAGTACAGTCTCACAGTACCTCGATATCCCACGGCACCTACGAGGCCGTGAATGGGGTCTGCATGAGCATTTCCCCCTCCTGTATAAAAAAAGGTGTTAGATGTATAAGTATTTAATTCTGACAAAATACAAAATATAACTATCACACAAAAAGTTTTAAAAAAAAACGTGCTTTGATGCTCAGTTTAAATCTTTTATGCATATAGGTATATGACACATAGCCAAAAAAAAGCCTGCAAATAAAAAAACTCATTGCGGTTGTCTAAACATTTAGATATTGACAAACTGACAATTCAAGTATTCGCAGTCATCATTTCAGATTTAAACAATTGACATGAAACTGTCACACATTTTAGATTTCTAACTTTTAGAAGCATCTTGAAAATACACACCAATATTTATCAGTTTCTTAAAAATATTTAACATTGTATATATTAAAGCTTTGTCACCAAATTTCTCACATGGGTATTTCTTATTGTGGGCTGATAAAGACCTTCCTAAAGACATTTAATGCAATATTTATCCTCCATAAATCGCATCCGTTCGTGATTTTATGTTTAAGAATTATTATTTGGTGTTTATGTGTGACAACACAAACAATTGTGTCTCGCTTTGTGATTGGTTCAGATTTGCCAACTACTCGCTGCCTATTCTGCTCCAATTCTTACATTAGATGCATCAGTTTGAATAGAGAAACGTTTTTCAAAGTTTAGACTCGCCAAGACGGGAGCAGAGACTAGGCGTTGTTTAAGAGTTTTAAAAGCTTCGTCTGCATCCTTGGTCCAGGCTGACCTTTCTTTCGACCTTGAAGAAGAGCTGTAATGGGGGCACTTATAGTGGAGAAATATTTGACGAAACGTCGATACCACTGCAGAAGGCCAATTACTCGGCGAACTTCAGTCGTATTTTTAGAAACAGGGGCCTCCAAGATACTTTCAACTTTCTTTGGATCAGTCCTAAGACCATCTTTATCTACAACATATCCCAAGAAAGAGAGAAAAGATAAACAAAATTCACACTTTTGCAAATTAGTTAAGCCAGCAGCTTTAAGCCTCTTATGCACTTCCAATAAAATTTTCAAATGCTGGTGAAAAGAGTTATGGTTGCTTTTGGCTTCTTTTTAAACTATTCTCTATATTAAAAAACACCACTAAAAGTTCCAAAATAAAACGTAGCCTTCATGATTCATTCAACATTCATGAAGATATACTGGAAGTTTTTTAATAAAAACTCGCTAATATATATATATATATATATATATATATATATATATATATATATATATATATATATATATATATATATATAATGGATGTTAATTGCACTTGTTGATATTAAATCCATACGTAAACATTTAATATACTTTATTATTTCACTAACTGAATAAACTATATAAAACAATCCAACAGTACATAACAGATAACTGACCGAGCGTGGAGAGACGTATCTTCACTGTATCGGTTGGTAGCGAGGAGAGAGAGAGAGATCCCTGGTGTCTCTTATATAGTAGTTCTTGACAGGTTGCTGTCGAATAACGTAACGCAACGTTTAGCTGTCAAGAGAAACACAGAGTAGTGTTGACGGAAACACTGCGGTCGGAACCGCCGCCACATACTCCCCTCTCAGTCGCAACGCTATTAGTTCAAGTATCTTCGTAGAAATCGAACTCTACGTCCATGGCGTGTCGTTTGAACGGGAACGGGAACTTCACTGTCACTTTCAGTTTCACTAGGTGTTGGACTTTCACTGTCACTTTCAGTTTCACTAGGTGTTGGACTTTCACTGTCACTGTCAGTTTCACTAGGATGTCTCTGAGGCTGGAAAGTTGTCTGTTCGTTATCACAAAGAATGAATGCGGGTTTAAGACGGTCAACAGAAATTGTCTCTTCTCCGTGTGATTTCTTGATTTTGAAGACTTTGTCAGTTCGGGATAACACTTCAAAGGGGCCGTCATAAACTGGTTCGAGAGTTTTTCGCGGAATATCAATGCGAACAAAAACAAAAGGAGCTTCCATAAGCTTAGGATGGACAAATACCTTTTTTGCAGTATGATGTTTAAAAGGTACTGGTCGAAGTTTTCTTATGTCTTCTTTCAGCTGAGATATAAGTGGTGGAACATCATGAGCTTGTGTGCTGTTGAAAAAGTCGGTGGGAAGTTTGATTGATTCTCCGTAGACTATTTCAGCGGGTGTTGAGCGATATTCTGGAATTATGTACGATCTGAGTCCTAGTAACACAATTGGCAATTTAGCGACCCAGTTTTTGTCCATATGAGCTTTCAAGGCCTGTTTCAGAACTCTATGCCATCTCTCGATTACACCATTTGCTGCTGGGTGGTAAGCTGTGGTCTTGATGTGGTCTGCACCTAGTGTTTTAGTGAGGTGTGTGAAAAGGTGGCAATCGAATTGTTTACCTCTGTCTGTGGTGATGTATTGCGGAACACCGAAACGAGAGATCCAGCATGATAAAATAGTGTTCGCTACTGTTTCTGCTGTAATATCTGACAATGGAATTGCTTCGGGCCATCGAGAAAATCTGTCTATTATTGTTAACAGATAGCGTTGACCTTGTGATGCTGGTAATGGTCCCACAATGTCAACATTTATATGCGAGAATCTTCTCATGGCTGGGGTGTATTGTCCAATGGCACTGGAAGTGTGTCTCCATATCTTGACTTTCTGGCAGGGAATGCAAGTTTTAGACCAAAGAGATACATCGCGTTTCAATTTGGGCCAACAAAATCTATCCTGGACCAGATCGACTGAAGCTGATATGCCTGGGTGAGATAAATTGTGGATAGAATCGAAAATCTTTCGGCGAAATTTGAGCGGAATGAATGGGCGAAGTTTCTTTGAAGAAGAATCGCAAATAAGATTCAATCCGTTGTCAAGAGGCATGTTTTGAAATTTGTATGAGGAAGATTTAGACTGCAGAAGGTGTTTGAGTTCCTCACAAGATGACTGAGCTTGCGCAATTTCTTGGAGTGACACAGTGGAAGAAAGTGAAATTGTTTCAATGCGAGAACAATAGTCTGCGGGAATGTTTGTAGGACCTGGTATGTAGCGAATGTCTGTGGTAAATTGACCTAGGAAGTCTAAATGTCGTAGTTGCCTTGGAGATGCTTTATCGACGCGTTGTTCAAAAGCGTATGTCAAAGGTTTGTGGTCCGTATAAATGGTGAAATGGCGACCTTCTAGGGTATATCTAAAGTATTTAACTGCCTGATAAGCAGCTAGAAGTTCGCGATCGTATGTGCTGTAAGATTTTTGGGCTGAAGTAAGCTTTTTAGAGTAGAAACCTAGGGGTTCTAGTGTTTGATCACGTAGTTGTTGGAGGGAAGCGCCTACGGCATAATCAGAAGCATCGACATGGAGAATCAGTGGTAGCGAAGAAGACGGATGAGCTATTAGTGTAGCGTTTTTTAGTGCCTCTTTCAAACGTTCGAATGCTTCTCGAGTCTGAGGAGTCCACTCGATTTTACGTTTGTCGCGTTTTTTGGGATTCTGGCAGAGGTCGAATAGTGGTTGCTGAATTTCCGCAGCACGTGGAAGAGAACGACGGTAGAAATTTATGAGACCTAGAAATCTTCTGAGTTTTTCAATGGTATCGGGAAGAGGTAGGTCGGTAATAGCTTTGATGCGTTCAGGAAGTGGAAATAATCCAGATTTATTTACACGAAAACATAAAAATGAAATTTCGGCCACTCCGAATTCACATTTAGATGAATTGATACGGATGCCGTTGTCTTGAAGTGTCTGAAAAAGTTTTGCTAGATGCTCTTGATGTTCTTTTTCAGAGGCTGATGCAACGAGAATATCGTCAAGATAGGAGTAGGCAAAGTCAAGATGTCTTAAAATTGAATGTAAATATCTTTGAAATGTTTGTGCTGAATTACGAAGGCCAAATGGGGTTTTAACAAATTCTAATAACCCAAATGGAGTTATGACTGCTGTTTTGGGAATATCTTGAGGTGCTACTGGGATGTGATGGAAAACGCGAATGATATCTAATTTTGAAAAAATACGTTTGCCTTCTAACTGGGCATTAAAATCCTGCAAATTTGGAATGGGATATTTGTCTGGGATTGTTTTAGCGTTTAGTGCTCGGTAATCCCCACATGGTCTCCATGAGCCATCCTTTTTTTGCACAATGTGGAGGGGGCTTGACCATGGACTTTTGGAGGGTCTACAAATTCCCAAGTCCATCATGTGCTGGAATTCTAGCTTTGCTTGAGCTAGCTTTTCTGGGGGCAATCTTCTAGCTTTTGCAGTGACAGGTGATCCTTCCGTACTTATAGTATGGAAGAACTCAACCTCTGGAAGGTTGCTAGAAGAAGTTTCCTTAAAAAGGTCAGGAAATTGTTGTAGCAATTTGAAGTACTGGTGTGTCGGGTCTACAAGATGAATTTTAGAATTAATTCCTGGTGGTGGGTTAGCACCGGTCTTAGAGAGGTTTGTCTTTGTATCGATTAAACGTCTATGTTTCATATCCACAAGTAAAGCAAACTCTGCTAGAAAATCAGCGCCTATAATTGGTTGCTTGATATCGGCAAGTGTGAAGGGCCAGCCGAACCTACGGCGTAAACCTAGATCCAAATCTAATAGTTGTTCGCCATAGGTATGAATAGGGGTCCCGTTTGCAGCATACAAGGTACGTTTCGATTGAAATTTCCGTTGATCGTGAGTGGGTGGAATAACTGAAATATCCGCTCCAGAGTCGATTAGAAATTTCATATTGGAGTGTCTATCAAAAATAAAAAGGCGGCGTGTTAGGAGGCTCTCGTCTCCTGCCGCGTGGAGGGAGTGCCTTATTAGTTTTCCGACACATGTTTTGCTTTGAAATTGCAGGGTTGGATGCAACGTTTGGCCTTGTTGCCAAATCGTTCATGATACCAACACGTGGAGGTTGAGGAATTTGCGGTTATGGAATTTCGAGAAAGCTTGGGTCTTTCTTGGGAGGTAGATCGGGAACGCGTTCGCAATTCGTTGACTGATGCTGTTAGCTTCTCTAATTGCGCTTCTAACTTGGCTAGCTTGTCGGGCTCGCGTGACTGAATTTCAGCCACGTTGTATTTATCTCCGGAAAATTCCACGATTTTGTCTGCTGTAACCGACAAATTTTCTAGAGAATCGTTGCTTAAAGCCAAAATTGAACGAACGTTGACTGGTAAACGTTGTAGAAATAAAATTTTAAGGAAATTTTCTCCAATCTGACTACCGGCTAAAAACTTCATTTCGCGTAAAAGTTGCGATGGTTCCCTGTCGCCTAATTCTAATTCTGTTAAAAGTTTATTTAGTTTGCGACTATCGGACTCTTCAAATTCTAATAAAAGACGTTTCATTAGATCTGAATAGGGGGTTGATGATAACGGTTGAGTTAAAAAATCTGAAATTGACTCCGCGACATCAGGATCGAGTATAGCGAGTACATGACTGAATTTTGTCTTTTCAGAACTGATCTGCGATATATCAAACTGGGCGTCAACCTGCATTTGCCAGATTTTCACGTTACGTCTCCATATAGGAGGTAATTTTATTGCAACCTTTGCCATGATATTGCTGCTTGAAGAATCTTCGGCCATTGTGAAAAAAATCAGATAATTTTTAAATTAGAAAAGACTGACCTGTTTAGATATTCGTTTTCTGTGGAAGTTAGGCGACGTCGGCTGGAACATCAGGCTGGGCATCTTCGGCTTGCGGCACGGGGTCACCAATATGGATGTTAATTGCACTTGTTGATATTAAATCCATACGTAAACATTTAATATACTTTATTATTTCACTAACTGAATAAACTATATAAAACAATCCAACAGTACATAACAGATAACTGACCGAGCGTGGAGAGACGTATCTTCACTGTATCGGTTGGTAGCGAGGAGAGAGAGAGAGATCCCTGGTGTCTCTTATATAGTAGTTCTTGACAGGTTGCTGTCGAATAACGTAACGCAACGTTTAGCTGTCAAGAGAAACACAGAGTAGTGTTGACGGAAACACTGCGGTCGGAACCGCCGCCACATATATATATATATATATATATATATATATATATATATATATATATATATATATATATATATATATATAATTTTATAGAAAATGAAAAAAATCACATTTATTTCTTAAAACTAATTAATCGTATAAAATTTTTCCAAAAAAACAAAGAAACAACATTACCATCAATATTTTTAATGTATTAATTACATTTTCTTCCGATTTCCCTAACCGACATAAACTCCTTACTTCAACAACTACCAAATTCTTCAATATTCGAACTCATTTTGACATTTACCAGTGAATGCTTTCACTCTCTAACACATTTTAATTATAAAAATAACATAGACTGCTAACCTGAAGTCTGTTGCTTTGCATTTGTTTGGTAATCCAATGGAACTTTATACCTTATAACCTTTTATTTCAAATTAACATAATATCCAAACAAAGACCTTAATAATTTCTGTGAACAATTTCAAATTGTTTGTTGTAGTCCACAAAATCTCAATCTATAATTTATTTGCTTAAAACTTTTAGAATATAGAAAATGTGATAAAGAAAAGTCCAAATGGTTTTATATACCTGACAATGGGATCTATGCTTATGACAGAATCGTTTGATGTCGACAAGTTGCAAGGCATGTTCGATGCATTCTCTGAGCTACCACATCTGGTGCTCTGGAAAGCAGACAAGGATAAATTTCCAAAAGGACTTCGATTCCCCAACAATATTCATTTCGAAAAATGGATGCCTCAGTTGGACATTTTATGTAAGTTTTAGTAAATACTTTTAACTGTAATACATCTATATTATCCATATTTAGGATAGGTGTTAGATAAAAAGTGTGACGAGAGACAAACCTTTCGTCTCCTAATCAGATATCTTCAAGTTGTTTAAGGCACTGCTCAACAAAAATTGTTTTATTACATATGACATCTTCCACTTGTATTTATCGGTTTAAAGCAGTGACTAAAAACATGAACTCATTTTTCAGGCCATCCAAATATCAAAATGTTTGTTTCACATGGTGGCCTTTTGGGAAGTCAAGAAGCAATATATTGTGGTGTGCCGAGAATAGGAATTCCAATATTTGCAGATCAAGATTTGAATATATTTCAGTCTGTTGAAATGGGTATAGCTGTCAAGGTAGATTTTAACAATGTTTCAAAGGAATCTATGTTAGAAGCCTCTAAAGAAATACTAAATAACGAAAAGTAAGTTGAATCCAAATTTAATGATTCCTTGCCGAATACTTAAGTGTTTGTCAAATATAAACAAAGTATATTTGGAACTATATATATATATATATATATATATATATATATATATATATATATATATATATATATATATATATATATATATATATATATATATATATATATATATAAACATATAAAAATTGAAACTGACCCTGGATATGGGTTCTACGGGTCCTAGTACGCGCTCATTTGAAAACATTTTTGCAAAGTCTCACCATCGATACCTCTCTATTAGTTAATTTTTTTAAATAAAAATTCACCAAAAAGTTAAACAAGGTGCACATTTGTAACTAATTACCCTCAATTGATACAGAACATCTGTATGGGTAAAGCCTTTTATGATGGGGGTGTTCGATATGTGCAAAATTTAGAAACTTAATTGCATTTTGGCTTTAAAACTGTGTATTTTAAGGATTGATATGTCAATACTTTGTTTTTCAGGTACAAAAACAATGCTAAAAGAATATCAGAAATATTCAAAGACAGACAGAATCACCCTTTGGACACTGCTATATACTGGATTGAATATGTAATAAAATATCAAGGTGCGCAACATTTAAGAAGTGCAGGAGCAGATCTGCTATGGTATCAGTATTATTTAGTTGATATTTTACTATTTGTAACAACAATTATTATAATTTTAATTTACATTTGTGCTGCCGTATCAAAATTAATCCGCAATTTGTTATTTAACAATGTAAAATATAAAGTAAAGTCAAGTTAAACACATTATTATTGTTTATTTGCCTATTTATACGTACCTAGTATTATTTGAAGAAATGAAGATGATAATAATGATGATAATAATACCATTTATTGCTGTGATCAATGTATACAAAATATAATCTTGAATATTAGCATAGTCACAGAAAAGGAAAAACAAATACACAGAAGAATTAAATTAATTTGAAATTATTAGCAATTCTAAATCAAAAAATTCCTGTAGAGTAAAAAAGGCATATTGTGTAATCACTGTTTTAGTTTTCTCTTAAATGTACCCCGTTCTAACATTTACAACTCATCGTGGTAAGTGATTGTACATTTTTATACCCACGCATAATGGGCCATTTGCCAAAAAATTTCTCTTACCATGGATATGTCACAGTTGCTAAGATATATAGGTTATAGATAGTAAGTATCCTAAAACTTTTAAATAGATCTCTGCATGAATGCCAGAAGTATGCACCCGCCAGACATCTTATCATTCTTTTTTGCGGCATGAATATGTGCCGAACCATGGGAGATGACCCTCAAAAGAGACCATAATTGAGAAGAGACTCAAATTCTAAAAAATACACACATTTTATTCCTGACAAATTAAGACTGGCTTTGAGTGATCTTAATTTGAATATAGACACATTTAGTCTAGGTGTTAGTTCATCACAACGTGCACTTAACTTCAATGTCTCTGAGAAATGGATTCACAAAAACTTAACTGTCTCTTTTCTGGATTGCGATATTTTGGACTATTATGTCGTGATCATAGAAGACTGTGAGTTGTACAGTGTGAAAAAACATATAACTCGTTTTATGGAAATTCAGAAACAATTTAAGTGGCGGTTGGTACCAGGAGAGCACAAGAGCACGTGCCCCCCACTTAAATTCCCTTAGCAATACAATAAGTTCGTTAAAATCATAATTTGACAAAGTTAGAATTAGATACTTAAATGTTCCTGGGGCCCGTGCTGTCAATATTAATTTCCGAAGCTCCGCGCCCGACAAGACGAAGTAGCCAATACTTACTTTCACCGCCAGGACATGTGTAAAATGACTCCGTCACTGTAGCCAGAACTATATACGGTAGTATAAGCGATAAACCAGTGGCCGTTGATGAATATCTCACTACTTTTATCTGGCCGCGGCGCACATTTTGGATATATACTACTTTTATAACAATTCGATTGTCATGCCAATCTTTTGTGCCATTATACGTCTATCCATTTCATTTTAATAACGTGTGGCATATAATCTATTTTAAAATGAATTCATCAGTGTCCTTTATTTTAGAAAATAGACCTATTTTAGAAATTATCAGGATAAAATAGCTATAAAAACACTTGGCAGACCTACCCTAGCCTTGGATATTGAAAAATCGACTGCAGGAAAAGTATAAAATATAAACGTGTATGACAAGTTTATGTGGGTGTCCCGAAAGGAATAAACCTTTGTTTCGTTTGTATCTTAAGCAAGTTTTTTAAAAATTATTTTTGAATTAAAATAAATGACCTTGAAGTTGGCCTCGTACGGATTTCCCACAACTGGTCTTTTATAGTTGTGCCCCCAATTTTTTAAATCACGAGCAGCCACTGTAATCTATTACCACAAAACCATGTATCTAAATTTTCCATGGCATCACTAGTCTTAGAATTTAGTGAAGATTGGTTAGGTGAAGACAAAAGTATTGACTTGTCATCCACATACATTGTAACTGAAGCTTTAATGTAAGATGGTGAGTCATTTATATAAAGAAAAAACAATACAGGGCCCAGCGCACATTCCTGTGGGACTCCACATGTAACTGGTGATGTGGGAGACCTACATGAGCACTTACTAGCTCCAGTATTAATGATTTTCACACATTGTTTCCTATAACATAAATAAGAACTAAACCATTCAAGAGGTGCTTCTCCAATAGCATAACACGACAGCTTATGTAGAAGTAAATCATGACAAACAAAATCAAACGCTCTGCTCAGGTAACAAACGATACCTAGAGTTAGATGTTTTTGGTCCATACCCTGGATAAGTTTATTGTAGACGTTATCTAGCTGTAATTGTTGAGTTAGATCTGCTGGCACCATGTTTGTGCACATTAGTAATGATATGAAAAATAAAAGTGAGAGTTGCAAAATATAATCTTATGGAATTCATCACTGATACATACTGTGGCGGTGGTTCCGACCGCAGTGTTTCCGACAACACTACTCTATGTTTCTGCATAAATACTCTTGACAGTTAAACGTTGCGTTACGTTATGCTACAGCCAGCTGTCAAGAACTACGGCATATAAGAGACACCAGGCGATCTCTCACTCTCTCTGCTCTCTACCAACCACTACAGTGAACACACGTCCTCCACGCTCGGTCAGTTATCTGCTATGTACTCGTGTACTGTTGTAATTGTTATTATATCATAAAGTGTATTGTAGTTAAATGTATCATATAGTTTATTCAGTTAGTGAAGTAATAAAGTTATATTAAATGTTTACGTATGGATTTAATATCAACAAGTGCAATTAACATCCATATTGGTGACGCCGACGTGATCAAACACTAGAACCGCTAGGTTTCTACTCTAAAAAGCTTACTTCAGCCCAAAAATCTTAAAGCACCTACGATCGCGAACTTCTAGTTGCTTATCAGGCAGTTAAATACTTTAGATATACCCTAGAAAGTCGCCATTTCACCATTTATACGGACCACAAACCTTTGACATACGCTTTTGAATAACGCGTCGATAAAGCATCTCCAAGGCAACTATGACATTTAGACTTCCTAGGTCAATTTACCACAGACATTCGCTACATACCAGGTCCTACAAACATTCCCGCAGACTATTGTTCTCGTATTGAAACAATTTCACTTTCTTCCACTGTGTCACTCCAAGAAATTGCGCAAGCTCAATTATCTTGTGAGGAACTCAAACACCTTCTGCAGTCTAAATCTTCCTCATACAAATTTCAAAACATGCCTCTTGACAACGGATTGAATCTTATTTGCAATTCTTCTTCAAAGAAACTTCGCCCATTCATTCCGCTCAAATTTCGCCGAAAGATTTTTGATTATATCCACAATTTATCTCACCCAGGCATATCAGCTTCAGTCGATCTGGTCCAGGATAGATTTTGTTGGCCCAAATTGAAACGCGATGTATCTCTTTGGTCTAAAACTTACATTCCCTGCCAGAAAGTCAAGATATGGAGACACACTTCCAGTGCCATTGGACAATACACCTCAGCCATGAGAAGATTCTCGCATATAAATGTTGACATTGTGGGATCATTACCACCATCACAAGGTCAACGCTATCTGTTAACAATAATAGACAGATTTTCTCGATGGCCCGAAGCAATTCCATTGTCAGATATTACAGCAGAAACAGTAGCGAACACTATTTTATCATGCTGGATCTCTCGTTTCGGTGTTCCGCAATACATCACCACAGACAGAGGTAAACAATTCGATTGCCACCTTTTCACACACCTCACTAAAACACTAGGTGCAGACCACAGCTTACCACCCAGCAGCAAATGGTGCAATCGAGAGATGGCATAGAGTTCTGAAACAGGCCTTGAAAGCTCATATGGACGAAAACTGGGTCGCTAAATTGCCAATTGTGTTATTAGGACTCAGATCGTACATAATTCCAGAATATCGCTCAACACCTGCTGAAATAGTCTATGGAGAATCAATCAAACTTCCCACTGACTTTTTCAACAGCACACAAGCTCATGATGTTCCACCACTTATATCTCAGCTGAAAGAAGACATAAGGAAACTTCTACCAGTACCTTTTAAACTTCATACTGCAAAAAAGGTATTTGTCCATCCTAAGCTTATGGAAGCTCCTTTTGTTTTTGTTCACATTGATATTCCGCGAAAAACCCTCGAACCAGTTTATGACGGCCCCTTTGAAGTGTTATCCCGAACTGACAAAGTCTTGAGAATAAATCAAGAAATCACACGGAGAAGAGACAATTTCTGTTGACCGTCTTAAACCCGCATTCATTCTTTGTGATAATGAACAGACAACTTTCCAGCGTCAGAGACTTCCTAGTGAAACTGAAAGTGACAGTGAAAATCCAACACCTAGTGAAACTGAAAGTGACAGTGAAAGTCCAACACCCAGTGAAACTGAAAGTGACAGTGAAGTTCCCGTTCAAACTACACGCCATGGACGTAGAGTTCGATTTCCACGGAGATACTTAAACTAATAGCGTTGCCACTGAGAGGGGAGTATGTGGCGGTGGTTCCGACCGCAGTGTTTCTGTCAACACTACTCTATGTTTCTGCATAAATACTCTTGACAGTTAAACGTTGTGTTACGTTATGCTACAGCCAGCTGTCAAGAACTACGGCATATAAGAGACACCAGGCGATCTCTCTCGCTCTCTTCTCTACCAACGCTACAGTGAACACACGTCCTCCACACTCGGTCAGTTATCTGCTATGTACTCGTGTACTGCTGTAATTGTTATTATATCATAAAGTGTATTATAGTTAAATGTATCATATAGTTTATTCAGTTAGTGAAGTAATAAAGTTATATTAAATATTTACGTATGGATTTAATATCAACAAGTGCAATTAACATCCATACATACATACATATATATATATATATATATATATATATATATATATATATATATATATATATATATATATATATATATATATATATATATATATATATATATATATATAATTTAAACAGGCGATTTCGGCAGAATGCGACAGAATTACACAATATCAACTAAACAATGTTAGATCTGAATTTTACAATCGTTTAAGATATTGTTTGACAGCTGATGGAGAATTATTTGAACATCTTATTTAGTTTTAATTCCATGTTTCTGTCTGCTTTTTGATTTGTAAATAAACTTTGAGACTAAGTACATGTTCTATATCGTTTTTTTTTTCATTATTTATGTGAAAAATAAAACAAAGTAGTGCAATAGACTTCTAATGGGATGCTTTTTAAACAAGTCTAATACAATTTTGCTCTAAAACAACCAGGGACACCAATATTTGAGCATTTAAAAATTGGCATGCAAATCCTGTTCAGTTGGAGAACCCTGTATAAACCCCTATCACTACAGTTTTCTCTTAACAACCTAAATTTCTCGTAAAACTAAAAACTTAATCTGAAGTCAAATATTACATAAATTTGACATAACAAAAATAAAATGTGAGGTGGAATAATTAATGTTTCCAAGTAGCTGCGGAAATAAACATTAATAAAACAAAATATAATAGAAATAGTATATTTCAAACGGCTATTTTTAAATAAAATGACAACACTACAACATGTCCAGTTAATTGGCACCTTAGCCTATGAATAATATGCCTTTAAATTACATTAATTATGTACAAACCATTTCTGGGCCTATAAATCATATTTTAAAAAACAAAAAGTACATATCCACTAAGTGAAGATTGGAACCTGTGATGAGCACTGATAAGTACACTTGGAAAACCCCAAATCTCAACAGCACATCTTTTCAAAGACCTGACAATCGTTTCACTAACAAAGTTAGCATCATCTTCATCCTTTGATGACGCCAACTTTGTTAGTGAAACAACAGGTCTTTAAAAAGATGTGTGGGATGATTTGGGTTCTCAAAGTGTATTAAAAGTAACATATGTTTAAAATGCAAAATAATAAATATCTACTACCTAATAAACTATATTTAAAAAAGTTACATCATAAATTTTGGGAATAAGAATTATCTATTATAACATGTAAAAATTAAGTTGACTATGTGTTTACTGCAGTCTAAAATTATATTTCCTGCAAAAAATCAAAATAATACAATCAAATACAATGAGAACTGCTACAACTGCAGTTAGAGAAACCGTGAAATGTTGTTACTAAAATAAATGCTTTTAATTAACTATCTGAGAATTAGCCTATAAAGCGAGAGATCCTGAGAGGGCTAGCTAGCACATGGCGTGAATGTCATTGATCATCATTAGGTGATTATTAGTAACAAAATTAGTTAAAGTGTGACCTGAGATGCTACTGGCAGTAGAAAGAAAAGTAACAGAAGACGATCAGAGTTAATAACTTAAAATTGAAGCATGTATATATAACTAAGAGGTAAGTGGACAACAGACAACTGCTTGACATGTGGTCGCTGGCTGTTGGCAATGAGAGTGGTTAAAAATATGCTACCCTAAAAATGGTATTTTTATTTGGTACTTTCTTCATAAATCAGAACTTCTCAAATAACTTGTTTTGATATTTCATTAAAAATGTGCGAATGGTCTGAGGACCGCAACCATGAAAGAAGACAACACACACATGATATTTCATACAATTTTCTTTTTGTTAAAAATGTAACATACATTGACTATTCTGCCCTGCTAAAACAAAATGACGTATCTGCAAAAAATCGTATTTTTGGGTTTCTGCATATTGCGAAACATATGGATGAGTTCCATCAGTATAATAAGTCCCATTGACATAAATGTATTGCATGTAGATGAAAATAATGTTAGTCTGTTCATCATATCTACAAAAACAGCCGTTATGCTAGGACATAATGTCATATCTACACTTTACTAAGTCAAAATGTCGTATTTACAAAGCTTAATTAAGTTACGACATTTGGACTTAGCATCATGGTGATATCCCGTTAAGTGCTGGGAAATTAAAAAAAACACGTCTAGACAAGATCAGAAAACTAAAAGTGCTCAAACATTGGAGCTCGAAGTTTGTATTTAAATGTTCATCGAAAATTGATGAAGAGAGAGGACACGTAATATTTGCCGAATTTTGGAGCCCGAATAAGGGTCAGCAGCGACAGTTTGTTTATTCTGCAATCAAAATATTAAAAAGAAAAGGAACACATTGAGAGAGAAATCTGGCAGAAATAATACTATTATTTATTATTTAAAAAAATTACAAGGTTTTTTTGCTAAAACGGCGTCTCAAAACATATAGAAAAGTTGAGTCTGGAACGAAATTTTCTTGTCGGTCTGTCTGCCTGTATGTTTGTCTGTTAGTAGGCGCAATAGCTTTCGAACGTATTGAGATATCGTCTTCAAATTTGGTATACAGTTAGCAGCAGACAAACAAACGATTCGGATTGTTTTTGGGTAAAATCGCTCCAAGGGGTAGAGGATGATTTGGTAAAAATTCACATTATTTCGTTAAAACTTGAGTAATATAACGTTTTAGGGTTTGTTTATTATAAAACTTTAAATTTCATCAAACAGATGGTGCTGAAATTAAATTAAGGGTTGAAAGTGTATGGGTGGAATATCGGTGACAGAAATTTCAATTTTTTTTTGCTAAAACGGCGTCTCTAAACATAAAGAAAAGTTGATTCTGGAACACAATTTTCTTGATCTGTTGGTCTGTATGTTTGTCTGTTAGTAGGCGCAATAGCTTTCGAACGTATTGAGATATCATCTTCAAATTTGGTATACAGTTAGCAGCAGACAAACAAACAATTCGGATTGTTTTTGGGTAAAATCACTCCAGGGGGTAAGGGATGATTTGGTAAAAATTCACATTTTTTAGTTAAAACTTGGGTAATATTACGTTTTAGGGTTTGTTTATTAGAAAACTTTAAATTTCATCAAACAGATGGTGCTGAAATTAAATTAAGGGTTCAAAGTGTAGGGGTGGAATATCAGTGACAGATATTTCATTTTTTTTTTGCTAAAACGGTGTCTCAAAACATATAGAAAACTTGATTATGGAACGAAATTTTGATCTGTCGGTCCGTCTGTTAGTAGGCACAATAACTTTCGAACATATTGAGATATCATCTTCAAATTTGGTATCAATTTAGCACCCGACAAAGGAACGCTTCAAATTGTTTTTGGCTGAAAAAGGAACGCTTTAAATTGTTTTTAGGTGAAAAAGCAACGCTTCGAATTGGTTTTGGGCGAAATCATTTCATAGAATGAGGATAAATGAGGGGTGATTTGGTGAAAATTGACATTTTTTCGTTAAAACTCGTGTAATATAACGTTTTAGAAGTTTATGGGTACATGGATATGATATTTTCTTTGTGGTCAAATCATGTACCCTAAATTGATTTCATGAGAATGTCTTTCCGATGAGAGCAGATTATCACACCTATGTTGAAGTTATGATTCAGTTTGCAGCACTATTTCAGATGCTGTGTAGACCTCTAGTAAATTTTAACTTAAAAAGTAAACAATACATTCTGCTGTTAATCTAAGAAAACAAATTAAAAAACTTACCAAACTAGCCTGCCTGACCTTTTTAAAACCACCGAGTATATAATAAAAATTACGAAGTACGTTACTTGTGCAATATTATCACAGCAGACACAAAAATCGGCTGATCTTTGTAAATTAAACTAAAACACTAAACACAATGTATCAGAAACAAAAACCCACATAACTTTGTTGCTTAAAGCTGCTATGGAAGTTAACTAACTTCTCAAAGCCCAAGCCATTCAACAGTCTGATCGCCCTTCTTTGTAGGCCAAATGGCTGACACACATTCACAACATGTCCCCAGACAAGTACTGAGTAGGAGAGCTGACTGTGATAAGCAGCATAATAGGCAGTTCTTAATACGTTGGGAGACACATTACCTGACAGACTCTGAAGAACGTAAAATCCACTTGATAGTTTTTTTGAAAGGGAATCAATATGTGGATCCAACTAATGTCGCGAATTGATGTATACTTCCAGAAACTTGACTTTATCAATATCATTAATGTCGCCCAGATTTCTCATAGAAAGTACTGTTCTGCGTTTTGTCTCTGTTGAGGAGCAGTCTGATCACACAAAACCAGTCCTCGCCCTTCCCCTGCACTACCATGGAACCCTCCATGACACTTGCAGTAACTGACACAGTCATGTCGTTGGCAAAGAGGACAATTAATCAATTAAGGGGAAATCATTTATAAATATGAGAAATAAGATTGGATCAAGCACAGAACCTTGTGGTATTCCCACGGTGATTTGCTTCTTTGCCGACGCCACGGCAGCGTAGCCTACAACCTAATGTCTTTCTTCAAGGTATGATCTCAGAAGATTAATATTGCTAGGACAGAATCTGTAAGCTCCTAGCTTTTGCAGGGGAATCCTATGGCCAGTGCAGTCGAAGGCTCCACTGAAGTCACAGAACAGTACAATATTATGTTCAAAATTCTAGAATGAGTCAGTATTCTTGAGACTAACTCGACTCACAGGGTAGTGTTCTTGCCCTTCCTAAAGCCAAATTCGCTATCGTTTAAGAACATCTATGAGATGCATGCTACGGATTAATTTCAAATTTATCTTGGAGCCATTGGGATTTCCCAATTTAAGAATTAGAAAATATTATTCCTTACAGCCCATAACTAAAACACTAACACATCAGTCTCACATTTACCCATGCACAAGACTGTTTAATTACCTTCCCGCGGGAATTAAATCCACAGACAATGAAATACTCTTTATTAGGCTGGGGAAAAAAAAATCAGATTATTATTTTGTCATAGTTTGAAGAATGTGTAAACTTTATCAAAATGTTATTTGCTTTTTATCATTCGCAAAAAAATGGAGCCCCCCCACACGTGAAAATATCAAATTCAAATTTAGGGCCATAATAGTGGTAAAACTTATGAGAATGATAAGGGGCACAACTTAACATTGAGATAAATATAGTTTTTATTATAGGTGTTCATAAAGTACAACGGATATTTATCTCAATGTTTACTTGCGCCACTGTGGACATGAATATATGTAGTTTTTCGCTTGGAAAAGAGATAATTTGACACAATGGTTCTATTTGCTTTATTTTTTTTTATCATCTGTTTTTCAACCCAGAACTCACCGCGAGGTAACTGTATGTCGAGTTCCACCCCCTCCAACCCCTTCTCAGCCTTTTACATAGGTTTAGATCGATTTATTGGATTTTACTTTCTTACCCGAAAAATATCGGTTTTTGGTTTAAAGTGATGGCAAAGAACTTCTTGCCTCTAATTTTACGCGAATGTAGCTATCTCTTAAGACTGCACCACACAGCTCACTAGAAGCTTCAGTCACTAATTTCGCACAACACTCGATCGCTTTGGTATGACATGGAAACTTGATTGTTTTAGAAAAATTAAGGACTCGCTTTGAATTGCTTGTAACAAATCGTGGTCACTCATATTCTTTGTCAAAGGCGGCTCTGTAACATTACATTGGCTCCAATAAATTAACTGTATTCCTGGGCTTCAAAATTCATTTTAGGCACTCTAAATATCGTTAGTCTGTTTGGTATTTGTCTTGCTTTCAAAATGCGTCTGATTCCGAGTTCTCTAATACATTCGTTCCCATTCATCTGATATCATCGCTAAAAGAATGTTTTTGGGGTGAGCGAAATAGGCATTTGTTGAAATTTACCCGATTGCTGATAATTTTGATTGTATCAGAAAACTCTCTTGATTTATTCAATAATTGCCACAAATGTATGGAACCATACTGAGAACCGGGTTGTGTCTTTATCGAAAGCCAGTCATGAGCATAAACCTTCCTGACAAACGTAATCAGTAAAATAAGGTTTTCTGAGGGCAACTTTGTTGAAATATACTATCGTTGTTGTTAGAACTAGTCTTTCACTATAAACTATTTACTATAACTATAAGAAATATGTAGCTCTAACATTATAACAATTTATTTACTCTATCTGTCAAACTACACTGTTGCTATCAATAATAACAAAACACAAGGGTAACATGCAAACATGATATATAATTTTCAACATTTCTCCCCCCTAAATATAGTCTAATTGTCTTCTAACATTTGTATAGGACAAACTTTAGATACCGGCCGCCTATATACTCCTGTTTTGGTTTTCACATCCACAATTCTAATTTTTCCATCCCCGTTATCTTCATCTTCATTATCTTCTCCAGAATCATCATCTTTATCAGCACTTTCATCATCTTCATTTTCAGTGTCTCCATCTTCGCTATCGTTTTCTTCAGTTTTGCGAGAAAGTGGGTTCGCTTCATTTTTGGGGTCCAGAACAGATAAAATTTGGTGTACTGCAGTTGCATTCATATGCCTACAAAGATGTGGAAAGACACAATTGAGTATACTTCGCAAAAGATGTGAATTGTGAGAGAGTAAATTCAAGAAAAGATCTATGACCACTTCTATCCATAAAGGATCACCAGAGGTTTCTTCGTTTTCTTCTGGTTTAGTATTATGGTTCTTGGTTCGTTCATAGCAGATAAAAAGTTCTTTTAAGGAATCAGTTGCCAATTTAACATCGTTGAATAACTGTAAACCCATGTGAAGAAACAGTATGTGAAACACGGAATTTAATTTCTTCTTCTTCTTCTCGAGTTTTGTGACTGTTGATATCATTTTCTTCCAAAGTTGATAGCTTTCAGCATTTAATGGGGTTCGTAGAATAGTTTCCAGATTGTCTTCATTTAGTAATGAATCTAAATCGTGTATGAGGTGCGAGAGGATGTTTCTGAGATCTTCTAATTTGCTTAGTTTTATATCCAGTGATCTAAAGAATGTTTCTTTCAAAGATGCTGCCAATTCACAACCAATATTGCTAGACTTTTGATCTCTAATCAATCCCAAGTGCATTAAAAACTTCAACTGTTTGATTTTCCAATCGTTTTCTCCAATCATAGCCTGATGATTCAATAATTTGACCAAGAGATGTGCAGCATATAATCAATCATTATTCAGCCAGCTTTCGGTCTCATTCTCATCTCTGTACTTTTCTTTTTCTGCAAGCACGACTTCCTTATATACCATAGCGAGTTTCTTAACACCTTCTTGATTCAAAACAGGATATATAATTTTCAACAGTTGTAATCGGTTTGCTGTTGTTAGCCATCTTGCATGACTCATTTTACCCGGATCTTTGCTAGCAGAATATATACAGTATAGACTGCTAATCTATGCTAAGTTCTTTTTCATCGACTTAAAGGTGAATCATATCAATTTTCTGAAAATTCACAACTGGTGTGAATTCGCATGCTGCCAGATTCAATCAAACTAGCCAAGAAAAAGAATACGGTCCTTTAGCATGTCCTTCTAGGTCAAAAAGAAGATGACGCAGAGGCAATTAATTGGTGTGAAGTAAACAAATGATCCATTGCAGGGGTCTTCCAATATGAATTGCAAGCAACTGGATAATACCATTCTTCTAACCAGTGTTTGTGTTTGTACCGTCACCATCAACAACTCCTATACATTTCAGATCAATTGATTTGGTTTTAATGTAGGATATAAGACTTTTTGATATATTTAAAGCAGTTCCGGGGGAATTTTTGCTTGCATGACCAAAATAGGTGTTTCATGGTTATGATCTTCCTGTTGCTTTGTAATACGAAGCCCTTGAACAAACATCATCGTCTGGTCTTTCCTTCCATCAAAATAAATACCTTGGATGTGTCCTTTACTGACACTACTAACAGCTAACAGCTGCTTACCAAATTAAAAGCAACCCACCATTTTTTGAGTTATCAGTAGAGATGAGGAGAATAAATTTATGTGTCGAAATGGAAGGACAACATTTTGAGAACTTATTGTAAGAGTATGGACGAAATTTAATGGCGCCGCTGTGGCCGTGTTGGAAAGTCGAGTCAAACATCCCAATTTGGACTTGGGGGACGACGGTTCGAGACTCACCGGCAGTGGATAATTTTTCAAATCACTTCTGTCGTTGAGATCGAGCTTAGGGTGGAGGGTAATCCACAATAGGCCAAGGGCTGCAGTGCTATCGGGGCGGGAAAGCCGCGGACGAGCCCTGAGGGAGGAAAAAAAAAGGTGTGCGAACCTTTGAACTGAATCCGAACTGAACCTTCGGTTCAAAAAATGTTCACGCTAGGCAATGTTGAAGTAGTTCGAACTTCGAAATTCTCCGAAATAGTTCGAAGTTCGTTGCTCAAAACAACTTCGAGGTAGAACTTTACAAGCATTCGCAAGTTATAACTCGGAAACAGCACCGTTAACTCCGTAGCGGCGCTTTAAACTCAGTATTGGTTCCATTGAGACGGTAGTGTAATTTCAGGAGATTTTGCGCATGCATATTTTGACAGTTGGTAGGTGGTGAGACCTGATAGAGCTATTTAACAATCTCAGAATTCACTAAGTGAATAGTTGGAACCTGTGGTGAGCACTGATAAGTACATTTTGAGAACCTAAGTCACTGCAACACATTTAAGAAAATCTGACGATCGTTTCACTAACCAAGTTAGTAGTAAGTAGATGATGCTAACTTGGTTAGAGAAACGATCGTCAGGTTTTTTAATGTGTGGTGGTGCTTTGGGTTCTCCAAGTGTACTAATTACAGAAATATATTTTTCGGCTACAACATTATGATGGCAGTGTTCGAAAGCAAAACCTGCAAATTTGGTTGAACTTTCCCCTTTTCAAAAGAAGAATGGGAATCTTCTACCTACCAAATAGTGTATGCTACAATATACCTATATTTTTTATTTAAGGAAATTAAATATGCACGTTAAAGAATTATGGTTAGTTCGATGTTCGATTTTAAATCTTTTAGTAGTTCGAAGTTCGATTGTGAACCTTAGATTTATTAGTTCCAAGGTTCAAAGTTCAAGGCAGCATATTTGCTTGGGTTCGTTCATAGTTCGGTTCGAAAAAAACATGGGTTTGCACACTTCTAGTTATCAGTGCTTTTTCTAGGAAAATTTGCTAACAAGAGCATCATCAAATCAGTCCACAGTTAAGTGAAAAGTTTTCTTATGACTATTAAGCCGGGTCCAGACTATGTAACAAAACAGGTTAACTAACAAAGTTTTATAACTTGTTAGAGAAAAGGAAATAAAAAAGTTTTAAAACATGGTGTTATATAACATTTTTCATGCTATATAGCATGTTTTATGTTATCCATCGGATGTCGGTAAAGATCAAAGCAAGTTATAAAACTTTGTTGTATAACACGCCCCGACTTTTCTAGACTTGAAAATATGTTATTGAAACATTTACTCCAGCACTGGCGTTTGGTTAATTTAGTAGTGCAAGAAGCGTCGCCTTGTACCATTGTGAGTGATTTTGCTTTCCTCCGTCCACGTGGAGTTATATTTATTATATTTACGCGATGGAATGGTCAAAAGAAGTAACCACTCATTTAATTGAGCTATTTCATGAGCAACGCGTATTATGGGATCCTACCTTTATGGATTTCAAAAATAGGAATAGAAAACACGATACATGGACTGAACTAGGTGCAGAATTAAATACAGATGCAAGTGAAGTGGAAAAAAAATGCGCATGCTTATTGGGCGAGAATTGAAAAAAGGGAAGAGTGGCGATAGAGCCGATGCTCCTTATAAAACAAAGTGGATTTTTTTTTAAATGCTTTTATTTCTAAAAGACAAAAATGAACCACGTCATTCTACTGAAGGTGGTCTATCTTCCAACCAAGATACTGAGGCACAAGGCAATAGTAATAGCACTACAGCTGAGGTAAGCGCACCTTATATTAATAACCATTTTAAAATCAGTAATTATTCTGCCACGGAGCTTTCCCCTCTTCACTGGTAAAAAAACAAAGAAAATTCTTGCCGTATTTCATTGCCTAGCGCACTAAGTTTCCTAGGAATCTTTTTAGGTCTTAGCAGAGTACTACTTGGCTGACCTTCAACTCTCCATGTACCAGGTATTAGTTCTCCCATGACTGTGTCTTCTGAATCCAAAGTTCCTGGTGGACAGTAGGATGAAGATGACTGACCTTTCCAAAGAAAATTGTGGAGGTAACAGCTTGCTAAAACTACCTTTTCTGCCCTTCTAGGCTCAAGAAGCATTGGTTTTCTTAGCACCCTGAATACAGCAGATAAAATTCCAAATGAATTTTCGACTACACGCCTTGCTCTCCTATGTCTGTAATTGTAAATTCGACTTTCTGAACCTTTCTGTTGAGTGCCTGGGCAGGGTGTTATGATATGCGGTTGGAAAGCAAATGCCCCATCAGCTAGAAATACAAAAGGTGAAGGTGACGTTCTTCCTGGTAAAACTTTCATTGGTGGGAGATTCAACGAAGAAGTGTCAAGTAACTGTTTAAATGTTGTGTTAGCAAATACTCCACCATCCGACAAACGTCCTTGGCAACCAACATTTACAAACGTAAAGCAGTAGTTAGCGTCAACTATAGCTAAAATCACTATGCTGAAAAATCACTTATAGTTGAAATAGTCACTTCCAGTGTTTATTGGAGCTTGTAAACATAAGTGTTTCCCATCGATACTGCCACAAAATTGGGGTAATTCCACTTCTGGTCAAAATCATTTGCAATCTGTAGCCATGTAGTAGTTTGACGGAACACTGGTTGGTCAAGACTGCACTGAAGCATGTAACTTTTGAAGACTTTGAAATTGGCAGTTACTTTACCCGCAATACATTTGAGCATGGCGGAGTGCTTACAATGGTAAGGAAGAATGTACAGTTTCAAAACATAGATAATTACTTAGAAACTTCATTGGAGAAGCACTATGAAATATGTGGTATTTATATCAAAATGTATAATCCTTACAGTATACAGGTCGCCAATTGGTGATATTGACATCTTAATAGAAAAACTAGAGAGTACACTGTTAAAGCTGACTAAAGTCTTTAAGGCAAACATAATCATCGCAGGTGATTGGAATCAAGATTTTGGACACACGGATAATTCATCATCAAAAAAGAAACTCCTCAAAATGCTTCAGTCTTTTAATATTTCTCATTTATTTGAAGAACCAACACATTTTACAAGTACTAGTTCCAAATGCTTGGATAATATATTTACAGATATCTCAAAGCAGCACGTAAAAACTGAAACACTAAATTTACACATCTCTGACCATCTTGGACAGGTGCTTACCTACAAAAAACAGGTTATCAGACAAAGTTTTACAGAAACACACAAAAGATACTTTACTGAAGAAAACTTAAAACGGTTTGCGTGTCATATGTGTTCTGTTGACTGGGAGGCCTACTTTGTCAACAGTGATCCGCAGACAAATTTCTCCAGATTTCATGAGCTCTTCCTTATGTGCTACAACGAATATTTTCCCGAAAGAAAATCTAGGATAAAAACTCAAACACTAAAGGTAAACTGGTATACCAATGAATTGAAATGTCATAAAAACGGGCTGGATGCACTCTACACAATATGGTTGGTGAAAAGAGATAACGAGTCATTAATGGCATACCAAACCTACCGAGACTGCTATCGCGACAAAGTTCGAGCGGCAAAGGCTGAAGGGGTTGCCATGGCTATTCAGCAAGCGGAAGACAAGCAAAAAGCTGCATGGAAGATTATAAAGGGTGAAACACAAGAAAAACGTAAACAGTTACCTTCATTAACACCAGAAGCATGTAATAGTTATTTTGCTAATATAAGTAAAAATATTTTTCAACAAATAAACGGAAATAATATAGTACCACAAACATATATTAAGACCAAAGTTATTAATACAATGAATTCATTTTATCTGCGGAAGGTGACGTCGCTGGAGGTTTGGAGAGTGGTATGTGCCTTGAAAGACAAAATAACACCAGACTGTTATGGAATAAATGTAAAATTTTAAAAAAGTTATTTACAGCATACTAGATCCAATAACAGCTTTAGTAAATGAATGTTTGCAGGCTGGCCTGTTTCCAGAGGAACTTAAGAAAGCAGACGTAAGTATGGCATATAAGGGTGGCAATGTTGCCTCTTTGGATAGCTTTAGACCTATTTCCATTTCGCCAGCACTTTCAAAAATATTTGAGTACGTAATAAAGCAACAGCTTGAAGAATATTTAGAAGCAAAAGGTTTTCTCAGTGAGGAGCTTCATGGCTTTCGAGGAGGTAAATCAACAGTCACTGCGCTGGTAAACACAACAAATAAATTAAGTGAGGCGCTGGACTCTGGCAATATGGCACAATGCATATATTGTGATTTACATAAGGCATTTGACACAGTATCACATGAGATATTACTAACCAAATTGGAACACTATGGCATTAGGGGTTTGCCACTGAGGCTCTTTAAGTCATACCTTACCAACCGATACCAAAGAGTGAAGCTAAATGAACAGTACTCGAGTTGGCAGACACAAACATGCGGTATACCTCAGGGTTCGCTGCTAGGGCCTCTCCTATTCATTATATACACAAATGATCTTCCAGAGAACGTTTCGTCTGATGCAGTTTCTCTCTATGCAGACGATACCTCATTTGTTAACATTGGCAGAAATGAAGCTGAACTTAATGAGAGAAGAAATATCACAATGTCGGAAGCAGGAGAATGGTTTAGAAATAATAAACTGAAACTGAATGGAAACAAAACAAAAGTCTTGAATATCAGCTCCCACCAAACGCAACCAAGACAAAAACAATCTGTGAAATTTCTTGGTGTATATATACAATCAGATTTTCGCTGGTCAATGCACATTGAAAAGCTCCAGGGCACATTGGCGTCGTGTCTGTATCTGTTGAGGCGTCTGATGAACATCAGTAATTACCAGACAGTGTTGACAGCTTATCATGCATGTTTCCAAAGTAGGGCTACCTATGGTATCCTAATATGGGGGAGTAGCCCTGGAGTGTCTGAAATATTTCTGCAACAAAAAGCTGCAGTAATAATCTGTTCTGTAGACAGCCGTACAAGTTGTAGAACCTTATTCACGAAGACAGGCATACTTACCATCTTTTCAGCATATATTTTGGAAAGTGTCTTATATACTTACCAACATCAAGAGGACTACAACCAAAACGGTGATTACCACGAATATGGTACCCGAGGCAAACATAACATATCCATTCCTTATCATAGAATAAAAAGAGCTGAAACCGGGGTGAATTGCTGGGGTGTCAAGTTCTTCAATAAAATCCCCCAGAATATAAGATCAAAACATAAGCGAGAATTTAGGAGAAATGTGAAAAACACTCTTATGAAGTATGCATTTTATTCTTTAAGTGAATACCTCAATATGGACATTGAGTGGATAGAGTAGAGCCACTAGAGACAACATAAGATGCCTTTTTTTTTTAATGTGTGTAAATTTGTTTCTTTTGTCTTTTGTATTTTTGTTTGTTTTTGATGTTTATTTCACAATTTTAGTTCTATAATCTTATATTTGGTATTTGTTTGACAAGGCTGTGTAATTTTTGCCAGAATAAATATTATTATTATTATTATTCCTCTTGGTGTTTAGGCACCTGAGGAAAGAAGAATTATGCTTTGTTAGTAAATTTATTTGAATACACTTGTAATCTAATCAAGTATATTATACAGTTCACACCATAAAGGAAAATGTTTAATGTTTCCCATATGCTGCATACTGTCTGACTGACACTGAACAGGGGCTTATGTCTGACCTTCCTTGTATTTTTGAAAGAATCCAAAATAGACCCTGTACATATAATTGTTATTAGACATAAAACTATAATACAGTCTTATTGTTGGTTTTATAGGAAGAAGAGCGACCACAGTCATATCCAGAGGTGCAAGGTGTCACAGAACAATGTCAAGAAAACACTATGGATAAAACGCTTGCACGTATACCCACAACTAGAGGCATGAAGAGAAGGGCATTAGACACTAAATCTGAAAAAGCGTATGCGGTAATGAAACAACTATCAAGTAACATGAAAAAGCGAGATGAGTTTGATGTATATGGTGAATACGTGGTGAACACCTTGCAGAATCTCAAAAACAAATCGGCTCTAGCCTACACGAAATATGACATAAATAATAGTCTCTATCGAGCAGAGATGGCTGACGTATCTCAAAATACACCTGGCCCATTCACCACTCTGTTCGCTACACGTATGACTGCTGCTTCACCAGTTACTCCAATTCAAACAGACACTGACAGTCAATCATACAATTCACCTGGGCCAGCCACCACTCCGTCCGATACACCTGAATCCGCTGCTTCACCAGTTCAAACAGACATTGGCACTCAATCATACAATACACCTGGGCCATCCACCATTCCATTTACTACACCTAGGTCCGTTGCTTCACCAGTTACACCATTTCAAACAGACAGTGAAGACAATATTGAGGATGAATTAAGCTTTACACAAATTTTACTGAAATTATAAAAGTGCCCTGTCTGAATTTCTGAAATTGAATGAATAAAAAGGTTTAAAAAATATAATCACTTTGATTCTGTCGCTCAAACAGTCAATAAGAGCATCACAAACTTCTGGCTCAATATTCGAAAGACTTTGCTTGGAAAATTTGAATGAATAGCTTAAACTTTGGTAGCTATCTCCACTTGCTAAGATTCTCAAAGTAACTGCTAATATTTCTTTTACAGGGATTGCATCTCGAAATGTTGTGTCCCTCCTGCCTATTTTATGGCCGATTTTGTTGATAAGGTATTCAAAATCAGAACTTGTCCTCCTTAAAAAGTTTTTAAAACTACCATCACATTTAATGTCTCCTGTCAATGGGTCTATATCATCTATTGCAAGATCAGCTAAAAGAGCTGTACCAGCATATTTTTCTCGGGCTTTTAACGATGGCCATACCCAAAATCTTTGTTTAGACTTAACATGTCGCCTAGACAAAATTACACAAGCTGCTGCTGCCATAATTACCTCCTCTACATTTGACGCCATTTCACTACCAGCTGAAAAGTTATATACACTATTTTGTTTTGTTATATAATCTGGATGCCCCTGTTATATTATAACAAGTCACCATAAAGGTGTATAACAATTTTGTTGTACAACTTTGTTATTTAACCTGTTTTGTTACATAGTCTGGACCCGGCTTTAGAGTTATAAATGTGTGCACAACCAGAGATTTTTAGTATACATTGTGTTTAGTGGATTTATATTGTAAATTATCAACAAAATATTCACCTAAAAAAAGCAAAACCAAGGTTGAAAATATTTTAATTTTAATCAACAAATTCTTGCTTCACAATATTTTCAACTGAAGCACCGTCTTCATTTACTTCACTATTAGGTGTTTCAAACTGATTCATGTCATTATTAGTAAAAGCTGTGCGTGTATTTTGAACAACTTCTCTAGAATTATGTTTTTTCAATAATTCATAATACATGGAATGTTGGGCGTCAGCATGATAATTCAAAAACTTAGCAGTCGGAAATGTTTTTCCGCAAACGTTGCATTTGAAAGGTCTACCACTGGCATGCATCCGTCGATGTTCAGATAACAACCTGCCGCTACCAAAGAATTCACCACAAAAATCACAACAATGACAACCATCATTCATGTGAGTCTTCTTGTGCTCTTGAAGTTCCTCGGCTGACGATAGGTTTGTAAAACAGATATCACAAGGATAAGCTGAAATAGATGTGTTATTAAATCTGCTGGATGCATTACCTGAAAATAAAGCAATAATTAAACATATATTTGAGAATTGTGGATTGTACTACCAAATGCCAGTTCTGTAGCAGCTATACTATTGCTGTAATCAGATCTCCCTTCTTCATTTTCTTCTGACTTGATATTCACAGGCAATTCATCTTTTTTTGCTCGTTTTGACTTTTTACCTGAACTTCCCTTTTTTCTTAACTTATTCATTTCATGTAGCCTGCCATGACGTTTTAAACTTTCAAATGAAGAAAGGCCCTTTCCACATAACTCGCAAGAATAAGGTTTCTGCTTTGAATGTATCAACTTATGTTTCTCCAGCTTCTCTGTAGATCCAAACTTTCTCTTACAGACATCGCACTTGAAGCTTACTTCTAAAAATATTGCATTATTAACATACCATTTCACCAATTTGTTTCAAAATATACAAAGTTTAAGAAATAAGATATCAGATCTAGAGGAATTTGTAACTAGTACAGGCCAACAGGTGTGGGTGATTTGCATGATGGAACATCATCTGAGGCCACAGGAGTTAGTGGGTTTGGACGGTTATTATCTTGCTAGCTGTTATTGTAGATCATCAAGAGAAAGAGGGGGCAGCTGCATATACGTTGAAAATAGTGTGATATCCGAGGAAATTGAAGAGGTTAAAGAGAAAAGTATAGAAATGCACATAGAACTGTCAGCCATCAAAATTTGGAGACCAAAAATGATAGTGATTTCTGTCTGCAGACCACCAGCAGGAGACTTTGAACTATTCATGTCAGTTGTTGAACATGTATTTAGTATGCTTGAGCCTGCTTTGTTAAATTATAAGTTATTTGTATGTGGAGACTTCAACATCGATTTCAAATCAAGTAACAAGCGACTAACACAGCTTAAAGATGTACTATCTTCATACAATATGACATCAATTATAAAAGATTACACAAGAGTTAGCAATGATTCAGCCACTACAATTGACAATGTTGCGGTCCAGAGCTTTACACTTGCACAAGATGTGCTGGGCTGATTCCTCCCCCTCGCCGCCGAGTCTGCATGCGAGGTCCCCTCGAACCGCCCCATTATATGAAGGTGTTTCTTGACGGCCATGTGTCCCGTCAAAAGACCTGTTGTGTTTCTGAGCTGTCGTCTGCTAAGATTTAGCAGCTCCACAGCTCTCTTTGAACTGGGTCCGTCAATTATTGACTTCCCATGTCTGAGCCCTGGACAGTCCGCCCAGTACAGCTTGTGTTGGTTTCTGACCCAGGACTTAATGGCTCCCCTGGCAGTGCTCTTTGTCACGCCCAGAGCCGGTTCTGGTCCCATAAATGGTTCTGCTAACCCTCTCTTCGCGAGACTGTCAGCTTCTTCATTGCCTTTGACCCCCGAGTGACCCGGCACCCAGATGAGCGTCACCTCATTCTGCCCAGCCAGGTCGCTCGTCTCATCTCGGTACTCACTCACCAGCCAGGAATTTACCTGTGGGCTACTTAGTGCCTTAAGGGCTGCCTGGCTGTCTGTGGCTATGAGGATCCGCTTGTTGGTGTAGCCCCTCCTCTTGTTCTCCCGCACACAGTGCAGGATGGCGTACATTTCGGCCTGAAACATTGTTGCATGGGATCCGAAGGAAATACTATGACTTACCCTCGGTCCTTCCAAGTAAACACCTGCCCCTGTCCCACGCTCCTCGCCGGATCCGTCCGTGAACCAGACGAGCGCGTCCCGTGGTATGCCCGGCGTCTCCTCCCGCCATGCCTCGTGGTCGGGGATTTCCACTGAAAAGTTGTTTACGCCGCACATTCGCGGGCCCGCGAAGTCTGACCTCATTTCAAGCATGGGTTTCTTCACAATCTCCTGAATTTTGCAGTGGCCCCTGAAGCCTATGTTGATCTTCAGTCTACCATTGCAGGCTAGTCTGTATAGTCCTAGCCTGGCCTCCCCTATAATAACTAAGTGTAGGGGGGCAGATCCAGCAACACCTCCATGGCGGCTTTTGGGGTTGAAGACATGGCCCCTGTGATACATAGGCAAGCCATCCTTTGTATTTTCCCTAATTTTTGTTTGGCACTGGATTGTGTCACCTTAGGCCACCAAACCAGTGCCGTGTATGTTAACGATGATCTGGCCACCCTTGTGTACAGCCAGTGGGCCATACTAGGTCTTAGTTCCCACGTTTTTCCATATAGCCGCCTAGTGACGGCTAAGGTCATGACTGCCTTACGCAGTATTTTTCCAATGTCACCATTCCAGGGTAGCCTAGAGTCCAATACGACCCCAAGATATTTCACCTCCCTGGCCATTGGAATGCTCCTACCGTATAGAGTGAGAGTTCTGTGGCTGTCGCACTTCCTCCTCCTCGTAAACGGCACGACGGTTGCTTCCTCGGGGCTCACCGCAAGCCCTTGATCAACCGTCCACCCTTCCACCACTTTCAGTGCAGTCTGCATGTGCTCCCACACTGCCTATGTGACCTTTCCTCGGACTATGATGACAATGTCGTCCGGATAGACCTGTACCTCATACCCCTCTCCCGAGAGAGAGCCTCCCCAGCAGGCCGTCCACGACTAGGCACCAGAGCAAGGGAGACATATAGAACATCTTGTTATGCCTGCTCTTTTGTCCCGCGGACTTCCAAGTTGTGGAATTCCTTGCCGGCACATGTTTTTCCTTCTCCTCCCAACCGCCAAACCTTCAAGTCCAGAATTAACAAGTTGCCTCTTTCCTCCTTGTAGACGCCCACAGTAAGATAGTATTAAGGCTGTTTTAACCCTCGTGATGTGTTGTTGAAAATAATAATAATAATAGCTTTATCATAGCATATAAAGGTGTGAATCTTACGCTCTATGCAATGACGTCAGTTTTTTGCCCTCTTGTCAGAACGCGACAATATGCGTCAATTGTGGTCACCTTTTCAGTGAATTTGTATTTTTGAAAAATCACTAATAGAGAGGTATCGATGGTGAGACTTTGCAATTTTTTTTTCAAATGAGCCAGAACTCCCAGCACCCATATCTAGGGTCAGTCTCAAATTCTATGTTTATATATATATATATATATATATATATATATATATATATATATATATATATATATATATATCCACACAATAACTCAGAAAGTAATAAACCGATTTTGATGAAACTAGGCAAGAATTTTTCTTTTATTAATTGCTTAAATGAGTTTCTTAGCCAGAAAATTCGGACAAGGTTTTCCGGGAAAATGTTTTGCTCTCTTCTCAGATCGCGACAATATGCGTCAATTGTGGTCACCTTTTTAGTGAGTTTGTATTTTTGAAAAATCACTAATAGAGGTATCGATGGTGGGACTTTGCAATTTTCTTTCAAATGAGCCAGAACTAGGACTCCCAGAACCCATATCTAGGGTCAGTCTCAAATTCTATATATATATATATATATATATATATATATATATATATATATATATATATATATATATATATATATATATATATATATATATATATATATATATATATATATCCACACGATAACTCAGAAAGTTATAAACCGATTTTGATGAAAGTCGGTAAGAATTTTTCTTTTATTAACTGCTTGAATGAGTTCCTTAGCCAGAAAAATCAGACAACGTTTTCTGGGAAAATGTTGAGTTTTTATTCAAAAAAAATTGTATCTCCGAAAATTGCGAAGCTATTTTGAAGAAATTTTGGGAAAGGTATCGATGGTGGGACTTTGCAATTTTCTTTCAAATGAGCCAGAACTAGGACTCCCAGAACCCATATCTAGGGTCAGTCTCAAATTGTATATGTTTATATATATATATATATATATATATATATATATATATATATATATATATATATATATATATATATATATATATATCCACACGATAACTCAGAAAGTTATAAACTGATTTTGATGAAAGTCGGTAAGAATTTTTCTTTTATTAACTGCTTGAATGAGTTCCTTAGCCAGAAAAATCAGACAACGTTTTCTGGAAAAATGTTGAGTTTTTATTCAAAAAAAATCGTATCTCCGAAAATTGCGAAGCTATTTTGAAGAAATTTTGGGAAAGATCTTACCACATACCAAAATTCAACTTTCTAGGTTTATAGAAAACTGAGTAATTCAAATTTCAAATATTTAATGAAAATTCAGTACCCTAACACATTTGCTGCATCCTGAACTGTTATAATCTTCAAGTCGATGGAATTGAGAAAATGCAGAAGAGGTTTGTCAGTTACTATGGGTATGGTATGAATTTGATTGGTCACAACTACAGTGGATATGTTGCCTTTGGAAAGATCTTACCACATACCAAAATTCAACTTTCTAGGTTTATAGAAAATTGAGTTATTTAAATTTGAAGCATTTAATGAAAATTCAGTACCATAACACACTTGCTGCATCCCGAACTGTTATAATCTTCAAGTCGATGGAATTGAGAAAATGCAGAAGAGGTTTGTCAGTTACTATGGGTATGGTATGAATTTGATTGGTCACAACTACAGTGGATATGTTGCCTTTGGAAAGATCTTACCACATACCAAAATTCAACTTTCTAGGTTTATAGAAAACTGAGTAATTCAAATTTGAAATATTTAATGAAAATTCAGTACCATAACACATTTGCTGCATCCTGAACTGTTATAATCTTCAAGTCGATGGAATTAAGAAAATGCAGAAGAGGTTTGTCAGTTACTATGGGTATGGTATGAATTTGATTGGTCACAACTACAGTGGATTGTTGCCTTTGGAAAGATCTTACCACATACCAAAATTCAACTTTCTAGGTTTATAGAAAATTGAGTTATTCCAATTTGAAGCATTTAATGAAAATTCAGTACCATAACGCACTTGTTGCATCCCGAACTGTTATAATCTTCAAGTCGATGGAATTGAGAAAATGCAGAAGAGGTTTGTCAGTTACTATGGGTATGGTATGAATTTGATTGGTCACAACTACAGTGATAAATTGTATGAACTTGGACTAATAACACTGGTTGCTCAGGGGTGAGGATGAATGCCCGCAAATTTGAGATCTCATCGGACTCAATGTGCCTTCCAGAAATCTGCATGGAAGAGAACTGTTCCACATTGCTTACCATCAAAGGAATTATGGTTTCAATTCACCCTTGACATGTCTGAGAGAAGTAAATGAAAGAGAGATAGAGATTGTCATTTGCACAATTCATCCTATAAAAATAAAAGTGAATGGTTTTTAGAGCTGTTAAAACAATTCCTGCAAGATATTTAGAAATTTTGCTAAATTAGCAAATAAGTATGATCAATATAGATAAGCACACTTGGAAAACCCAAATCACCACAACACGATTAAAAATAAACCTGACGATCGTTTCACTAAGCAAGTTAGCATCATGAGAGGATAAATAATTCTGAATTCAGAATTATTGATCCTCTGATGATGCTAACCTGGTTAGTGTAACGATCGTTAGGTTTTTTAAATGTGTTGTGGTAATTTGGGTTCTCCAAGTGTGCTTACCGGTGCTCATCACAGGTTCCAATCCCCACTTAATCGATATAGCTACAAAATATAACTTACCCACTGCAAGATTTTCTACTTTTACTTTAACATCTACCATTGCTATATCTGGAGTTGTATTGCTCAATAACATTTTGTCCTCTTCACCATTTGTTCCTGGTTCAGTCTTTATCACAGGCAGTTGTTTTAAGTTTTTCATATCCTCTTCTCCCACTTGACCTGCTTCAGTTACTCTATTTGTATCTGACTGTTCAAATATAGCAGATTGAGCAAATTCTGTCATTAAGTGCGACACCAAGGCTCTACGAATCAACGTGTTCGGTGGCATGCTGCTTATTTCTTTAAACGACTCGTAGTGCTCTGGGTGTTTCTGTCTCATGTGCTTGAACAACATCTTGTTAAGAGTGAACCTGATTTAAAATGTAATTATTATAAAAACTATTAGATACAGAAATAAATGTATTTTTACTCAATTTGTCAATTTACTGGACTTAAATGTTAATTCAAGTTACTGGGTATGTCTAGCACACACACAGTTAAACAGTGATATCTGCAAAGGGTATGGCACTGTCCCTGAATAAACTTGAAAAACCGCATGTTCCATTCTTCTCAGAAAATGTAATGTAATGTCTAGAGGTGTGCGAAGCTTCGAAATTTCGAACCGAACCCGAACTCGAACCGAACCTTCGGATAGAAAATATTATCGCACTAGTGATATTGAAATAGTTCGAAATAAGTCATTTTTCAAAATAGTTTGAACTTGGAGTGCCGCAGGGTTCCATACTAGGCCCATTACTATTCAATATCTTTATTGACCCAGTTAAACATGTTTTACATGTTCCTTTTTAGTGAATTTTCTTAAAAAAAATTCACTAATGAGGAGATCCCGACTTTTGAATTTTGAAAAAATTTCTTCAAATGACCGCGAACTAGGCCCCCTAGAACACATATCAGGGGTCAGTTTCAATTTTTATATGTTTATATATATATATATATATATATATATATATATATATATATATATATATATATATATATATATATATATATATATATATATATATATATATATATATATATATATATATATATATATATGTATGTATCACACCGATAACTCAAAAAATAATAGGCCGATTTTGACTAAATTTGGTGGAAAAATTCTTTTTTCAAATGGCTTGGATAAGTTCGTTAGCCAGGAAAATCTGCCCAGGTTTTCCCGGAAAATTTTGTGTTTTCTTTCGAAAAAAATTTATATCTCCGGAATTAACAAAGTAAGGGCAACCAAATTTGGAACGCTAGTTAATATCCTTATAGGTAAGCTACCTACCAAAATTTAGCTATGTAGGTCAAAAGACAAAAAAGTTATAGGCATTTAAAGAAAAATAAATTGGGGTTTTCCTCAAAACGTCAAAGTTGCGATTTAAAACGTCAAAATCGGCAACATTTAGGCAAAGAACTTGAATCTAATACGGGATATGGAAATCAAATGTCTCAAGAAGGATGTTTTACAAACTCTGAAGTATTAGTTTCAACCGTCATTGTCCTTCATTTTACTAAAATGTTTCCAGAAAATTCATTTCAAATAGACCCTTTCTCTGATGCTTGGCAGTAGCCTTAGCTTTAGAGTTTATCGTTTAATGGTATATAATTTTTGTCGAATTTTCGTAAAAAATCAATTAAGCTCAATATATCCGTTATTATACAAGATATGAAGAAAATTTGTATATATTAATTATAGGGTGTCTTGAGCTACATCTTAAAAAAATATTTCTACAATCACAGGATGGCCCATAAGTCGTTGGTGATACAAATTTTCTTCTTTTGGTGAATTTTCTTAAAAAAAATTCACTAATGAGGAGATCCCGACTTTTGAATTTTGAAAAAATTTATTCAAATGAGTGCTAATTAGGCCCTCCAGAAAACATATCCGGGGTCAGTTTAAATTTTTATATGTTTATATATATATATATATATATATATATATATATATATATATATATATATATATATATATATATATATATATATATATATATATATATATATATATATATATATATATATATATATGTATCACACCGATAACTCAAAAAATAATTGGCCGATTTTGATTAAATTTGGTGAAAAAATTCCTTCTGCAAATGGCTTGGATGAGTTCGTTAGCCAGGAAAATCTGCCGAGGTTTTCCCGGAAAATTTTGTATTTTCTTTCGAAAAAATTTATATCTCCGGAATTAACAAAGTAAGGGCAACCAAATTTGGCACGCAGGTTTACATCCTTATAGGTAAGTCACCTACCAAAATTTAGCTATGTAGGTCAAAAGACAAAAAAGTTATAGGCATTTAAAGAAAAATAAATTGGGGTTTTCCTCAAAACGTCAAAGTGGCGATTTAAAATGTCAAAATTGGCAACATTTAGGCAAAGAACTTGAATCTAATACGGGCTATAGAAATAAAATGTCTCAAGAAGGGCGTTTTGCAAACCCTGAAGTCTTAGTTTCAATCGTCATTGTCCTTCATTTTACTAAAATATTCCCAGAAAATTCATTTCAAATAGACCCTGTCTCTGATGCTTGGCAGTAGTCTTAGCTATAGAGTTTATCGTTTAATGGTATAAAATTTTTGTCTAATTTTCGTAAAAAATCAATAAAGCTCAATATATCCGTTATTATATAAGATATGAAAAAATTTTGTATATATTAATTATAGGGTGTCTTGAGCTACATCTTAAAATAATATTTCTACAATCACAGGGTGGCCCATAAGTCGTTGGTGATACAAATTTCCATTTTTTTAAAATCAACCACGCCTTATGTTATTGCATTTTTGCATTTTCCATCGAAATATAATGCATGTTTGTAAGAAAAGAAATTCTGGACGCAGCAAGTGCGTTATGGTAGCGAATTTTGATCAAATGTTTCATATTTGAACAGCTCAATTTGCTATTAACCTATAAGGTTGACCAAGAAACGTGTTTTTTCGGGAACACTTTAAGTTTACTTTTGGAAATTTTTGTACATTTTCACACAATAAAGTTATTTTGATGAAACAAGGCACATTGTTTTTACTATATAAGTTATACTGGTAACCAAATTTGATGCCTGCTTTCTTAAAAAAAAACACACATATTTGTTATTAAAAACATTTTTATGAAAATTCAATACCATAACGCACTTGCTGCGTCCAGAATTTTTAATGTATGCAGATGATATTAAGATTTTCGCAAACATTTCGAGTGTTGATGACTGTTTGCGGCTCCAGAACTGTCTTCAGACCCTAGAAGAATGGTGTTGTCAGAGTGGTCTTTCTATGAATGTTTCCAAGTGTTGTGTGATGTCCTTTACTCGAAATAAGCACACAATCACTTTCGGGTACAATATAAGAGGGCTTCCACTTGATCGCCCCGGGACAGTTAAGGACCTTGGAATTGTTTTTGATGGTACTCTATCTTTTAAACCACACTATGAGCAGACTGTCAGCTCTGCTTACAAAACTCTAGGGTTTCTGATAAGAAACAGCAAAAATGTCTCACAGACTGACACCCTCCTCCTGCTCTTTAGCTGTTTGGTTAGGTCCCGACTTGAATATCGCTCAGTTGTGTGGGCTCCTACTTATGAGATACCTGTGGTAATCCTGGAATCAGTGCAAAGGAAATTTCTAAAATTTCTTAGCTTTCGTGAAGATGGTCGATATCTGTCTATTGGTTTTCCTCAGGAAAGTTTACTTCTTCGCTTTAGTCTGCAGAGTCTGGTGATGCGCAGGCAGTGCAGTTTCATTATATTTTTATATAAACTGGTTAATTCTGTGTTCGACTGCCCTAGTCTGCTTCAGCAACTTAATTTCAATGTGCCTCGTATTGCAGCACGTTTTCCAGGCACATTCTATCTCCCGACTGCTCGTGCACGATTGCTGCGATCATCTCAAATTTACCAGATGTGCAATGATTACTCTGCACTGCAAGACCGCCTAGATATCTTCTCATGTAACATATCAGAGATAAAAATGTTTTTTAAAGCGATCTAATTTGTGACTTTTTTAGTATTGTTAGTTTGATTATTGTTAGTTATTATGTTTTGTGTACTGGCCCATCCTTAATTTGGCTTTTAAGCTGTTGGATGGTGTATGAATAAATAAATAAATAAATAAACTTTGTTGCTCAAAAATACTTCGAAATTTAACTTTACAGGCATTGAATGTTGCCAAAGGTAACGAAGTTGCGGCCCCTTTAACTCGGTAGCGACGCTTTAAACTCGTTATCGGTCTCATTGAGTCGATAGTGTAATTTCAGGAGATTTCACTCATGCATATTTTTGACAGTAGGTGGGACACAACGGAGCAATCACAGAATTTTTTTTATATATCCTAGCCGCCCCAACCCCTCTTTCTAGTAACAACATTATGATGGCGGTATTCGAAGGCGATCGGTAATGTACATTTTCAGAATCCAAGGATAATTGCAGATTGACTTTGGAAAACACTGGTTTCAACATGCTTTATTTCACAGTGAGCCAAAACAGTTAAATATTCACAACCAGGAGACAGTTGAAACTTGTAAGTGGTTATTTTATACCTAACATGCTCACTTTGAACCCTCTCAATCTGTTTGCTAAAACTGCCTAGCCAATACCAAACAAAAACATATTTATAATCGAGCGTATTTACAGATCTAGAAATCTAAATATGTTTAAAATATTTTTTGTTTTTGTGTTTTTGATTTTACGCTGACCCATCTACATAACGATCAGCACCGGAAGGCATTTTCACCCAATCAACCTGCAAATTTGCGGAACCGTTCCTTTTTGTAAAAAGAGTGAGATTCTTTTACATATCAAATATTGTATGTTACAATACGCCTAAATTTTGTATTTAAGGAAATAATATATGAACACTGAAGAATTTTGCGTAGTTCGATGTTGGATTTTGAATTTTTAAGAAGTTCGAAGTTTGACTGTGAACCTTAGACATACTATTTCAGAGGTTCGAAGTTCGATGCAACATATTTGCTTGGGTTCGTTCATAGTTCGGTTCGAACAAAACATGGGTTCGCACACCTCTAGTAATGTCCTTGTATCATGTAATGTGGGGTACATTAAAAACTGTAGCCTTTGTAACAAAAGAAGAAGTTCAGCATAATTTCAAGACTGGTTTTGTGAAAGAGAAGAACTTTCTGGTGTTAATCAAAGCCCATAGTTACAAAACCATTGAAATGAAAGAAGTACTACATACATTTATCTATGTACTGTAACATACTTTATCTGAAAATTCTGAGAAAATATACAATTAATCACATAAATCATGAATGGAGGTCCATGAATAGTGTAGAGTAGACGTAGGTTCGATAGGTTTGCAAAAATATACTTTTCTTAACCTTAAAACAAGAAGTCTCAGTGGTTCAGGGGTCAGACCGTGTACCTCTGAACCGAAGGGTACTTGGTTCGATTCCCAGGCTTTCCCTTTCACTTTTTCAGTACAAACTGTAATAAATTAACATCAACCGAGGTTCTGGCATTGCATTTGAGCAAGTTGAATGTCTGTACGTTCCGCCTTTCGGAGGGGGCGTAAAGCAGTCGATCCCGTGTTCATGCGATGTTGAGCACGATAAAGATCCCTGCCCTTCTGTAAGAAAATTTCCAGGATAATGAGGTAAAACTGCTCTCTGGCGTCGGTGATTGGCCATAGTCGCGGGAATAGCCGACGTTAAAAATTTTTAAAACTTAAAACAAAGATAAACAATTTACAGCAACCTTTAAATGTTGGGCAGCGGTATGCCAAGCAATTGGTAAGCATAAATATTCTGCAATTTACTCGTGTATCACATCAAGGGAAAAGAGTAGTTCCTATTTAGCTTTTCCACTATTTAGAGTACAATACAACTTACATAGTCTTGCCTTTCAAATAAATAAACAGCTGCCTCTAACATCGAGAGTAGAGAAGTGACACACCTGAGTGTTAATTAATTAATTTAATTTATACGGGGAAACCCCGCTAAGTGCTACAATACAAGTAAAAGTACAAAACAAATAAAATATGCACACACAGATCTACAAAGAATCACAGCAGAACTGCCACACAAAAGATACACAGTCAGTTCAGCAGTCCACGGCAACAACAGACGCAACCATATGCCTTCTGAAAGCAGACAGTGAAACACAAAAGATGTCATAATTGTCCACCTCAGTGATCTCATTCATAATACGTAGATATCTTATCGATAGGTGAATTAAGTCCATAATTAGTGCATGGGACAAAAAACAAGTTCTATGACCTTAACACTCTGTTAGGTACATTCAGGCCGATTCTGCCAAGAATATCATTGGAGTCCACAAAACTATTCACAATTTTGAATATAAAACAGAGTCCGGCCACTGTTCTGCAGGCCTCAAGAGAGCTCAGCATTAACAAACTTTATATCTCCCCATAGTCATGATCAGGTATGGAATAACCAAGTTTATAAGAGCAGTGCCGCAGAAAGGCATGCTGCACACTTTGAACAGCCCCTGTGTGGCTGGCATAATAAGGGGACCACACTACCGATGCATACTCAAGCACACTTCTAACAATAGAACAGTAAACACATCTGACAGTATCCAATGAAAAAGTCTTCAGTTTCTCACCACAAAGCTCAAATGTTTAGAGGCTTTCATGGTAATATTCTTTATGTGCTGTATAAAAGTCATCTGTTCATCCACTGTAACACCAAGATCCTTGATCTCGTTAACATAAGACAAAAGCTCACCGTTTACCGAATATGAAGTCCCGAACTTCCTCCCTCCTCTGAAAAAGCTGATATGAGAGCATTTGCCGATGTTAAGATTTAATTTGTTGTCAAAGCACCATAAAGAGAGATGATCTAAATCATCCTGCAACTCCTGCTGATCTTGAAGGCTAGTTATCACCTTAAACAGCTTCATATCATCGGCAAACAGCAGACACTCACTACCAGCAAAGATATGGACCACATCGTTAATAAAAAAATTGAATAAAAGTGGTGAACAGTGACCTCCATACGAGACACCAGATGTCATGCGAACAATATCTGAGTAAAATCCATCAACTTTGATTCTCTGAGTTCTACCAGTCAGAAAACTCTCAAACCAGGCCACCAAACAATCATTGAAGCCAATCCCGTGTAATTTAGATAGCAGGAGTGAATGATTGACTGTATCAAAGGCCCTGCTGAAGTCAGGATATATGGCATCAACCTGCTTATCAGACTCCAAGGCATTCAGTACTGTTGACTGAAGAATAATCAGCTTAGTTACTGTGGACCTGTTAGCACAAAAACCATGCTGCTGCGGCACTAAAAGACCCTTACATGACCAAGATGTTTAAGATGAATTATTACAAAAATGCACAAAGTCAGAGTTTACCTTGTACTCATTCGATTAAAATAAATACCAAGGTCAACTAGGATATTCATGAATCTCTGATGTCCTAGTAATCTGAGCTAGAATTTAACTGCTGTGAAGGTACGTTATTGATCATGTAAATCTTCACCATAAGTGGCTAATTGGTCAGATGTATGAGCACAGATATAATTACATATTAAAATCAAAACCTGACAGTTTACAAATACTTAAGTTATGGGCTGACACCACTCAACATGCCTTTTGAAGTACACAATAAAATTATATGAAGCAAAATGGTACTTTAAATAATAATAATTTATTTATTTATTTATTTTATTTATTTATTTATTCATACACCATCCAACAGCTTAAAAGCCAAATTAAGGATGGGCCAATACACAAAACATAATAACTAACAATAATAAAACTAACAATACAAAAAAAGTCACAAATTAGATCGCTTTAAAAAACATTTTTAACGTGCTGCAATACGAGGCACATTGAAATTAAGTTGCTGAAGGAGACTAGCGCAGTCGAACACAGAATTAACCAGTTTATATAAAAATATAATGAAACTGCACTGCCTGTGCATCAACAGACTCTGCAGACTAAAGCGAAGAAGTAAACTTTCCTGAGGAAAACCAATAGACGGATATCGACCATCCTCACGAAAGCTAAGAAATTTTAGAAATGTCCTTTGCACTGATTCCAGGTTTATAACATGTATCTCATAAGTAGGAGCCCACACAACTGAGCCATATTCAAGTCGGGACCTAACCAAACAGCTAAAGAGCAGGAGGAGGGTGTCAGTCTGTGAGAAATTTTTGCTGTTTCTTATCAGAAACCCTAGAGTTTTGTAAGCAGAGCTGACAGTCTGCTCATAGTGTGGTTTAAAAGATAGAGTACCATCAAAAACAATTCCAAGGTCCTTAACTGTCCCGGGGCGATCAAGTGGAAGCCTTCTTATATTGTACCCAAAAGTGATTGCGTGCTTATTTCGAGTAAAGGACATCACACAACACTTGGAAACATTCATAGAAAGACCACTCTGACAACACCATTCATCTAGGGTCTGAAGACAGTTCTGGAGCCGCAAACAGTCATCAACACTCGAAATGTTTGCGAAAATCTTAATATCATCTGCATACATTAAAAAAGGAACATGTAAAACATGTTTAACTGGGTCAATAAAGATATTGAATAGTAATGGACCTAGTATGGAACCCTGCGGCACTCCCGAAGTTACGTGATAGGTGTTAGATTTGAAGCCCCCAACCTCAACAAATTGCCTCCTTCCATCCAGGTAAGATCTGAACAAGCCAAGCAAGCCCTCGGAGAATCCGATAGCCCTCATCCTGTCAATCAGAACAGAGTGATTTAGGCATAATAATAAAAGGCATAATAATAATAATAAAACTCCGCCATTGCCAGTCCCAAGCCTGGGTGAGAAAGGAGGAGAGGGTGTAGTAACAACCACGTTAAAAAAACAGGGTCCGCCTGGCCCAGATGGTAGTACCCTGTTAGAGCCCGTCGCTAGTGTCGCAGGCCCGTCTGGCTAGTCTGTGTACTGCTGCCAGCAGTATGCTGACTGCTACTCGTAACGACGTGGACAGTACAGCCAGCGACTCGAGCTGTCTGCTGCCCTGTTTATCCTCTTTTTCCTTAACCATATTACCTTACTCCTTTCTCCATCCCTACCTGGGCCACCAAGGTTATTTGGTGGCACACCTATGGAAATGGAGCAAAACCAATGCCTCAGAAAAATGCAACTGCCTGGGGTTCGCCAGGGCATGTCTGGAGCCGTCGCTAGACATGACAGCATGCGGGACGTCGGTGGCAGGGTGCTAGAAATTACAGCCCAAAATCAACAGCAGTCGAGCTAAGTTAGACCAAGAGCTCCACCAGGACTCTTGACAGGACACATGGCTGTCAAGAAACACCAGCATAAAATAGGGCAGTTCAACGGGGACCTGGCGTGCAGACTCTGCAGCGAGGGGTAGGAATCAGCCCAGCACATCTTGTGCGAGTTTAGAGCTCTGGACCGCACAAGAGAACTGATCTAGACCTGAGACAGAGCAATATGAAACTTCACCCTACCAATTGCTGTGAAGACTAGTTCAAGGCACAGTGATTTTGGAATGGGTGGAGCAGAAAAGACAAACGGCAGGCACAATAAGCCAAAGGCTGTGGTGCTATCGGGGCGGCAAAGACGCGGATGAGCCCTAAGGGAAAAAAAGAGCTCCACCCACTGAGGATTCTATGCAGATGCAAATACCTTCTTCTAGGATACACTGCTGTCACTAGCCTTGGTGGGTTTCTGTCACAATTAGCGATACCACTTGACTGAAGTCAGATAATTTAAGCAGAACTTTTTTGAATTAACATATGGACGTCTCAAACATCCTGCACTTCCACCTGCTTACTGTAGAAAAAGGAATTCAACTCCCGAGAATTGTCGTGTCAGTGAAATTCGATCATCCCCGAATTGAATATGATCGAAAGATTGTGTTAATAACTACAGGTAGACTTAGGCTTGTAGTATCTTGAATGCACCTCGTAGATATGGCATCCTGAATACCACTCGTAATATGCTGTTCTGTCATTTGCGACTGTGGCTGTCAATGTCATATTGTAAGGCAAGACAGAATAACGTTTAGGTTACGTTTTATGAGTTGTAGAGAAGGCATGTTTTGTTAACTTTGTAAGTATTTTAGATCAGTAATAAAGTGAGTTCTAGGAGTAGCCATTGTTGTTATTGAACCCACATGAAGAATATTACAAGGCTGTAGGGCATCGTAGATCACATTGGTATACCTGGTTACTTACTGGTGGACTTCATGACATTAAGTATCCATGATAACACCACTGATTGCTTTAATGTGGGCACGCCAAACGAAATAAACTGACTATATATTTAAATTTTAAAAGAAAAGGGGGCACTATAGCAAATAAATTGCTACAGTATATATAAACTTAAAACGAATTAAATATGTAAATAAATGTTGTTACAAAAAAAAACTTAATCAAGTATAAGGTTATACTTGACTTAGAACTCACTTTTTTCCACAGACCGTACATCCAAATGGTCTATCGCCGGTATGTGTCCGTTTGTGCTCTTTGACTGTGGTGCTGTGAGCAAAGTTCTTGCCACAGACGTCACAGGTATAGGGCTTCTCACCAGTGTGGATACGCATGTGCCTATTTAAATTTTCCACAGTAAGAAAACCCCTTGAACATAGGTCACAGGAGTAGGGTTTAATGCCTGTGTGAGTCATCATGTGACGTCTCAAGTTCTGCGTAGAAGGAAACGATTTGTCACACAATTCACATGTAAATGGTTTTATGCCTAAAACAGATAATAGCATATTTTATTTTATTAAAAAAGGCAAAAAGATTAACAGCAGTCGATATTTGCTGGGTCGCATGTTGAACATTCTTGTCTACCTATGCAGAAGGGATGTTATGATTTAAATCAGTCGATTTAAATCAGTCGATTTAAATCATTGATTTAAATCACTATTTAAATCAATTGATTTTTTTATTTAAATACATTGATTTAAATGAAAAAACGATTTAAAAAATTTAAATCCATTGATTTCAATGAAAAAACCCAGTTTTTATTGCAGGAGTAGATCGAATTTTTTCTTCGTTTAATTTTGTTCACGGTAAAGTGTGAAACAAATTGGGGACAGAAAAATCAGCAAAGCTAATATTTTCGTTAAAATGTCTCAACGCTCAACACTGAACGTTATTGATTTTGATTTAGAAAAAAAAAAGAATTAATTATATAGATTTTTCGTCAATTTTAAGTTATAAAGATGGTTTAGACGTTTGTATTTACATCTTTCTATTTTATATTTATGTTGGTTTAATAGTTTAATTTTTTGTTTATGTGTATATAGGTCTTATTCTCAAAAGGAAACAAATAAACAAATTCTTATAGTCTATTTAGAATAAAGTGTTTGTTAGTTCTAAAAGTCTAAAAGTACTGAGGTGAAAGGGTTTTACGAGAACATTCATTGTTATTGAGACAGTCCATTATTTGCTTTCTAAAATCAACTGAATCGTGTGCAATGACTGTTTACAAGTTCTACTCCACTTCATCGATCCAGGGTTATAAAACCAGAGTTTAGTTAGTGAGTTTCTCGTCAAATTTAAATTATTGACCACAAATCAAAAAAATCCGATTTAAATTTAAAAAAGCCAATTTTAATTTTATCTACAAAATAGAAAGCATTACACACAAATAGGAGATGTGAAAAGTGAACGAACTCACATGACCTGTGGCGTTCCTCAAGGGTCCATTCTAGGACCATACCTGTATATACTATACATAAACGAACTGAGCCTATACAAATTGAATGGGAAACAAATGATGTATGCAGATGACTTGACAATTTTCTATGAAAATGTGGACGAGAAGAAAACCAAAGCTGAGATAAAGGAAAATCTAGAACTACTAATGAGATGGACAAACACAAATCGTCTAACTATAAATGAAAAGAAATGCTACTTAATCCCATACAGAAAACCACTAAACGACACCAAATGAATATTACAATTAGAGGAAGAAGCATAAAAGAAGTAGACAGTGTAAACTATCTAGGCCTAAACAATGATAAAAACTTAAAATGGACTAAATCAAATGAACTAAAATTTGAGCTATCATCATATATAGCAATGGCTTATAAAATCAAAAACTGTCTCCCAAAATCACAGATGATAATGTTGTAAGAGGCATATATAAAAACTAAATTGACGTACATGATTCCTTTCTGGGGAACTGGCAATAAAACAGATATATCTAGTATACAAAGGATACAAAATAAAATCCTAAAATTAATATATGATCTGAGTTATTGGACCCCAACAAATGAAGTTTTCAGAAAAACTAAACAATTAGACATTGCAGAACTATCAAATTATTAAACAATGAAAATCATCCACAAACTAAGACAGGGAGAAATAAATGAACGAGAACTGCAAATGAGACACAGCAACGAAGTACATAGTTATGGTACAAGGTGACGTTTAGACATAAGAACAGAGGCTGGAAGAACAAACACAGGACAAAAAAGGATACTATTTAATGGTGTAAAACTATACAATGAAATACCCGAAGAAATGAAAAGATTAAAAACAAATGGAAAAGTGAGATAAAGAAGTACTTGCTGAACAAGAGAACACTATGATAATAGAGACATTAATGTAGTATTGAAGACTAGTTCCCAATCACACATGTTAAAGTTATGTTTTTTTTTATGTTGTCAGACATAACCCTTAAAGGGTTTTTATGATGTATTATTGAACTGAATTTAAAAAAAATCGTTTTTTTTTTAAATTTTTTCATAAAAATCATGTTTTTTTTTCATCCCTGCTATGCAGTGTGCACCATTGGTGCTTATTCAAGAGCAGAATATTTTCAAACTCTTTCCGCAAAATATTTATTTGCACTGTCCTTTAAAAACATAAAAATCTTCTTTTTCTAATCTTTTACCTAGTAAAACAAATCAAAAGTGTTTATCAAAAAAAAGTACTCAAGAAATATGGCAAACGTGATTTTTTTACACTTTCAACCAAAACATTTTCAACACAAATCTCTTTGTTACTATTTGTTCATGGAACAGATAGCTATCCAGGAGGGCGTCACTAGTATATATATATATATATATATATATATATATATATATATATATATATAATATTGTTTCAATTATTATAGTTAGTGACAAACTTATGTCAAGGTAAATTCAGCATTTAGCTCATAGCTATCCAGGAGGGCGTCCCTAGGGGTGGAAATATATTGTAATTTTATTCCGATTATTAGAATTAGTGCGATAGATATTATAATATTAATCAATAAAGTTAGGAAACATTTAAAGTAAAGCAATGTCAACTATGTAGTAGGTCAAGTTCGTCACGTAATTATTGACATTGAATTGATATCATCACTTGGCGTATTTACATAAACAAATGCACCGGTGTGTTGATATTCACAGATGGAAATATTATAGGTTGCAAATTCCGTTGTGAACAGCTGACCACGTTTATTTACTTATTGTTAAGAATTAGTTAAGTAAATCTATAGATAAGTGTTTGTAAATATGAGAGAAGAGACTTGGTTTATAGTTATTAAAGGTTAAACATCGTTACAATATGATTCTCTAGTTTAATTTAAAATCAGTGCTCCCAACACACACACACACACACACACACACACACCCCCCCCCCCCGTTAACTACCCTCCGCTTCCTTAAACACTATTTAAAAGCAAAACGTCTGATAAGTGTGAGAAAAAAGTTTGGTTCCTAAAACGAAAACAGTTGGCAACAGAAGAATTATTTTGAAAACCAAGTAAGAAGCAATCACCTGCGTGTGAGTTGACATGCCTCCTCAATTGACTGGAGGTAGTAAAGGCCTTATCACATAGGTTGCACTGGTAAGCCCGTATTCCACTGTGCAATCGCTGATGACTCTGCAGGTAAAACAGAGTCTTGTAAGTCTTGCCACACATCAGACAGTGATAAGGTTCATCTGGTTCTCCGTGGGACTTCACATGCTCTATCAGCTGTCTCATTGTTCTCAAACCCTGTTTAACAATAGCCAAAATCAATAACTAGTATTAATGTATAACATTCATATGTCTTATATGATACAGGCTTTTTGTGATAAGTTTTCAGCCTAAAGGAGGTTCAATTGTACAGGGTGAGTATTATAAATGATAACCCCCTTTTGTTTTGGTTATTTCTGGGCGAATTGATCCGTTAAAAAACTTATTTTGAACAATTTGTAACGTAGTTTCTGAATCTGCTATCGCTTTTCAAGAATTTTGAAAAATGTACGAGGTGGAACAAAAAAAATTTTTTTTTAAATGGAACACCCTGTATTTTTTTTACATATTATAATTTGTTGATTTTTTTGAATTACAAAAATATATAGTTATAGCACATTTGGATACGCAGTTTTTATTATGATGAAATATGTAAAACGACAAATCTGTTTACGTATTACTCAATAATATACGAAGTAGCCTTTGAAAATAAAATGTTAACTTTGTATAAACGTCAAAAAGGTTAAGATTTGTTAGTGCTTTTTCCATTAGGAATCTTTATTGTGTGCAAAAAAGCGATCATGCCTTATCATAGTTTAGAGAATAGGCATAGAATTTTAGAAATGTTCTTATATTGTAATAAAAACATGACTGCTTCACAAAGGGAATTTAGAAGACTGTATCCGAATGAGACTGTGCCTGGAAAAGGAACATTCAAAAAAAATTACAATAAATTTTGTGACACAAATTCATTAAAGAATGCAAATAGAAGAAAAACGAGGAATACTATTGGTGAGGAAATACAAATGAATATTCTATTATCGGTTATAGAAGAGCAAAGTCAGTCTACTTATTTTGTAGCTAAAGACTTAAATGTAAGCCAAAGCAGCGTTATGCAACTTTTAAAAAGAAATAAGTATAAACCTTTTCACATTCTTCCTGTTCAACACTTAACCGAACATAATCGTCGACAGAGAATACTGTTTTGCCAACAAATTATTGAAAAATATAATGAAAACAATGATTTATTGCGAAATGTGTTTTGGACTGATGAGTCGTCCTTTTCTACAGCAGGTTTGTTTAATAGACATAACAAACATCATTGGGCTACAGAAAATCCAAATATGGTAAAGCAAATAAAAAAACAAGGACGTAAAACTGTCCGTGTGGTGTGGGATACAACAAAACAAAATAATTGGTTCATTTTTTTTACATACAAATCTCACAGGTGTAGTTTATCTCCATTTGTTACAAGAGCAAGTTGAGGAATATTTGGATGACTTGCCAGTTATTCTAAATTTAAGAGCAATCTGGCAGCAAGACGGAGCTCCCCCACATAACGTTAGACCTATGACGAACTACTTAAACAAAAAATATGACCTCTGGATAGAAAAATTGGCCGGCTAAAAGCCCCGATTTAAATACGCTAGGTTTTTTCCTTTGGAGTGGTCTCAAGAACAATATTTATAGTGAAGAACTGTCGGGGGACACTGTGCAATTAAAACAGCTTATACGACGAGAAATAAATTCTTTTAACGAAAATGCAGCAGTATTTGAAGATGTGCGACCAAATTTTTTACGGCGATGTTTTAAATGCTTAGAAAACAACGGAAGTTATTTAGAAGATACAATGTAAATCTTTATATTATTTTCTAATTTTTGTAAGGTTGATATTTTTATTTTATTTGTTTCCTTGTGTATGGTTTCGTTATATATTTTGTTGTGACAATCATTGAATAGATATCTTAGCTAGTTTTGTATTATAATTAACTAATTAATGACAAATCATATTTTTAGGATAAACTAATAGTTGGACGTTTGTATACAAAATTAACATTTTGTTTCCAAAAGCTACTTCGTATATTATTGAGTAATACGTAAACAGATTTGTCGTTTTACATATTTCATTATAACTTAAAAACTGCTTATCCAAATGTGCTATAACTATATATTTTTGTAATCAGAAAAAATCGACAAATTATAATATGTAAAAAATACAGGGTATTCCATTTAAAAAAAACTATATTTTTCGTTCCACCTCGTACATTTTTCAAAGTTCTTGAAAAGCGATAGCAGATTCAGAAACTACGTTAAAAATTGTTCATAATAAGTTTTTGAACGAATCAATTCGCCCAGAAATAACAAAAATAAGAGAGGGTTATCATTTATAATACTCACCCTGTACATAAAATGTTGTTTTACTCAAAAATCATAGAAAATATTAAAATTCTATAAGAAAAGTTTTGTAGTAATTGGTTGTATTAAAATAAAGCAATCAAAAAATATTGGTGTACATGTTGGCATTAGTTTGTTTTGTATTATGTGTATGTGTGTAATAATTTTGTTCCATTGGATTGATTGATTTTTAAGGATATGTTCTGTCCCTCTTGAGGTGATATGAAATAAAATAGCTTTATTATTATTAAATCAGAAAAAGGTAAAATTTAAATGAATTAATTTTTCACCTTCTCACAGACAGGACAGTGAAAAGTTCGTTTTGCCTTCCCTTCTTCCTGATGACACCTAACATGCTTCCGTAATCGAGCTTTAGTCTTAAATCTACTCATGCAAGTATCACACTGGAAAGGTCTCTCTCCTGTAAACAAATACAATTTCTTATATAAAATGCCAAATGGACTTAAATGATTTTTATTATAATACTTATATATAGTGACACCTATGGACTAGTTTTAGTGGTAAATATGCACTTTATTTATTTTTTATTTCAACAACACACCACGAGGGCTTACAGCCTAAATACTATCGTACCGTGGGTGTCGACAAGGAGGAAAGAGGCAACTTGTTAATTCTGGACTTAAAGGTTTGGAGGTTCGGGGGAGAAGGAAAACCATGTGCCAGCAAGGAATTCCACAACTTGGAAGTCCTCAGGACAAAAGAGCGGGCATAACAAGATGTTCTATGTCTGGTGACCTGGACAGTAAAAGGGTGGATTCGCTCTGTTCCCCTGGTAGATCTGTTGGGGGCAGCAGGTGGGGGAACTATGGAAGAAAGCTCCTCTGAGTAGTGCCTGTGCAGATATCTATAAAAGAGAGGGTGAGGGTAGGCTCACCAATGAGACGTATAGCTCTCTTATGAATGGAGTCCAGGATAGCAAGTGTAGACGCGGCAGCAGCACCCCAGATGTGGGAGCAGTATTCGAGATTTGGTCTTATTTGTGAAGTATATAAGGTATAGAGATTAGCTGGTGAAAAGTATTTGCGAGCCCGGAAGAGGTAACCTAATTTCTTAGCAGCCGCTTCTGCAATTGATGTGACATGTTGGTTCCAATTGAGATTTCGATCCACAGAAATGCCAACAAGTGAAAAGGATTCATTACTTTGAATAACTGGGTTGTTTATTGTGATGGGTCTAGGGCTGGTGTATCTCTTATGAGAAAGAAAGCAAGACTGTGATTTGGTGGGGTTGAATTGTACAAGATTTCTACTTCCCCAGTCTAATATTTTTTGGAGATCCACGGAGATAGAACCCTCCAGGAGTCTGCGATCCTCATCTAATTGGGCTAAAGAGACAGGCTTAGAATATTGTATATTTGAGTGGAGGGTGCTGTCATCCGCGTAACTGTGAACTAGGTTGGATGTGCTAGAGAGGAGGTCATTGATGTGGAGAAGAAACAAAGTAGGGGCTAAAGCTGAACCTTGAGGAACTCCCGCATTAATTGGATACAGTTTAGAGGAATGGCCATCCAGGACAACAGAAATGCTCCGCTTGGAGAGGAAATTTGCTGTCCATGTACAGAGTTTTGGTGGTACGCCATAGGCCGGTAGTTTATTAAGCAGTGCTGCGTGCCAGACCTGGTTGAATGCTTTGGATATGTCTAGAGCGACAATCTGGGATTCACTGTGTAGTTCCATAGACTTGTTCCAAGAATGGGTGGCAAAGGAAAGGAGGTCGGCAGTTGATCTGCGCTGACGGAATCCATACTGCCTGTCGTGGATTAGACTGTTTTTCAAGAAATTTTAGTAATTCGGTGTTTATATACTTTTCCATCACTTTAGAGACGACTGAAAGGAGAGAAATAGGCCTGTAGTTGCTAGAAAGCGCTTTGAATCCTTTCTTGGGGACGGGTTGTACTCAAGCAGTTTTCCAGTTACTATGGAATATGCCTCTATTGTAAGATGTCTGAAACAGACGACTCAGGACAGGAGCAAGTTCTGGTGCGCATTTTTTGAGATCAATTGCCCTTCAAACAGAAAAGTCGTGTGCACTAGAATTTCGTTGGTGGACAGGGTTCCCACTAAAAACAGCATATCAATTTCCCTCACTTTTCCCTGATTTCCCTGAGATGGCAGAATCTAATTTTCCAACATGTGTAACTACTACTACACAATACTTTTTTTTTTCTCCCTCAGGGCTCATCCACGGCTTTGCCGCCCCGATAGCACTACAACCTTTGCATTATTGTGCATTACACAATACATTAGTGCTTCGCGTCATGGAGGAAGATACACTTCCCCATTTCAAATACACAGCGACTAATAAACGCAAAAATAAAATAAAAATTTTTGTTTTGGTTTTGTGGAAAAAGAAATCATTAACTAAATGGTTCAGAATTTCGCAAAAAATAAACACATTATTTAAATTATTTTTCATAGCAAGGAAACAAATGATATTTCCCTGACAGAGACAAAATTCCCTGACTCAGTCAATTTTCCCAATTTTTCCCTGAGTTCCCTGACAAAATTTTTTCTTCTACAAATTCCATGACTTTTCCCGGTTTTCCAGAGGAGTGGCAACCCTGTTGGAGTTCATGTGCTGTTGCCACTTCCTTCTCTTTATCGACTTTGTAAGCAAAAGACGGGATGCAGCAAGTGCGTTATGGTAGCAAATTTTCATAGAAATGTTTTTAATGCTAAATATGTTTTTTTAATTTTTCAAATTTGGTATAAATGTAAAAAGTCGGGACGCAGCAAGTGCGCTTTGGTAGCGAATTTTCATAGAAATGTTTTTAATGTTAAATATTTTGTCCCTTGTGTCATATTGATGCCTGAGATAATTATCACGCCTCAAGATGATGTAAGAGGCAAAACCAGTTGCAAAAAACTATCAGTCTCTCTTTCACTAGTCTAGAAACTGGAATTTCAGCAGACATACGTCAACATTGGAAATCCACTTAGAAAATGATATATTTTGGAGAAAAAACAAATGGAAAAAAAATTGCACCAAAACGATGTTTTCGGAAAGTTCATTTGACCTAATCAAATTAAAGTCGCTTGCTAATACAATAGACCCCCTCCAAATTTTATTAAATTTGGCATATTTATTGTCAAAAATGACTTCATATATATATATATATATATATATATATATATATACATACATACATACATACATACATACATACATACATACATACATACATACATACATACATACATACATACATACATACATACATACATACATACATACATACATACATACATACATACATACATACATACATACATACATACATACATACATACATACATACATACATACATACATACATACATACATACATACATACATACATACATACATACATACATACATACATACATACATACATACATACATACATACATACATACATACATACATACATACATACATACATACATACATACATACATACATACATACATACATACATACATACATACATACATACATACATACATACATACATACATACATACATACATACATACATACATACATACATACATACATACATACATACATACATACATACATACATACATACATACATACATACATACATACATACATACATACATACATACATACATACATACATACATACATACATACATACATACATACATACATACATACATACATACATACATACATACATACATACATACATACATACATACATACATACATACATACATACATACATACATACATACATACATACATACATACATACATACATACATACATACATACATACATACATACATACATACATACATACATACATACATACATACATACATACATACATACATACATACATACATACATACATACATACATACATACATACATACATACATACATACATACATACATACATACATACATACATACATACATACATACATACATACATACATACATACATACATACATACATACATACATACATACATACATACATACATACATACATACATACATACATACATACATACATACATACATACATACATACATACATACATACATACATACATACATACATACATACATACATACATACATACATACATACATACATACATACATACATACATACATACATACATACATACATACATACATACATACATACATACATACATACATACATACATACATACATACATACATACATACATACATACATACATACATACATACATACATACATACATACATACATACATACATACATACATACATACATACATACATACATACATACATACATACATACATACATACATACATACATACATACATACATACATACATACATACATACATACATACATACATACATACATACATACATACATACATACATACATACATACATACATACATACATACATACATACATACATACATACATACATACATACATACATACATACATACATACATACATACATACATACATACATACATACATACATACATACATACATACATACATACATACATACATACATACATACATACATACATACATACATACATACATACATACATACATACATACATACATACATACATACATACATACATACATACATACATACATACATACATACATACATACATACATACATACATACATACATACATACATACATACATACATACATACATACATACATACATACATACATACATACATACATACATACATACATACATACATACATACATACATACATACATACATACATACATACATACATACATACATACATACATACATACATACATACATACATACATACATACATACATACATACATACATACATACATACATACATACATACATACATACATACATACATACATACATACATACATACATACATACATACATACATACATACATACATACATACATACATACATACATACATACATACATACATACATACATACATACATACATACATACATACATACATACATACATACATACATACATACATACATACATACATACATACATACATACATACATACATACATACATACATACATACATACATACATACATACATACATACATACATACATACATACATACATACATACATACATACATACATACATACATACATACATACATACATACATACATACATACATACATACATACATACATACATACATACATACATACATACATACATACATACATACATACATACATACATACATACATACATACATACATACATACATACATACATACATACATACATACATACATACATACATACATACATACATACATACATACATACATACATACATACATACATACATACATACATACATACATAGATACATAGATATATATATATATATATATATATATATATATATATATATATATATATATATATATATATATATATATATATATATATAGTATAGTATAGTATAGTATAGTATATTTATTAGAACATAATTTTACAATGTGTTTCACAAATAAGCCTAATGCTTGTGCTTGCAATAAACACAATTTTGATTTCTGACTTGCCTATATATATACAAAAACACATCCTTCAATACATATTGTACGCAAACATTAACTGTTCACTCTAAAGAGCTTTTGCTTTTGTCTGCTTTGACTACATGCTGTCTAGAGGCTATTTATGCGTCTTTTTAGAAAAACCAGATTGAGAAAGCAAATACGTATAAGCTATTCTATGTATGCAGGGTTTTGACAAATGAATGTGCACGCTGCATTTTTGGAAATATCAAGTTTGTCGAAGTAGCTATTATCGATAGTACTGGGCTTCTGTTAGCCACCTAACATTATTACCTCTTGGCTCTTGAAGTGATAGGGTGACTAGTGATTTGTGCTTTGTGAAAAACATCAGTGTTGTAAAATTTAAAATGAGTAGAAGATTTGCAGCAACCTCTATAATTAATCCAAGCGAAATATTAACTGTGGATGAGATCAGAAATGAACATCTAACATTTAAGGATTTTGTAGGCGAAGATAATGGTCAATTAGTGAAATGGCTATCAGAAAGAAGACTCCTGGTGAATTCTCTACAATGCCAGCAATGTGAGGTATGAAATAATGTTTTTAAGTGCCTTCACAGTTTACAATCGCTAAAGCCAACTTTAAAATCGTCAAAATTTTGGAAGCCACAGCAACAACTGTTTGAATAGTTTTGTTCTTTTGCAGTCGGTAGTGAATTTTTATTTTTTTTAAATCTCTTATAGAGAGGTATTGATGGTGATACTTTGCAAATTTTTTCGAACAAGCGTAAATTTGGTTCCCTAGAACCCAAAACTAAGGTCGGTTGAATATATATATATATATATATATATATATATATATATATATATATATATATATATATATATATATATATATATATATATATATATATATATATATATATATATATATATATATATATATATATATATATATATATATATATATATATATATATATATATATATATATATATATATAGGTATCCGAGCGTTAACTCAAAAAATCAAAAAATACTCAACTGACTTGAACGAAACTTGGCACATGCCTTCTTTTCGTTACAATCGCGGACGAGTTCGTCAATCAGATATAACGGACATATTTTTTCCCGAAAACTATACAAAAATATTTTTGAATACGCTATATTTTTAAAATTATTAAAGTAACTGGAATGAAACTTTACATGTAGCTAGAAATGAAGTAAATAAACACCTGTTGTGAATTCTAACTAATTTGGTTCACAAAATTTTGAGTTTTTCCCAAATTAAAAATAAAATTCGAATGGCATGAATTGAAGCAACTTACGTAGTTAGAGTATAATGCCAGACAAAGACAGAGTAGTGACGTTCACGCGTAGATTAATACATATACCACAGGCATAGATCATAATGCAATGATAACGTTTACACCCGAACTGTGGCGATCCCACGCCTTCGGGTATATTCGGATGCACGGATTTGTTGGGGAAAATGAGGATGTTTTATATCAGTTACTTGAAGTAAAAACCAGATGGGATAGTGTGTTTTGTTTATTTATTATGATTTGACAGTTGTTTTGAGGTTAAGTAAATGATTGTATATTGCTCTTAAAATTGGAAACTAAAGAATAAGAACATGTTTTGTTTATTTATTACAGTTTGACAGTTCTGTTTTCAGGTTAAATAGTAGATGATTGTCATTGAAATATATATAACAACTTGCACCCATATTATGATTTTAAAATAGGAAACTGTATTTGTGTGTGTGTGTGTGTGTATCCCACCTAATTAACCGATTTTGATGAAACTTGGCAAGTACCTTTCCTTTTATTAATAGCTTGGATGAGTTTGTTAGCCAGCCCTATCAAACCAGTTTTTTCACCCAAAAAAAATTCCGAAAAAAAAATTGTATCTTCAAAAATAACAAAGATATCTTGACGAAATTTGGGATATATGTTTCCTGGTGAAGTCCTTACTACACACCAAAATTCAATATTCTAAGTGTATAGTACATTGAGTTATTCAGATTTGAAGCAGTCAATGAAAATTCATACTGCCAACCATAACGTACATGTATTAATTATATTCTTGTTCATTACCATAACACACTTGCTGCGTCAATATAGGTATATTTTAAAAATTTTCCATTTTACTTAATAAATCATATTATATTCCCTACCATAACGCACATGTATTAGTTATATTTTTATTCATTACCATAACGCACTTGCTGCGACAATATATGTATATTTTAAAAATTATTCGTTTTACTTGATAAATTATATCATCTTCCCTACCATAACGCACATGTATTAATTATATTCTTTTTTATTACTGTAAGGTACTTGCTCTGTCAATATAGGTATATTTTAAAAATGTTCCGTTTTACTTGATAAATTTTATCATATTCCCTACCATAACGCACATGTATTCATTATATTCTTTTTCACTACCGTAACACACCTGCTCAGTCGATATAAGTTTATTTTACATGTGTTCCGTTTTACTTCATAAATTTTATCATATTCCCTACCATCACATGTATTAATTATATTCTTTTTCATTACCGTAACGTACTTGCTGCGTCAAGATAGGTATATTTTAAACATTTTCCGTTTTACGTGATAAATTATATGGTAATTCTGCAGTTAATGCCCGTGAACGTCCATGCATCGAGAGAGCGGCATTGCCGGACGATGCTTATTGCTCTAGGGGGCTGCCTGACCTGACCTTCCTGACCTACAGTGTAGGTCAGGAAGGTCAGTTCAGGCAGCCCTCTCCTTCTACTACGAGAAGGATGTGACACCAGCGTGTGAACTCCAACGATGAAATTCTAGTGTGCGACCACTGTGCCAGTTCACCAGCATCAACTGCAGAATTACATATTTTTGTAAGGAATTCTCCGATCTTCTAATTTATTTCTACTAAAAGAAGGAAGTGGCAACAGGGTGTGAATTCTAACGATGAAATTCTAGTGCGCGAGGACTTTGCTGTTTGAAGGGCATAAAGTGCATATTTACCATTTTAGTACATAATTAATGACAATGTTACTACTGCTGACAGAAATTTATAGCTCTAGTGCTCATAATGTTGAAGACATTCGCTACAAAAAGAAATGTTGCCTAATATTATATACTCACCAGAGTGTGTTTTTATATGGTCTTCTAGATGAGCGAACTGTGTAAACTTCTTATCACAGACATCACACTTGAATCGTTTTACTCCAGAATGCAACATTATATGTTTACTTAAATTCCCCTTTATAGAGAATTTCTTGCCACATTGCTTGCATTCATACGGCTGTTCACCTGTATGTGTACGAGTGTGGACATTCAGTTGAGAATTATCCCGAAAACATTTACCACAAGCACAGCACTTATACGACTTATCTAACTGAGCTACCTTTAAGTGACAATCAAGATCCTTGGGACTTGAGAAGCTTTTTCTACATACTTTACAGTTAACAGTTTCATCATCTGATTGAGCACTTTCAGCTTCACTACTGCTTGACTTGCCGTCTTCATTCACTACAAGATGGCCCACACCAAAAGGTGTTAGTGTATCAGACTCAAAGTCTAAATCTTTTAGATCATCCTTGCTTAAATAATTCTTCTGTTCCATATTTTCATTTTCAATGACAGAGTAACCTAGGCCATCTAAATTAATAGCATCATGAGTAGCAGTCAACACCGATGTCAGAGCACCAATAGCACTAGAAATTGTAGCAGCGATACTATCTCCACGTATGTCGTTTTCTTTGCCTTCTAGTTCAGAAACCTTTATTAAATCAGGAACATCTAAATCTAAATCACCCTCTTCTTTGATTTTATGACTTTCTAACATATTATTACATAAATTTATATTACTATTTCCAGAGGCAACTAGATTAGTATTATACATAGGCGAAGTATTAGAACTTTGAGTCACTAATTCTTCCGGTTCTTCTTTTACCTCGATCTCTTGGAAAGTAGTATTTGTAGTGGGAAGTGCCATTTTCAGCAACGATTGCCTATCTTAAAAATTTGCTTCCAACTGTGAAGATCCGTTAAAAACCATAAATCTCTACATGTTTTTGTAAATTTTTTGTACAAATTAATCTCTTCGCTTCTTCTCCCCTCACAGAGGAGAAAATCAGAAAACAAATATATAGCAACATCAACATCCAACATCAGACGTATGAAAATGAAATATCAAAATGTCACAGTCAAATGTCAAAAAAAAATTATTGCACTACTCGAGATGTACAACAAGGTCGCCATCTTGGTGTGGAACTAGGTAGTAAATTGATAGGACAGCTCGAATTAACACAAAATGTTATAAATAGAGACTGTGTACAACCAACTAACAATTTTGTAAACTGTCAGCCCCGGCCCATTTCTTCCCTAGTACAGGGACAATGTATGTAAGGCTATATGTATTATCACCATAATTATAAATGCAGACCGGTTTCGCTCTAATTAGAGCTCGTTATTGCGTTATACTAATTACAGCGAAAACACGCCTTTTTTTTATTCAGAAGGGAGAAATGCTCATGCAGACCCCATTCACGGCCCCGTAGGTTCCGTGGGATATCGACTGTACTCACTAAAACCCCCTCCCTGGGAGTACCGGACCTTAGTCCATACCTCCGTCGGAAAGAATTACACACAATGACTTTTTAGGGTATGAATGTTTCCATTATGTATTTGCCGCGGGGGCGTTAGCGGGTAAGTATAAGCTTTGGACGCTTATGCTTGTGTGGAAGTTGCTCGTCGTAGTCGGTGGCACTACGGAGGAGAGCATTTGGGTGAGAAGCGGCTTTTGCGAACTGGGTTGTGGATAATTGAGTTATAAACTCAAGTATCGAAGGCATTTCCAGATCAGAGTGAATCTGACTGTTTCGGACAAACCATGGCGCTCCGGTAACCATTCTCAGAATTTTGTTCTGGATGATTTGAAGGGTCTTGATGTGTGTTGCGGCCGCGGTGGCCCATGCATGTGATGCATAGGTCAAGGCTGGCCGGATAATGACTTTGTACATGAGCAACTTATTGTTTATGGACAATTTGGAATTTCTATTTAGAAGTGGGAACAGCTTCGAGAATACGCCTATAAATTAATACAGCTAAGATAGCCAGCCCACTAGAACATTGTGAGATGTACGGCAGGGTCGTCATCTCGGTGCAGAACAAGGTAACATGTGACCAGAGCTCCAATTGACACAAAATGTTATAAATAGTAACCCATGATACAAATAACGAAAGATATGATATTCATACCAATTCAGACTACCTATTTTTTGACCTGTCACGCGCATGGTGTCAAGTGGTGAGTCCAATGCAACAATAATATGCTGTCGTGCAGTGGGGTTTGACGTTTCATCACAACCTCTTAACAAATTACGTATTTTACTAATATTTAATTGCATACAGTTGGAAGTAATAAAAATGAAAAAGATTAAGTATAGTGCTGCGATCTATATTATCTGAAAAAGAAAATATAGGGGTAACATCAACCGCATTAAATTGACGTATAGAAACTTTTTTATTGCGAATGACTTTGTTTTAAGTGTGTAGTTGGACTTCTATCACGTTACTCACCACGTGACGTCATAGGAAGGGCGGGGCATATGCGCAATATCATATCTCTTCTAAGTCATTATATCATGTAACTAACCAACAGTTTTTCTAAATTGTCAGCGCTGGTCCATTTCTTCACTAATACGGGGACAATATACGTAAGGCTAGATGTATTCTCACTATAATTAGAAACGCATACCGGTTTCGCTCTAATTAGAACGCGTCAATGCGCTATACTAATTATAGCAAGAACATACCTATAATTAGTAGAAATTCAAATAAATGTAAACCCAAAGTCATTATTTAAGGCGTTTTACAGTTATAACAAATGATTAACGATAATTTCCAATGCGATCCTTATTTCACTGGAATAAAGAAACAGACGATTATATATATATATATATATATATATATATATATATATATATATATATATATATATATATATATATATATATATATATATATAACTTTCAAAAAATTATAAGTAACGTTGTAGCAACGTGCATATAAAACGATCAGGGGAAAATTTAGGACAAATATCAAAAGTGTCCACTTGCAGATATTTCGATTTATTTTGTATGTTTCTAAGCCTCAAAACTAAAAACTAGTATAAACGCTATAAATGATAAGTTTAAAGCGACGGCCAAAATTTCATAATTGTCAAGTTATGGAACTATTAATAAGTATAGGGTATAGCTTCATCCTTCATCCAAAAGCCTGTATAAGAGAAGAAACGCTTTTTGAATATATGGTAAGTTGAATTGGAACGTCATATTTTCGTCTGCAAAATCTGCATTATGGTATTTTCTTGAACCATCAGCATGATATCCATGTTTATATTTACGTTCGTCGGTGACTATATCATAAAATAAATAAAGCGATAAAAAGACTCGATGTCAACTTAGGCTAAGTTAGCTCTAGATTGAGCTGGCTAGGTTATAAGCAATTAGTAAACATACATAACAAAAAAGTACGTGTCAAATAAGAAATATCATTGAATCATTATACCATGAAGAAACCCCATCGACTCTTTTTTAATGGCTGCGGTATCTTCTTCCATTGGCACAATTATCTACTATCTTCTTTTAAATGTAAGATAAAGATGGTGCGAGAAGAACTAGTAGTAGTAGTAGTATAGTAATACATTGATAAAAACGGTGCAAAGCATAACAACTATAAATAAAGACTTGTGCGTAGATTGAATGCAATTTGGTACCTTTATTCTTGGAAAATGTTCATATCCATCAAATATGAATGAAAAAAAATTGTGCGTTTCCCTTCTGTCACAAGAGTAAGGAGTTAATAAGCAATGGTAAACTGAAGATCAACCCAGGTTTCAGGGTCCACGGCATAATTCAGGAGATCGTGAAGGAGCTCATGCTTGAAATGAGGTCAGACTTCTCGAGCCCGCGAATCTGCAGGGAAAACAACTTTACTGTGGAAATCCCCGACCGCGAGGCATGGAGGAGACGCCGGGCATACCACGGGACGCGCTCGTCTGGTTCACGGACGGATCCAGCGGGGAGCTTGGGACGGGGCAAGTGTTTACTCGGAAGGACCGAGGGTAAGTCATAGTATTTCCCTCGGAGCCCATGCAACGGTGTTTCAGGCCGATATGTACGCCATCCTGCACTGTGTGCGGGAGAACAAAAGGAGGGACTACACCAACAAGCGGATCCTCATAGCCACAGACAGCCAGGCAACCCTTAAGGCACTAATTAGCTCACAGGTAAATTCCTGGCTGGTGAGTGAGTGCCGAGACGAGACGAGCGACCTGGCGGGGCAGAATGAGGTGACACTCATCTGGGTGCCGGGTCACTCGGGGGTCAAAGGCAATGAAGAAGCTGACAGTCTCGCGAAGAGAGGGTCAGCTTAACCATTTATGGGACCAGAACCGGCTCCGGGCGTGACAAAGAGCACTGCCAGGGGAGCCATTAAGTCCTGGGTCAGAAACCAACACAAGGTGTACTGGGCAGACTGTCCAGGGCTCAGACATGGGAAGTCAATAATGGACGAACCCAGTTCAAAGAGAGCTGTGGAGCTGCTAAATCTTAGCAGAGGACAGCTCAGAAACACAACAGGTCTCTTGACGCGACACATGGCCGTCAAGAAACATCTGCATAAAATGGGGCTGTTCGAAGAGGACCTCGCATGCAGACTCTGCGGCGAGGGGGAGGAATCAGCCCAGCACATCTTGTGCGAGTGTAAAGCTCTGGACCGCAAAACACAACTGATCTACGGTCAGTCTAGATCGGAGACAGAGCAATATAAAACTTCACCCTACCGATCGCTGTGCAGACTCGTTCAAAGCACAGTGATTTTGGAATGGGTGGAGTAAGACTAAGGGTATGCACAATCAACCAAAGGTGGCAGTGCTATCGGGGCGGCAAGGCCGTGAACGAGCCCTGAGGGGAAAAAAGGAGTTAATAGGCATACGCTATGTGAAAACTGGAACCTGTGATGAGCACTAATAAGTACACTTGGAGAACCCAAATCACCACAACACATATTTCAGAGACCTTACGATCGATTCGTTGACCATGTCAACGCCTTCAAAGGAAGAAAAATTCTGGATTTTTCTTCCTCTGAAGACGTTGACATGGTCAACGAAACGATCGTAAGGTCTCTGAAATATGTGTTGTGGTGATTTGGGTTCTCCAAGTGTAGTTAAGCCCACGGTAAGAAACTCACAAAACAGTTTTATACATGATGATTTAACTATAACAAGTAATTAAACGAATAGTCTTGTGTAGAAAGTAGGGATATGTAGTATTAGTATTCATTATGTCAGTGCACTGAATAGTTGTCTATTTAGTTCAGTGTATTATACATATCGGATTTGATCATAGACTTGGTTTTCTCTCTATAAACGTGACTTCTCTGTGGTCACATATACTCAATATACAACCTCTTTGTATATACTATATACTACACCTACGAAAAAGAATAAGAGTCTGGCGACAATTGACAAATGACAAGAGACGATAGAGCTCGGACTTTTTCCATGTGAGAGGCCTTTTCCGCTTCTCTACGTCAAAGGGAGGTTAGTATGTATTTTCTTGCATTAAATAATCTAAAAACATCTAAAGTTATGTAAATAATACTAATACCGAAAATAAAATTTTAGATTTAACTTAGTTAGAACTTTTATATTTTAGATATATTTTGCAGCAACTATTATTAGTAACATCTACACGATATAGGTTAGATATCATTTCAGGCTTGTTTTTGTATCATTTGGTTTTAAGTTAATCATCAAATATTTTTGATTTGTTAGTGTTTTTAGTGCATTAAGGGTTTTCATTACTAAAATTATAACTTTTTTGTATTTCTCTTTAGTAAAATGAAGCAAATTGTGACGAATCAGACTGTGAAGATTCCCGAAGGAATCTGCGTGACTGTAAAGTCCCGTGTGATAACTGTAAAAGGACCTAGGGGAACATTGAAGAGGTCTTTCAAACATTTGGCCCTCGATATTCGCATGGCGAGCCCAAGACTACTGAAAGTTGAAAAATGGTTTGGCACCAAAAAGGAATTGGCTTCTGTCCGAACAGTGTGTTCCCATGTGGAAAATATGTTGAAGGGAGTTACTAAAGGATACCAATATAAGATGAGGGCTGTGTATGCCCATTTTCCAATTAACTGTGTCACTACTGAAAATGACAGTGTTATTGAAATCAGGAATTTCTTAGGAGAAAAATATATCCGAAGGTAAGTAGCTGCATTTGTTTTGTTTGTTTCCCCTTAATTATCATATTGGTGAAGGCAATGTGACTTTCTTAATGTCCTATTTTTATGTCATTAAACATAGAATTTTCATTACATTTAAATATGTGTAAATGCGTGTTAATAGATGGCAACAAGATCAGGGGTGTGTTAGAAAGTGTCGCTTGCTGTGTAATATGCACTTCAGCTGAAATTAAGTGGTGTGGGATTGGTTTAATATTCCCATCAACTTTTGTTCGAATGGCCTCTCAGCAAATTTTAAATTTGGACAATCTATGAAAAGCGTGTAAGGCATCTTGAAGTTTAATATTTTGACATAAAATTTAAAAAAAGTTAGAATGTACTGCAAATTGTCTTAACATTGTGTTAAGTACTTTAAAGTATTAATGTTACCATTAAAAAGTGCATATACCTTTCTTTGTTTAACATTTTGCTTTACTTCTGATTATTATGGACATCTAAAGTTTTCGGATGAGAATTCAAGAAATCTCATTAACGTTTTCGATGAGTATGAATTTGGGTCTTGGAGAAAGAGATACACCACTTTGTTTAAGCCATTGTGAACCAATTATTCCCTTTTTTTTAATCACTTGTAGTGTCCATAAGAAACCAGTTTCCTTCTGCATTTTGTACTACAGTTTTGTCTTTGGTTTGAATTAATATGTGCCCACCTTTTTCTAAACTTATGGCTTCTTCCATGTTTGTAAGAAAGGCTTGTAAATATAAATACAAGAAGCATTCACCAGACTAATTTCTGAATGACCTATTTTGCAATTTTCACAGTAGAGTAATGTTCTCAAATGCAGCCCTGATGGATAAATGTACAAAATTAAATATTTGAACGAAGTAAACCATGCTGTCACATTGTCCCAGCTCAACTTAATGGGTTAAGTCAATGCCATATCTAGATCCAAGTCTTCAGGCTAACCCTTTTAATGTCAATTTGGGGGCATATTGTTTGTCTGTTTAGCAGGGGCGTGCGGTGACATTTGAAATAAGGGAAGCAATTCCCAGAAACTTACCTATTTATAGTGTAACTCAATTCTTCTGTTGTTTTTGGAAAATTCGTTAATAATGTCGTCATGTAACTGTGGATTCTGGGACATTTCCTGGACGAGTTTCTTTTCAACTGACAAAATTGAAATTTGGGAAAGTCTTTCCTGTCCTGTTGAATTTCTAAAAAAAACTCGATACGTTTCAATGTAGAAAAATTTCGTTCTGCAGACGCACTAGTAGCAGGACTTGTTAATACTAATTCACATAATTTGAACACTTCAGAATATGCATTTTTCAATTTTGATTCTTTTAATAAAGTTAAAAGTTCACTAGCGTAAGTTTTTGTGTCAATAACATCGGATTCATAAATGACTGTAAGTTCTGACCGTAATAAGGCTTTGTCAAAATAAGGTCTATAGTGGTTAAATAATGATTTGAATGAATCTTCTGGGAAAGGTATCCCTTTAAATTCTCCAAAATTACACAATTCAAGAAATTTCAGGTCACTGAGATGATCAAATCTGCAGTTAATTTGCTGCTGAATTTGATCTATAATTTGGTAGAAAAGGCAGCGGTAAGAAGTTTGAAGGTCTCCCACATTATCAGTGCGCAGATGCTTTCTTCGTGGCTCCACTTCTCCTAATTCAATTGTTTTTTCCCAGAACTTACCAAATTTGTCCTTTTTTGAATTATAATGGATTTAAATTAACTAATTTTTTTCAGGCAAAAACCAATGTCATTTATTTTACATTGCAATATGTTAAATACATTATCTGAAAACGGAAATATTTCCGAAAATATATTAAGTAAAAAATTTATATTAAAGTCTCCTTTTAAACCATCCAAAAATATTCTAGAACCATTTATTGTTTCTGTGTCCCAATTTTTGCTATTTTCCATGATGTTTTCAAAAAGTTCAATTAACGATTCACGGTGTTCAAATATAGTTAACACAAGTCTGCCGTTGTAGTTCCATCGGGTTGCAGCTACTTTGGGTAAACGTTTTTTAACAATTGGGTCTAAGGCTTGAGTGCGCTTCGTAGATTTGGAAAAAAAAGCAGCCATTTAACACTTTAATATGATTTATAGATTGGGATAAAATTAAATTTAATTTATGAGCACAACAGTGTACAAATAGAGCAATGGAGAACATTTCCCACACTTTAGCTTGAAGACCTCCTAAACGTCCGGCCATAACAGCAGCCCCATCATAGATTTGGGCAATTAATTTATTATCAGCCTCCTCAATATCTTTCATAATATTAAGCACAATTTTATATAGAGCGTTTGCTGTACAATCTTCTGTCACATTTTTAAAGACTAAAATCTTTCTTGTACACTCCCATCAATTTTTACGTAGCGTATTACTACAGATAGTTGACTTAAATTAGTTACATCAATTGTTTCATCTAGAACAATAGCAATGAAACGAGGCTGTTTAATTTCAGATTTAATTCTGTTCAAAATAATAGTGGCAGCAGCCGAAATTAAATCATTCTGAATGCGATTTTATGTCCCGCGAAAAACGTTAGACTGTTCCAAGTGATTTTTTAAACAAATGTATTTGGCTATTAAAGAAACTAGGTCTTGAAAGTTTCCTCTATTTGCAGATGTAGTTGTTTCGTCATGACCCCTGAAGCCCAATTTATGCTGCGACCAAGAAAACATACAGTATCAATAAGTCTTTTTAATATGTTTCTGTTTTTATCAACCAGTTCATTGTATTGGCAATAAATTTCAATCTGCTTGTCAATGGCGTATTCAATTCGTGTTTTTCCAAAGACACTTAATTTTAAGATGGTCTGTAAATGCGCTTTAGACATAACATGTCTTTGTACTAGTTTATGTAGATTATTCAAGTCGGAAAACCCACTTTTATTTCACAACCCCTTTTCAGTCACAAATAGACTACAAGACCAACTAAACATTTTATTCCTGTTTTCACAACTCGTTAACCATTCATATTGTTTATGAGTTTTTTCCGTGTTGAAATGTCGAATAGGTACATGTTTTAATTCTTGTATTTAAGTTTTTTATAGTAGGTTTCGGCCTACCTATATTAATAATAGCAAACAGTAGAGCTGAAAATCCTTTAGTTATCAAAAAACATACAATACAATCACAGTTATTATTACCACTTGTGTGTAAAGTTTGTAAATTCCCACCCCCACCGTCACCGCTGTTAAAAGCTGATCTACTTGCAGCCATATTAATAATTATAAAATGCCAATGTATTTAACTTACTCGACTGCTTACATATACGAAATAATCAGGCACATTCGCTTTGAACACGCACCCGGTCTTCGTAGTACAACACGTTCTAAAAACATGCGTACATCGCGTCGAGTCAAGGTTTCTTTCATAAAGTTGCCTGCTGACTACGTGTATTTAACTGAAGTCATTGCACGCATCCACTCGTAGTATCAGATCAGGTTCATGCTGTCTGCAATCAGTGGAATTCACCTTGCTAGGAGCGTATATACAAATACAGTATGCTGCATAATAAATACTTATGTGTGTGAGCTTGCGAAATAAAAATTTTAATAATTAAATTAGTTTCAGAATTTGAAATTTAATATTTAAAATACAAAAAGGATTTTAAATAATGCGGTTTAGGTATGTAGTCGTTATTTTAAGTGAAGCAATGCTTTCCTTGCTTCCATGGACCGCACGGTACTACCGTTTAGAGTTTTAAATATATAGGTTTCTAAAATTGTTTTGGCCAACCATAAAACATCCTAGTTTATATAATACTTCAGCTTTTAGCTATCAGCCTTTTGATAAAAATGCACTAAAAATGTATTTTTCTTTTTGTTTCAGGGTAAAAATGGCACCTGGTGTGACTGTAAAGAATTCCCAGAAACAAAAGGATGAATTAGTTATTGAAGGTAATTCACTGGAGGATGTGTCCAGATCTGCTGCGCTCATCCAGCAATCTACCACTGTCAAAAACAAAGACATCCGAAAATTCTTGGATGGTCTCTATGTGTCAGAGAAAACAACTGTCTTACAGGATGAGGAATAATTAAATTCAATAAATAATTTTTTAAGTTAACAATTTTTATTATTAAAAATCCTTTTCCCTAACCTTAACATAACAAGCGTATAATAAATTTTAACTTTGTAGTGTCTGTGATTGTGGCTGTTGTGTGATGATTTCATTTCAGGTTAGTTGTTATTTACTTTAAACATTTTTAGTATTAAGAAAACATTCTCTAGCGGTATTTTTGACAGAGATCCCTTTAAAATATATTTTTTTATATTTATTAGATAATTAAGACAATCTTGCCTAATTTTAGACATATTACAGTTTTTACTCTTATATTTTTAATATGTATTATCCATTTATTTCGCACTTAATTTTTTCTGGTTTTTTACTTGCTATGAACTTTTTCAATATATTTTATATATTTGTTTGTGTTGAAATATTTCTTTGTGATGTGCGGCGAAATTGGAATGGGGATTATTATATACCTACTTATTTAAATGTACTGTTAACTTTCAGTTTAAAATTACTTTCATGGCAAGCGTAAGTTGACAACCGATTGGCTTCTGGGCTCTTCTGACGTGGTTGAACTCAATTGCCCGATTGTAGGCATATTGTCAACCATAGCTGCTAGCTTCAGTAGCTGAGCTGACACTTGAGCATACATTGCCAGTAAATCAGGAGGAAGAAGTTTGTAGTACAGAGACATCCTAACAATCTCGACAAAGAGGTTGGTTTCAGCTTAAGTCACACCTAGCTACCTGTACTTGGCAAACAAGGATTACACAGGCACTAGTAACATGACACCAAACATATCGTTACAAGCATCAGCAATGGTTACACCATCCACAGCCCAGTAGTCTTCAGCAGCTGTTGCATCTTCCCCAGGTATAAGAATTACCACAGCATTCAGTCCAGCTACTGAAGAAGCCAATTGCTATTATTATTGGGGAAACATTTAGCAACCCAGTAAGTTCAACCACAGCAAAACACCCCTGAAGCCATTCAGCATTTAAGTAACTCTATTTTAACAACAAACTTATGATTATTATTATTATTGCGTTCCAATTAAAATGCCTCGTTCAAGAGGGTGGTCTTTTTTGACGTTGGGTGTATTTTTACAAAACATCTTGTTGATTTTAGATTTTTACAATCAGTACAGGTCGGAATGCTAGATGAGTTGTTATTTTTAGTCTCGGCCTTAGTAGGTGTTAACTGTTGTCACATAAAACGGCTGTTCGGTTCTTTACAAGCTAGACCAAAACTGATTAACCATTCTTATAGTTACTCTCCAAATGATTGATACAGGGTACCCAGCGACCTGCAAAACTGGGAGAACCGGGAAAAATCAGGAAATTTGAAATACCCCCTAAAATGTCAGGGAAATTTGAGATTTTACTCAAATGTCATGGAAATCATTCAGCAGACCTGAAAATTATATATTTGTAAAATTCAGTCACAAGCATATTATTTTGGTTTTAAATGATATAGGTATATCATAAGTAATCTTTTTCACCTAAATATTTTTCTTCAACCTGGGGAAATATATCTGACAACATTGCGGCTGCCATTTGGTATATTAATTTTAATCGCTAAAAAACGCAGCTAATGTCACATCATAAGCCAAAATAAATATGGCTTCTTTCTCTATCTCAAATATATCTCATTTGTTTATCTCACTTGATATATTCTTCCTTAAATGCATGAAATGCAAAATGCGTTCTAGTTATTGGCGGTGTAGAGCTGTGTTGTCTGTGTTTATTAGTGAATTTTCTTAAAAAAAATTCACTAATGAGGAGATCCCGACTTTTGAATTTTGAAAAAATTTCTTCAAATGAGCGCTAATTAGCCCCCCCAGAACACATATCCGGGGTCGGTTTAAATTTTTATATGTTTATATATATATATATATATATATATATATATATATATATATATTTATATATATATATATATATATATATATATATATATATATATATATATATATATATATATATATATATATATATATATATATATATATATATGTATCACACCGATAACTCAAAAAATAATGGGCCGATTTTGATTAAATTTGGTGAATAAATTCCTTTTGCAAATGGCTTGGATAAGTTCGTTAGCCAAGAAAATCGGTCCAGGTTTTCCCGGAAAATTTTGGGTTTTCTTTCGAAAAAAATTTATATCTCCGGAATTAACAAAGTAAGGGCAACCAAATTTCATATGCGGATTTACTTCATTATAGGCAAGTTACCTACCAAAATTTAGCTCCGTAGGTTAAAGGATAAAAAAGTTACAGGCATTCAAAGAAAAATAAATTTGGATTTTCCTCAAAACGTCAAAATTGCGATTTTAAACGTCAAAATTGGTGAGTACATTCCTTTCGCAAGTCGCTTGGATAATTTTGTTAGCCAGGAAAATCCGCCGAGGTTTTCCCGGAAAAATTTGTGTTTTCTTTCGCAAAATATTTTTATCTCCAAAATTAACAAAGTAAGGGCAACCAAATTTGGTAAGCTGGTTTATATCGTTATAGGTGTGCCACCTACCAAAATTTAGCTCTGTAGGTCAAAAGACAAAAAAGATATGGGCATTTAAAGAAAAATAAATTGGGGGTTTCCTCAAAACGTCAAAGTGACAATTGAAAACGTCAAAATTCGCAACATTTAGGCAAATAACTTGAATCTAATACGATCTATGGAAAGAAAATGTCTCAAGAAGAATGTTTTACATACACCGAACTCTTAGTTTCAACCGTCATTGTCCTTCATTTTACTAAAATATTTCCAGAAAATTCATTTCTAATAGACCCTTTCTCTGATGCTTGGCAGTAGCCTTAGCTATAGAGTTTATTGTTTAATGGTATATAATTTTTGTCGAATTTTCGTAAAAAATCAATAAAGCTCAATATATTCGTTATTATACAAGATATGAAAAAATATTGTATACATTAATTATACGGTGTTTTGAGCTACATCTTAAAAAATTATTGCGACAATCACAGGGTGGCCCATAAGTCGTTGGTGATACAAATAATATTTTTTTTGTCGAAAACGCTTTATTTTTTTGCATTTTCCATCGAAATATAATGCATGTTTGTAAGTTAAGAAATTCTGGAGGCAGCAAGTGCGTTGTGGTTGCGAATTTTGATTAAATGCTTCATATTTGAAAAGCTCAATTTGCTATTAACCTATAAGGTTGACCAGGAAACGGATTTTTTCAGTAACACTTTTGGTTTACTTTTGGAAATTTCTGTACGTTTTCAAACAATCAAGTTATTTTGATGAAACATGGCACATTGTTTTTACTATATATGTTATACTGGTAATCAAATTTGATGCCTCCTTTTTCTATATAGGTTATACTGGTAACCAAAATTGATGTCTGCTTTCTTAAAAAGAAAACACACATATTTGCAATAAAAACATTTTTATGAAAATTCACTACCATAACGCACTTGCTGCGTCCCGAGATTTTTTCTATTTTAACCTCTATGATCATGTAACATAGAGTTGAAGTTGGAGGGAAAATTTGTATATGGGTACTTGTATTGTAATCCACAAGATAGTGTAAAGAAATTAGGACAAGTGGGAAATAATGAAGTCAATCTAAAGTAGTATCAAGAATTCACAATATCATCAATATAAAAGAGCTCCAGATGAAAATCAGAAGACTCCTGCTTTAGATGACCAAAGTAGAAATAATGAAATACAAAACACTTGGAGAACTATCACGAGGAACACGGAAAACACACTGAAGAAAGTGCAAAATTTGAGATTGAAGTTTTCAAACCTAAAATTACCACATTGATAAAATATGTATGAATATTATCTTATTTCCACAATGTGGTAATTTCATTTGAACTTTTTTCATAGTAAACATTTGATATTTATTTTCGTTTTTCAAGAAGCTTTATTTATTTTTTGAATCAAGACGTGTCTTTATCGCATGCTTGAACAGTGGTTAAAAGATGGCTCTTGTTTGATCTAATTTAGATTACAATGAATAAAGCTTAATTAGTAGTTACTGCAAAACCATGCAATACTCATTCTTTTAAGTAGAAAGTTATCAGTATTCTTCAGAAGTTTAAAAGAATTAGCATATTTATATTTTTGATGATGTTTGTGTATTAAACAAGTTTTTTGTTCAGAATTTTTATTTACTTCATGAATAGAAACATATTCAGAGATGTGTGCCTTTTAGTGAATTTTCTTTAAAAAATTCACTAATTAGGAGATCCTGACTTGAATTTTGAAATATTTTTTTCAAATGAGCGCTAATTAGGCCCAGAACACATATCCGAGGTCAGTTTGAATTTTTATATGTTTATATATATATATATATATATATATATATATATATATATATATATATATATATATATATATATATATATATATATATATATATATATATATATATATCACACCGATAACTCAAAAAATAATGGGCCGATTTTAATTAAATTTGGTGAATAAATAATTTTGCAAATGGCTTGGATAAGTTCGTTAGCCAGGAAAATCTGCCCAGGTTTTCCCGGAAATTTTTGTGTTTTCTTTCGAAAAAAAATATATCTCCGGAATTAACAAAGTAAGGGCAACCAAATTTTGTACGCGGGATTATATCCTTATAGGTAAGTTACCTACCAAAATTTAGCTCTGTAGGTCAAAGGGCAAAAAAGTTATAGGCATTTAAAGAAAAATAAATTGGGGTTTTCCTCAAAACGTCAAAGTTGCGATTTAAAACGTCAAAATCGGCCACATTTAGGCAAATAATTTGAATATAATACGGGCTATGGAAATCCAATGTCTCAAGAAGGATGTTTTACAAACCCTGAAGTCTTAGTTTCAACCGTCATTGTCCTTCATTTTACTAAAATGTTTCCAGAAAATTCATTTCAAATAGACCTTTTCTCTGATGCTTGGCAGTAGTCTTAGCTATAGAGTTTATCGTTTAATGGTATATAATTTTTGTCGCATTTTCGTAAAAAAACAATAAAGCTCAATATATCCGTTATTATACAAGATATGAAGAAATTTGTATATATTAATTATAGGGTGTCTTGAGCTACATCTTAAAAAATATTTCTACAATCATAGGCTGGCCCATAAGTCGTTGGTGATACCAATTTTCCTTTTTTAATCAAACAAGCCTTATGTTATTGCGTTTTTGCATTTTTCATCGAAATATAATGCATGATTGTAAGAAAAGAAATTCTGGATGCAGCAAGTGCGTTATGGTAGCGAATTTTGATCAAATGCTTCATATTTGAATAGCCCAATTTGCTATTAACCTATAAGGTTGACCAAGAAACGAGTTTTTCCGGGAACACTTTAAGTCTACTTTTAGAAATTTTTGTACATTTTCACACAATAAAGTTATTTTTATGAAACATGGCACATTGTTTTTACTATATAGGTTATACTGGTAACCAAAATTGATGTTTGCTTTCTTAAAAAGAAAACACACATATTTCCAATAAAAACATTTTAATGAAAATTCACTACCATAACACACTTGCTGCGTCCAGAGTTTTTATTATAAGCATTAAGAAAAACTCACCTTCTGAGCCTGGAAATGTCAGGGAATTTGATGTTTGATTTCCGCTGGGTACCCTGTGGATATTATTAGTACTGGCACTTTGAATAACCACAGATATTGAAACTATGTTGCTTAGTCAACAACTTGAGTTTCTTGATAACTGGTGTAGTAATAATGGACTCTCTTTAACGTTAACAAATGTTGCGTCATGTTTTTTCTAGTAAGAAGAACCCCATCTGCCTTGATTTCAATGTAAATAATCACATACTAGATAGCCCACCTGTTAAAAATCTTGGGGTTGCGTTTGACACTGGTTTCCCATTCAATCAACATTTGCAACAAACCCAGCTTGGCTTATAAGAGACTGGGTTTTTTGATTAGGAACAGTAAGTACTTTTCTTCCTCAAATATATTTATGATTGTATTGTACCCTTTATACAATCATGTTTGGAATATGCAGAAAGAGTTTTTATATTGCGTAAAGGACAAAGAGGAACTAAATAGGTATGAGCATGTGAAACTTGTCGTTTAAGGTGATATGATCTGACGATACATTCAGCATAGCATTGCTAAGAGATTTGGCTTCATTCTTGCCAAATGAAAGCAGGCGTTTGATAGTATTTGTGGTGTATGGGTCTCATACTCGTTCCACTTGTTATTTAATTAATACGTCATTGATTCAAACAAAGCTGCTCTTCCATTATTTGATATATAACACTCACCAACAGCATTTTGTACTGCTAGAGGTTCCAGAGTATCTTTCGACTCTGCCAGACATACGAGAGCATCTTGCAGATTGATGTTTATTTTGACTTCATCACTGTTACCAAATGATTTAGTTAGTGAATAGTAAAACCGAAGATCTTCTCGGTCGATGAAATCGTCAAACTCTAGGCTTTTGAATATTTCTAGTTTTGATGACATGATAACCAAGACTTTTAAGGAATTTAATATTATCAATATCCCATATTGGGGGAGGGAAATGGGCCAGGGCTGACAATTTAGAAAATTGTTAGTTGGTTGTACATAGTATCTATTTTATAACATTTTGTGTTATTTGGAGATGTCGTGACAACATACTACTTGGTTCCACAACGATATGGCGACTCCTGTCTTACATCTCACATAGTGCTGTGAGGCTGGCTACCATAACCGTATTACTTTATAGGTGTGTTCACGCTGTGATTAGTATACTGTACTGAAGAGCTCTAATTAGAGCGAAACCGGTCTACGGTTCTAATTGTGGTGAGAATACATCTAGCCTTAGATAGTGTAACCTTTATGGTAGAAACCATGTACGGTATTTTATCAGACTAACTTTTCGTTTGAAAAAGTACAATTTTGCAAAGATAAATTTAAAATTTTACCAAATATGTTAAATATGTTTTTTCAAAAGGAAGACATGAATATTAGTAGATAGTGTAACCTTTATATTAGAAACAATGTACCATATTTTATCAAATTAATTTTTTGTTTGAAAAAGTACAGACATTTTGCGAAGATACATTTAAAATTTTCTCAAAAAAACTACCCCGACTTTCCTGGCCAACGAACATATCCACGTAATTTACACAAAAACTACACCAGCCAAGATACAATTATTCACAGAAGGCTTTTTGACAAATTTTTTAAAAATTACATGAATATTTGTATACAATCTGTTTCATGAAAATTCGCTTTTTTTTTACAAAGACCGGCTAAGTAATTTAAGACCGCTGTATAGGAATCTCGATTTTTTTGACAAATAATATAATTAAAAACCTCCCTAAATGCGCCATTTTCATGGGACTTCCGAGTTCTATTGTTAAAATGTATGTATCTATATATATATATATATATATATATATATATATATATATATATATATATATATATATATATATATATATATATATATATATATATATCCTTTACCTCTTGAAAATGGCTCCAAAACAGGAGCCGAAACGTCGAGTTTCCATAAACTCTGGACGTGGTTCAACCCTAGAACCAAGTATGTCTCACATTAAAGACCGCAGAAATCTTTCTGAATATATATATATATATATATATATATATATATATATATATATATATATATATATATATATATATATATATATATATATATATATATATATAGCGTACAGGTCTCAAAAAATAATGGGCTGATTTTGATAAAATTTGGTAGGTACCTTCCTTTCGTAAGTGGCTTGGATAAGTCCGTTAGCTAGGTAAATCTGATTTCGTGCTTCAGAAAAAGTTTACTCGAGTCTCATGTGCTTGGGTGTTATTATATTAATTGCTAAGTATATAAGTGTTTTATTTAATTCTCCCACGTTTAGGGCGCTAATTAAATTCTGCTTTGTATACAAATGTTCTTTGAGTGGAAAAACCACAATGTTTTAAGCCAAAAGAAATAGATTATTATATTTTATTGGAATAAAAAATTTTAGAAATATTGTTTAATATTTTTGGTAAATTGACTGATTATTATTGTTTATTAATTGTTATTTATTTTGATTGATATATAATGATTTAATATTAAGATTGATATCAAGAAGAAGCTGTTAAATAACTGTGCATATATAATATAAATAAGAATGGAAAATGTATATGTACGTACGTACAAGGTTTTTACCTACCCTTTTTCACTTACTGACTCTTGTCAATGTTTCCCGTATGAGCGCCATCCATTCTTCCAGCTACTTCTTTATTAGTGTACCTAACATATCATTTATATATATATATATATATATATATATATATATATATATATATATATATATATATATATATATATATATATATATATATATATATATATATATATATATATATATATATATATATATATATATATATATGTATGTATGTATGTATGTATGTATGTATCTCCTGTTTCAAATATTACCTTCCCTGACTAGCCTTTAATTTTTTTATTAAAGTTGATTTTTTTATAAAGAAAAATTATCTATCATTTATCAAACTTGAGCAATGAGACTCCCTCTGATGGGTGTTTCAGAAATAGGCCTTTAAAATAATTTAGGTCAAAATTTGAAATTATATACCACATGAGTTTCAAAGTACCTAACTATATTTTCAATCATAGGTTGTGAACAATTTTATTACACAATTTCTTATGTGATCATGTTTTAAAGTTTATATAAATAATATACACTTAGTTTATAAATACCTTATTATTATCAATAGCATTAAATCTAATGCAATGCCTCTCCTGTTCTTCCTTCTCGTCTCTTTGATTCCCATTTACACGCTTTTGTGTGTTTGGTGATGTAGACGCCTTTTTATCGTCTCTTATGAACGATCGCTGACTGCTTCTGCTTATTCACACCTATTTTATTACTTTGAATAATTCTTAGTTAAATTTCACTTACTGACTTTTAACTATACGGTTTTTAATAATTACAGGCCTACTTGGCCTGCATATGGTACATAAGTTGTTTTTTTACTTTAAATTCTTCAATATTTAATTAGGTTTTATAATTCCTACTTCTTATATCATTTTACATGTCTCTAGTTTGGGTTCTATTTGGATTATTTTATTTTAAAAATTATCTTTTTGTATTCTAAAACTCAATCATCCTATATACTTTAAATAACAATATATATATATATATATATATATATATATATATATATATATATATATATATATATATATATATATATAATGTAACACAGATCTCCCCGTTAGTGATTTTTTAAAAGAAAATTCACTAAAAATGCTATTCCATGCTATGAAAGTTGCACCTATTGTAATGTCACGGAAAGAGGTGCTGCGAAGATGTATTGTCACGCTTGAGGGCAGCCTTTCTTTTGTGCATGACTTTTTTCTAATAGTTGTCCAAATGTTCAGACTTTTCACATAGTCTACTATCCTTTTGGGGTCTATTTTACCTATTTTGTGAGGTGTTAAAGTCACCCTTAAAAGGTATTGGAGCCTTTTGTAGAACTAACCCATGCAGTCACATAGCAAATGTTCTGTTGTTTCTGCTGCTTCATTGCCGTATGTGCAGTTTTGACGGGTTGCCCTATCCAACTTCATAAGGTGATACCTTACTGGGGAGTGTCCTGTGGTTATTCTCAAATCGTTCTTGTTGAATTCAAGAAACAGTTAATTTCTCTGTTGATATGGTGATGAATCGTTTTACCTTAAGCCTGACGTTTTCCTCCAGTATGATAGCATTTGGTTCGTCTCCTAAGTATCAAGTTCATTTCTTATGTGGCTTTTCGTTAGTCCACAATAGGGCTCTGAACCATGGGATGGTGTTGCTGTCTTTTGCAAGGCTATCTGCTTCATAATTTCCTTCAATGCCTTGGTACCCACATCACAGTTCCTTTGTTGTTCGTAGTCAGTTGCTTCGAGGATTTTTTGCAGTCCCAGGTCAGTTAGGCCTCAGTTTTGAAAGATCTCAGAGTCTTTAATATCGCCTGACTGTCTGAGATAGATGTAGATGTCTATTTCTGAGTCTTCTTTGTATGCTCTCCTGTACACATAGATTTATAGCAAGCATTTCTGCTGGGAAGAGGGTGGAAGTCTTTCCTAGGGACTTAGCGAGTCTAAAGTTAGGGCCTGCTCCCTCCATTTGTCTGTGTACGATACATGGGTTGCCTGTAGGCCTTTCACTGTCTGTCCCATCCTTGGCCGTCATTTATGACCACATCAAATAGAATTATGCAGTCCAGTTTAGCTGGAATTTAATATGGTGGTTTGGCGAGTGACTTCAATGGAATAACTTCCAGGATCTTATTCTCTGATAACTATGTTAACTAGGTACATACTTTTTAACATGTCCTTACCTTTGTACATATTTTGAGAAAAGTTGTTAAATGTTTGGTTTAGCATTGTAGCTGCATTAATTATGCTTGACGTTTGTATTAAATGGGTGGTATAAAATTCACGATTTTGAAGATTTTAGCCGGTTTTCAGGTTTCTGTAAGTCTTGGTTTTTGATTTGCTTGCCTTGTGATTTGCTTGCCTTGTCCAAACTGCTATTCAAAGTTCTTAATTTTAAGATGGTTTTTAGGTTTCTATAAGTCTTATGCCCGGTTGCAGAAAGTCTTGTTAAATATTTAATGTCGCGTTAGTTAATCATTATTGGTTCAGAGTACCAATCACAGACCATGACTCGGTTTTGTTTCCATGACAACCAAATATATTGAAGCTGTGATTAGTTGTTTTGATCAAGGATTAGCTAACATCTCATTAAATGTTTGACGAGGCTTTCCGTAACCCGGCATTGGTCTTTGAGTTGCTTTTCTTGTTAACAAACTGCAGTTTGAAGCTTCTTGATTTCATTTTATGGCACTGCATAAATATATTGTTTTAACAACTTACCTCGAAAGCTTCACCAGAGGTTGAAATAAATAGTAATCTTTTCATTAAATAGGCATATGCATAAATAAAAAACAATATTAGTAAAATTATTTTATTTCGTATAAAAATAAATAATCAACAAGTTCGTACAAAATAAAAATTGTCGTTCGCATGGCCTCAAGCAAAGAAATCATTCGCCATAATAAATAAATAAATAGAACAGATATAAAAATTCTTTGGTAAGAAGAGAATGAAAGAGGAAAAATGGATGAATCATGTTTTAATCAGTCTATGAAGTTTTAATTTTAAGCGAAAGGATTAGAGAATTATCATCGGGTGTTGTGATGTTTTGATGGCATGCTTGGCTGCTCTGACATTCGTTGTAATGGCATGCTTTGTTGCGCTGACATTCGTTGTAGTGGCATGTTATGTTGATTGTCAGGTAAGATGTCAAAAACTTCAGCATCTGGATTAGTTGGTGCGCCTGACTCTGCTAAAAGTTGATTAACATAGGTGTCTCTGCTCAAGTCAATCGGGGCTGGTACAAAATCTATGTCGTTAGAATCAACAGGATATAGAGGTTCTAGATCATCCCAGTAATTAAAATAATTTCCATACGGTTCGTTTCTTCTGTAAGGTCTACCAAAATCGAACTCTTCAATAGTTTCCATCTGACTGCTTCCTCGTTTCTGAGTAAGTAACAAAAAAGTGCATAGAAGTAAAAGTGTGCCAGACATTTTTATTGTTAGACAAAAAGAGCGAAATGACACAAATTAAGTTATTACTTTACTGAAACAAATATTATTTACATTTAAAGACATTTTTATTACAATTTACCACAACCAACAAAATTGTGCAAGTTTGCATGTGTTTTTAGTGAGTTTTTCTTTGTACATTTTTTCTGTTTTAAATTTAAATTCTACATTATTCAGAGAACTCTTTCTCTTTTTGTATTAAAAAAAGGGGTTGATTGGAAAGATAATATCTTGATGATTTTAGACTTTCACGGCCGGCTTTGATTGGAATCCTGAATGCCTTCGGGGCTGTTATGTTGTGTTATGAACTAATTTGTAGATTGTTAAATGAGTCTTATATGCCTTTGCCTTTTCAGCTCTGCGACCTCAATGGGTCTTTTGAGCATGGCTCTTTTTGCTAATAGTTGCCCAAAAAGTTCAGACTTTTTATATAGTCCACTATCTTCTTGGGGGCTATTTTACCTATTTCCTGGGGTGTTACAATCACTCCTCCATGCAGTCCCATTGCAAGTGTTCTGTTGTTTCTGCTGCTTCAGTGCAGTTTTCACTGTCCGCCTTGCCCATCTCCATCAGGTGATACATTACTGAGGAGTGTCATATGATTGTTATCAAGTCGTTCCTGTTCACTCCAAGAAACAGTTCAGACTTCTCTGTTAATATGGTGATGAACCGTTGTGCCTGCCTTAAGCCTGGCGTTTTCCTCCAGTATGACAGCATTTGGTTCTCCAAATTATCAAGTTCATTTCTTACGTGGCTTTTTGTTAGTCCACAATAGGGCTCTGGACCATAGAATTGTGCTGTAGCTGCCCTTTTTGCAAGGCTATCTGCTTTCTCGCTTCCTTCAATTCCTTGATGCCCTGGTACCCATAACAAAGTTACTTTGTTGTTCGTAACCAGTTGCTTCAAACCTTTTTTGCAGTCCCACGTCAGTGTAGACTCAATTTTGAAAGATTTCGCAGTCTTTAGTACTGCCTGACAGGATGTAGGACTCTCAATTTCTCAGTCTTCTTTGTATGCACTCCTGTACACAGATTTATAGCAGGCATTTCTGCTTGGAAGATGGTGGAAGTTCGGTCTTCTTATTCCCAGGCCTGCTCCCTTCATTCGTTTAGACCCGCCTGTATACCATACAGATAAGTGTTTGTCAGGTATGCACTGCCTCTGTCCTATGCTTGGCGGTCGAATGGAATTACAAAGTCCAGCTTGGCTGGATTTTGGTTTGGCCGGTGACTCCAGCAAAATGAAATAGTTTCCAGGATTTTCTAGTGGCCATTCAAGTCTCCTGATTTGAATTTGTCCGTTTGAAATAGTCTTGAGGTAACTTATGTGCAGTGGAGCAAGATAGCATTGCCTCTATTGCAGCTAAATGGCATGAGACCATACCTCTTGTTCTTCCAAGACAGGTCAGCCTCTGAAATTTTTGCAATTTGCTTGGTGTTCAGGCTTGTTCCGTTTTTGGGCACCATCCATTAGAAGCATGTGTGAAAAAAAAAGGTTGATTGGAAAGATAATGTCTTGATTGTAGACTTTCACGGCTGACTTTGATTGTAATCCTGAATAGCTTGGAGGCTGTTATGGCCTGCTATGGACTCATTTAGTGGGTTCCTAGCCTAGTGGCCAACCATAGCTGTTGGCTTCTTTTAGTAGCTAGACTAAAGTTTCTACTTAATTTAATTTTCATTTTTAACCTGTCTCATTTCCATGTTTCACAGAGCAGTCCCATGTGCCTCGAGGATTGGTCCAATGTGCCCCAAAGCTAAGGTACATAGGACTAAGTGTGTTGGTCTAAAATAAAAATTTCAAAATAATTTTTCTGCTACTTCTTGAACTTTTTGCCCCAACAAAACTTAACGGTTGTATGTAATATTCAATTGGTTTTGTTAATCACAAGAATATTTTGTTCTTGTGCTTTCCTCTGATCACCAGTGGCACCCAAATTTTTTTTCTTTAAATGCCTATAACTTTTTTTTGTTTTAACCTAGAGATCTGATTGTTAGTGCATCGAGTAAGTTTGATCGTAAAAACCTATGTGTCAAATTTGGTTGTCATAGCTCTGTTATTTTCGGAGAAAGAAAATCCAAAATTTTCCCGGAAAAACTAGTCCAATTTTCCTGGCTAACCAACTTACCCAAGCCACTTACAAAAGGAAGGTACTTACAAAATTTCATCAAAATCGGCCAATTATTTTTTGAGTTATCGGTGTGATATATATATATATATATATATATATATATATATATATATATATATATATATATATATATATATATATATATATATATATATATATATATATATATATATAAACACAGATCTCATTAGTGAATTTTTCGTTGTGCGAAAGATTCGCTGAAATCAAAAGAGAGCTTTTTTCTCACAAATAGAATGAGGAATTCAAAATTGATTTTTATTTTAAGAAAAAGCAGTTGCGTAATAATTTTTCATTTAGAAATATCCAGTAACGTGCTAGTACGGCCGCCACCGGCAAAATAAAAATCATATTTTTCATTGCAAAACATGCTACCTCGATGGCAGTTCATGCCTACAAAATTTCATCCAAATATTTTTAGCCGTCGGGCAACAATTAATAAATCTGATTTTTTCAAACCAAACTTGAATACCCAGTATTTTCTTAAGGAAGGATTTTCCGAATATAGTTGATAAAGCAAACTCATATTATATTTTGATTCTCTATCGTTTCCTGAATTTTCCGCATTGGAAACTGGACCACCGGGTACCGTTAGACAGTTGAATAAAACATGTTAGATGAACAGATCCGGTTGTGTGTATATTTCTAAGAAGGAATACGTAATAACGACCCGCAGTTTTACAAAAGTACGTAATGAATTTTCGACTAAACAAGGGGATTTTGTCTGTTTACCTCCGTAGAGGAAGCTGTCTGCAATTGCTTGTTAACTAACATATAAACAGAAATTCTGTTTTCCATTCGCTTAGTTTATTCATCCCTCTGATGACGCTAACTTTGTTAGCGAAACGATTGTCAGGTCTGAAAAATGTGTTGTGGTGAATTGGGTTCTCCAAATTCTACTTATCAGTGCTATCACAGGTTCCAATCTTCACTGACTGGGTTTATCTTCTGTATCTCCTCTTCGTGGTACAACTCTTCAATATAGGCTTTCCAATTTCAGAGAAAGATTTTTTGCTTGATTAAGGTGATGAAACTCTTCTAACATTGAAGAGTCTTATTTGGAAACATTTTAAAAGTCATAAGTACACCTGAAGAACTCAAATCACCACAACACATCTTTTTTAAGACCTGATGATCGTTTCACTAACAAATTTATCGTAATCAGAGGATGAAAAATTCTAACTACTTATTACTCACATCACATTTTGTACTAAGTCTTAGGTAAAGAACGATACCGAGAGAGAGACTAAATCGCAGGCAAATTTTCTGTGTTGTTCCGTCGTTATTTTCGACACCTTTTTTGCCACACGCACGTGCCGACTATGGGCACCAAAATAGAGTTGGTCACCCTGTGTATGTCAAGCAATGTTGGTCAACCTAAAGATGTCACCCATGAGAGTAACCTTTTCGGCCATTCAGAGCCGTGAGAATGTTCTCGAACGGCGGTCTGATTGGCTAGAGACGCCGCCTACCCCTTCTGGACCCCTAGAGCCGGGAAGACTTCGGAATCAAGAACTCTGCAAAAGCCCCATTAATCGATGATCGTGCTACAGTGCAGTTCACTCAATCAATTTGAGTCCCTCGTTGTCCCCTGGGCATTGGGCAAACACCACGCCTGTAGCAGCCACGAGGCTGCTCCTCGTTCATTCTGAAAAGTGTTGGAAACCACGTGGACCATAGAGCGAGGCTATCCCTAGTTCCCATTTAAGTGAAGAAGGGCTGTTCCCGAAGCACATCGAGGCTGTTCCTCGTTCGACCCATTAACGACGTCCCAGACAAGAGAAAGGTATTTTGTTTGTATTACGTCGCTTCTGTTTATTATTGTGTGTGTAACTTTGCCCATTGTCGAATAAATTCATTTAATTAACCCGCGTTAATGTTTTCTTTACCATCTAACCCCTGATGTACATGCAATCATACAATTAAACGTAATCAATTAAAGCTGTCGAAGAAGTACCGAATCAACGGTACATGTGTATTATATTTTAATTGCCGGAAGAGGTTTTTGAACTTCCTTTATGACTTTACCTAACAGGTTTCGGAATGTTTATCTACATCAAAGACAAAGCGCAAACAGAGGACTACAAACCAGTGGCGAAGCTCGGTTTAAGGAACTTTTGTTTTTGTTCCCCTAGAAATATAAATACTTTCGTACGCATTTAGCTTCGCTGGCTGTCTAACATTTTTGATAAGTTTAAGATTTTCTTTATCAATGTGGTGGTTATTATCCCAAATATGTTGTGCCACGCATGCCTTGTCTACACTACTGTATCTCAGCTGTGCTAGATATTCACGAAATCTAGTCTCAATGGTTCTCTTAGTCTGCCAAACGTATTTAAGAATACAATCTTTACAACCTATTTCATAGATATCTGACATTTCAGTGGCTTTATCTTGCATATTACCTAATAAATTTCTTAAACAATTTTTTGTCGAAAAAGTTAGCTGCAAATTGGCTTTCTTAAAAATGCTCGCGAGACCCGTTGTGATATGCGTGTCAAAAGGTAGGCTTACAAATTTTTCCTCTATTTTATCTTTCCTGAATGTCGTGCTTTCTGCTAACATTTTATTTGTTCTGTGTCTATTAATTAATTTTTCCACTAAGCAATCCGAATATTCGTTATATTTAGCCACGTTTTTAATGTACTCTAATTCTATACTATATCTACTTTTCCTTAAGGGAACATTTATTGGTCTATTTACTGAGAAATTTAAACCGGGCGTTTTTTGTGCAAACGTATGATGTGAGTGATTTGGAATGTAACTTAGAGTGGTAGTTTCCTTCTTGTGGGCATCAAATTCAAAAGAGTCTTTATTTTTAATGACTAGTACATCTAGAAAAGGAAGTTTACTGTTAACTTCGAATTCGTGGGTTAATTTTATTGAATCAAATTGACAGTCGGTCTTAAAATAAAATCATATACTTTGCATATATTTGCCTTAAACAGCGCAAAAATATCGTCCACATAATAAAACCATACTCTAGGAAAATACCTACTTTCATTTTCTAAATCCGTCTCAAATCTACTCATGAAAAGGTCCGCAATGAATGGAGAGAGTGGGTTGCCCATTGCCGTGTCTTAAATTTGTTCAATAGACACAGAACACGGAAAATTTTAGCGGAATGCACGACATTCAGGAAACATAAAATAGAGAAAAAATTGTTTGCCTACCTTTTGAACCGCGTATCACAAGCGGTCTCGAGGGAAGTTTTAAGAAAGCTGATTTTCAGATAACTTTTTCGGTAAAAAATAATATAAGAAATTTATTAGGTAATACGAAAGATAAAGATGAAGCCACTGAAATGTTGGGTATCTATGAGATAGGTTGTAAAGATTGTAATCTTAAATACGTTGGGCAGACTAAGAGAACCATTGAGACTAGATTACGTGAACATCTGGCACAGCTGATATACAGTATTAGTGTAGACAAGTCAAGCGTGGAACAACATATTTATGATAATAACCACCACATTGATAAAGAAAATCTGACATTTATAAAAAAATGTTACAGTCAGATAGATGCGTACGAAAGTATTTATATCCAATAAAAAAAACAAAAGTTCCTTAAATCGAGCTCCGCCACTGGTTCATTGTCCTCTATTTGCGTTCTGTATTTGATGTAGATAAACTTCCGAAACCTGTCAGGTAAAGTGATAAAGGAAGTTCAAAAACTTCGTCTGGAAATTAAAATACAATACAAGGAAAATTTGCCTGCAATCTATTCTCCCTCTCGGTATCTTTATCTAAGATTCAGTATAAAAGGTGATGCTGGTAGTAAGTACTTAGAATTTTTCATCCACTGATGATGCTAAATTTGTTAGTGAAACGATCGTCAGGTCTTTAAAAAGATGTGTTGTGTGCTCATTACAAGTTCCAATCTTCACTTAGTGAATTTTTACAGTTAGGTAAATTTGTGTATCTTTGATGTGTTTGAGTGTTATGATGTACACAACTACTTAAAAATTAAAGAAAAATAGAAACGAAATCCACCATAACATTTTCAAACAACAAAGAGCATTAGTTGTTAGCAGCAAAAGAAGGTTAGAAGTTAGAAAGCAAAATTAAATCGAAAAAGCACTAAAAGAATAAATGTATAGTTAAAATTTATATATTTATTTTATAAAAATAAATGTACATACATACAAACTAAGGTAGATAAATGCTATAAATACAAATATAACATAAAATTAAATAAGTAGTTATGTGTAAAGGTATCTATATTATATTACATTAGGTATTGTTTATATGGAAAATTAAATTTATTACGTTAGGTAGTTAAAATTAATACTGAAATTTGCTGTCTCTGAAAAAAGCCCTACTTATATTACTTTATTAGTTTTGTTCTGTATTAATGTCTCTATTGTTTCTGTCATAAATAGGTTTTAAGGGATGAGTTTGTAAGTGGCATGCAAAAATCATGCTGTTTGTAATTTTTCTGGTGACTGTCTTGTACCAACCTCATTGACTTTGGTGATTTCGTTTTCGCTGCTGTTGAGTTCGACAGATTCCCTGTCTGTAGGTTCGTTGGTTACCCGTTCTGCTTCACCCTCTGTTGTGAATTCACTACTGTCTGGTTTCACATCGATTATTCTTACTTTGAAATAAGCACCTCCGTTTTCACCTTCATCTTTGTATTCAGTCTCGTTGATAACCACTTTGTGGCCGTCTATGATCTGCAAAATTATATATAAGTTTATTGTGAGGAAAGAAATATATTAAATCACCATAAGAAACTACGCAATGTTTATGGAGTAATAATAAGTAAGTATATAATTGTAATAAAAACAGTCTGGTGGGATTTTCTTAACACAAAAAGCATTTTAACAAATCAGGCACTTTTGCATACCTTCTGAAATTTAATTAAAATTTATTTAACGCACAGGCTGGTGCGCCTAAGATTTTATCCCACTTTGCTTCTCAAGTTTTTGACCCAGATAAAAATGACATGAGGTAAGCGCCAAAATTTCCAGACCTGACACAGATTCAGGGTATCGCAGCGTGTCAAAACTTGGTCAGACTTTGGTTCAAGACTTATTAGTCTAACGGGGCCGGTTTTACACTATACTTTATATTATGTCAATAACTCTTTATAGAGTTTTAAAGTATTATGAATTCTTGATTAAATATGTAATTATTTTTTATATTAAGTGGCCAGCGTCCGAGCGGCTGGACGTGTACTATCGAGAAAACTACCCCTGTTATATTGAAAGAAAATACTTTTTTAAACGACCGTCAATGGAGGTCTAGCTTAATTTATATGTGGAATGCTACAACAGAGCATTGGGAGCTAATTCACCCAAATTTTGCTATGTGGCGGCCATAGCATGCACCTGTGGCGAAGGACTTCACAATCTTATTAAATTATAATCGGGGAAAGCTTTTTGAAAACGCTATATTTTTGTAAGTATCAGAGTAACTGGAATGAAACTTTACATGTGGCTAGAAATAGTGCAAGTAAACCTATGTTGTGAATTTTAAATAATTTGGTACACAATATTTAAAGTTTTTTCCAAATTAAAAATAAAATGCCAAAGACATGCGTTGACACGACTTAGTGGTTAAAGTCCAATGCCTGACAGACAGAGTAGTTAACTGCCTTGCGTAGATTGATTCATACAACAGGTATAAACCATACCTCAACGGTAACCAAACTAAATATATACCAGGCATATAACATACTACCCGAACCAACAATCGTGAAATCTCGGCCGCAATTATGGAAAATGACAGACGACATTAAATTAAAAATTTGCCAAGTGATTTTTATTAACTGGGGACTCAATCAATTATTAAAAGACACTATATTGGTAGCTTTATAAACGGCCTCAAATACAGTTTTAGCGCAGCATAGATATATTATGCTGTATATTAAGCCGATCTAATGTATCATGTAAACAAAACGTTACTTGACGTATGCCTAGATGGTTGAGACGCGTCGCGCTTGCCTCATAAGCAGAAGGTTACGCGATCGAATCCAGCTGGATTAATGTATATTTTTCTATGTTTTATTTTGACATTTGGAGAAACAATAGTGTACAGATTTCATATGTTTTGAACAAGATCTCATTTTTGTTTAAAACGCCTAAATAAGTTTGTCACCTTTGAGTCATTATAATTTTATTGTTGATATTGAAAAAACCGGTTTGATTAGGTTGACTAAAACGAAATCATACTAACGATTAATACGGAAAAACAACTGCTGCGCTTATAATTTGGCAGATATTGTACTTTTCTAACTTTGAATTAAGTTTCCTTCTGGAAATCTTTTGTATAACTTTAATGAAATCTGTAATACAAGTTTATTTTAAAGAGACTTACACTATCTACAGATATAGCAAAATTTAATTCTTTAGCTTCATAGAAAATTGAGTTGTAGACATTTTTTCTCAAAAGGAGTTAGAGCACAAGATTTTTTTGATAATAGAGAGATATCGATGGCAACACTTTCGAAAGAATTCTTCAAATGTGCGCGTACTAGGACCTCTAAAATCGATCTTCAAGGTCTGTGTACGTTTAAAGTATTAACTTTACTAATATTTTGTATAATAATAGTATACAATTCTTATGAAAATTGGCTACTATAACGCACTTGCTGCGTTCCGAAATTGTTGTACATTTGGGTTATTCTCGATTTTAGTGAAAAAAGTCGGTATAATCACATATGTATAGTCAAATACATGCTTATGTAAATTAAAAAAGGTTCAGGACGCAGCAAGTGCGTTATGGCAGTGATTTTTCTAAAAAATGTTTTTAAATAGCAAATATGTGTTTTTTTTTAAGAAAGCAGGCGTCAAATTTGGTTACCAGTATAATCTATATAGTAAAAATATGCATTATATTTCGATGGAAAATGCAAAAAAGCAATAACGTGTTCGATTAAAAAAAAACAGAAAATTTATATCAACAACGACTTATGGGCCACCCTGTGATTGTAGAAATAATTTTCCGAAAATAAAGTTAAATGTTGGTTTCCTAACCAACAAAACTTACGTTAATAGCAAATTGTGTTGTTGAAATTTGAAGGATTTAATGAAAATTCGCTACCAAAACGCACTTACTGCGTCCAGATTTTTTCTTACAAACATGCATCATATTTCGATAAAAAAAATGCATTAACAAATTTGTTCTAAGAAAATTAGTTAAAAATTATAGACCGTTAAACCATAAATTCCACTAAACCTACAGCGAAAGCATCAACTTAACTAAACCGAATTTTCTGTAAACATTTTAGTAAAATGAAGGGCAATGACGGTTGAATCCGAAACTTAAGGGTTCGCAGAATACTATTCTTGCAACATTTTCTTTTCACAATCCGTATTGGTTACACGTTCTTTGCCTAAACATTGGCGATTTTGACGTTTCAAATTGCGAGTTTGACGTTTTGAGGAAAACTCCAAAATTTGTGTTTTAGCTGCCCGTAACTTTTTTGTCTTTAAACTTAGAGACTTAAATTTTGGTACATGGTTTGCTCTTTATAATACAAATACGCTTACCAAATTTGGTTGCCCTTACTTTGTTATTTCAGGAGATATAAATTTTTTTAGGAAGAAAACACAAAATTTTCCGGGAAAACATGGTCCGATTTTCCTGGCTAACGAACTTATCCAAGCCACTTGCAAAAGGAAGGTACTCACCAAATTTGATCGAGATCGGTCCATTATTTTTTGAGTTATCAGTACTATATATATATATATATATATATATATATATATATATATATATATATATATATATATATATATATATATATATATATATATATATATATATATATATATATATATATATATATATAACACGGATCTCCCCATTAGTGAATTTTTTAAAGAAAATTCACTAATGATCAATACCAAACTTTGCAAAAATGTATGTAAAAGTGTTTAGATTTATCTCATCCTTAGAAACGGACACTTACCTTTGTGACTGAAGTGGTGTTTCCTTTCTCTAAGTCAATGTTGGGTATAAATGGTGCAGGTGGAAAGCCAAAGTCAATTTTAGTACTATTACTATCTGGCCCAAGATTTCCCAGTAGTTGAGCCATCTGTCGCCTCATATTATTTACAATGCCTGTAAAATCCAATATAATGAATGCATAAATTTTAAATATAGTTAAAATATGTTATAAATTATTAGTACGCAGGAGGTATTATAGCTTAGCTGTCCGTATTATCTTCATTACAGTACTACCTGAATGTTACAAAAAAATGTTTTCTTTGAATTGTGTCAAAGGGTCAGGGTATACTTTAAATTCACTTATTTTTGCATATTCTATATGAAAAGATGAAGAAAAAAAGTTGATTATCGCATGGTTCATAAACGCATGAGCTGTTAGATATTTTTTGAGATCACCATGACCATGACAATCAGAATGACCAGAATAACTGGCTTGCGACAAATTAAAGAAAATGCTGGTTTTAACTTTTTGCTGTATCTAGTGACCCATGAACAAAATTGCAAATGTGAATTGATTTCTGAGCTGCCCTTGTGAATGTATAACCTTTGGCCAATTTAAGCAACTGTATCCTTATGTAGTTTAAGAGATCCCATGATGGTGTCTGCACTATCCCCAACCCTGTGAAATATCGAATCTGGAAAATTTTCAATTTGTTTGTATAAAAACTCCCAGAAGTAGCAACAGTTTTCTTCTTGTAAATAAAAACCTGTCACGTACATTAAAATACAGATGCAGAGGATTTTTTCCAGTTCCTTGATTTTATTTTGTCCTTTTCTACTTCTCAGATAAATCGTTATCTAGCCTCCCAATAATTCCTTTCAACTGACTGTATGGCTAATGTTCAATTCTGCTAGTTAAATTTTTTTTCAGAACTTCTGATCGGTTACCCACTATTAAGAATATTTGATTATTGTGAAAACGTCAAAAAATAATTTAATAAGCTTAGATAAGTCTAAATCTGTTATAAATTTTAGTGAATTTTTATTTAAAAGAAAATCACTAATAGAGAGGTATTGATGGTGAGACTTTGCAAAAAAAATTTTAAAATGAGCGCGAACTAGGACGCCTAAAACCCATATCTGGGGTCAGTTTCAATATATATATATATATATATATATATATATATATATATATATATATATATATATATATATATATATATATATATATATATATATATATATAGTGTGTGTCCACGAATTGAGTGTAGGTAAGGTATAAGTGACAAAAAAATTCGAATTAGATTATGATATTCTGGAAATCGCTCCTGCTTTGCCTTAAACTGAGATGTTGAGAAAATAAACAAAATCAATTAATATACAGGATGGTTTATAACTGAAGTAATGAAATGTATTAAGAGTAAACTACCTTCGTTTATGAAGATACCGCAAAAAGTTATTAACAAAAATTGTTTAGAATTAAAATTTATGACAGGCTTTTAATTTTCAAACAGATCAGCCTACTATGACTTTTTTTAGCTGCGACTTTATTTAAATGACGTTCGACGGCTTCTCTGATTAGGTGTACTTTAAAAAATACTTGAAACTGTATTAAAAAAGTCTTGACCATAATTAAACTTGGGGTAGGTTTGCTTTCATCTCAACCAATAAAAAAAGTAACGTAAACGCACAATTGGACATTCGAAGCAATAATTGGCGAGTTGCATGGCTACTTGAGCTCTGCCTTATTGTTCGTTTCCCGGGATACTACTTATTTGGAAAATTGAAACGTCAATTTTATTTGTCACGAACAGCAAGCTTCTGTATTTAAAAATGTTAACAACAGAACAAAAAGTGTTTATTGTGCAGTGCTATGGTTTGGGTGAAGAACATTCTTTTCAGGGAGTGACAAGAAAATTCCTTGAACGCTGGCAAAATTATTTGGTTTCCGCTACTGCTGTAAAAAAAGTTGTTACAAAATTTATGCGTACTGGGAGTGTTTTAAATGTTAAGAAGAAAAAATCCGACCTTAATGAAGAAGACAATGCTGCAGCTGCATTAGCTATGGATTCTGTTAGGCGTTTTCCGAAATTATCATTAAGAAGAAGGGCATCAGAAATTGGCAATATTAGAGAATCATTTATCGTACCAACAAGGTGAAACCTTTCAAAGCAAAACTTGTACACACTTTGAAAGAGAATGACGAGTCAAAACGATTAGATTTTTGTTTATGGTACGGCGAGCAATATCTACAAAATCATAATTTTGGCAGAAGTATTATTTTTTTGGACGAATCCACTTTCACCACTAATGGGGTGGTAAATTCCCAAAATGCACGGTATTGGTCTATGGAGAATCCAAATTATAGAGTTAATTGCAGAAGACAATGCCATAAAAAAGTAAATGTGTGGTGTGCTATTTCTTACACTGGGATAATTGGGCCATATTTTTTTTAGCGGAATATGAACCAGTACAGTTATCTGGAAATGCTGGAAAATATTCTTCAAGACCATTTGCATAACATTATGTCACTAGAAGATAGACAAACAGCATACTTTCAGCATGACGGCCACCCAGCACATGCAATAGGCATCGTTCGAGAATGGTTAGATCGCGAATTTCCTGGGCGGTAGATTGGTAGATATGGGCCAATACCTTGGCCTCCCAGAAGTCCCGATCTTACCTTAATGGACTTTTATTTATGGGGCTATCTCAAACAGAAAGTCTACGCGGCTCCATTAAACAACGATCTTGATTTGTTGAAACTGAGGTTGAGAAAGGCAATTGACGGTATTCCAATTCAACATATTCAAAATGCCTACAAAGCATTTACTAAACGGGCTGAGTTATGTGTATCGGTTGGTGACAGCACATTTGAATAGTTCCTTTATTTTTCGTTGTCCGTTTTGATTTTTGTTAGCAATAAGCGTTTTGTATTTTACTAATAAATTATTATTTAGCATTGCATGGTTACTTACTTTACGCACCTGCGTTCAGAAAACCACAGGTAAAAAGCTCCATGTTGATAGGGAAAAAATGTTAATAATTTACTTGAAAAATCAAAGTAGGCTGATCTGGCTGAAAATTGAGAGCCTGCCATAAATTTTAATTCTGAACAAATTTTGTTAATAACTTTTTGCGGTATCTTTATAAACGAAGGTAGTTTACTCTTAACACATTTAATTAAATCAGTTCTAAACCACCCTGTATATTAATTGATTTTGTTCATTTCCTCAACATCTTAGTTTTAAGACAAAGCAGGAGCGATTCCAAGAATATCATAATCTAATTCAAAAATGTTTTGTCACTTATACCTTACCCACACACGATCCGTGGACACACTATATATATATATATATATATATATATATATATATATATATATATATATATATATATATATATATATATATATATGCAACCGATAACTCAAAAAAAAAAAATTAACCGATTTCGATGAAACTCGGCAAGTGCCTTTCTTTTATTAATGGCTTGGATGAGTTCGTTAAAAAAAAATTCTCCGCAAATTACAAAGTTATTTAAATGAAATTTGATGGATATATTGCATTACGAAAGACCTTCCTACGGACCAAAATTCAACTTTCTAAGTTTATAAAAAATTGAGATTCAAATTTTAAGTTTTCTTACGAAAAAAAATTTTTTCTCCGAAAATTACGAAGTTGTTTTAATGAAACTTGGTAAATACGTTTCCTTAGGAAAGACCTTACTACATACCAAAATTCAACTTTCTAACTTAATAGAAAATGGATTTATTTAAATTTGAAGCATTTAATAAAAATTCACCACCATAACGCAATTGCTGCGTCCAGATCTTTTTTACTGATTACGATGAAGATATTTCTTTTATAAATTTTCAAGTATACCCACCGTCAGAAGAACTACATGATGTAAAAGTAGTTATTCTTCGATTAGAGGTGATTCTTCGATGGTAGTTTTCACTCATACCGAATCAAAGTTAAAAACAAACTGACGCTATCCGGGTAGAGCATAATCATTTTAGCTAGATTTATCACCCACACAATCATCTATTTAGGTAAATGCAACATCCCACAGAAGACCTTCTGTGTACTATTTTGGCTTTCAGTAATTGTCATTTGTGATTAAAGATACGTTGTTTTCTTCATTTTTAATTAAGTGTCATTAATTTTGCTTTGAAAAATAACACACGTGGATATATCTTTTAAACATTTAGAAAATTATATGATAAATCGATAGTCGCTGCCTTTATTGGTAAAACCATTCTCGAGCACCATAAAAATATAGAATGTTGAAGGCAGTAAGTATTTTGTATTTAGTTTTTCACGTCAAAATTTAAGTTTCAATTTTAATACAGTGTGCGCAGCTATGATGTTGATTTTAAATATTAGACGTTTACTGTTGAAACATCTTTCAAAATAAATTTTAAAAAGGATTAGATGAGCAAAATTGTAAAATTGTTGGCTACCCTACAGGTCGTCCAATAAGTAAGTTTCACACAACATAACTTTTTTTAAGGAATACCTGTATATTTTTATACTAATAGATAGCAAAACAAGTTCCTGAATACTACTATATTATATCTTTTGCCCTAAATTGATATCAAAAAATTAATAAATATTGTCAAGTATACGCAAAAAAAAAAACTAAGACATGAAACGTTATAACCTTTTTTCTACTGGACATTTTTTGGTAAAATATATTTTTTGGCATTTCTTTCCTATAGCTGGTTTGTACTTTATGTCGTTTAATCATTTACCCTACAGGTTGATTATATTTAACGGACCTTACATTTTTTCAGTGTTTTTCAAAGGGGATACCTGTATATTGCTAAAGATTTCGATGAATTTTTTATGAGTCAAACTCCTGTCTGGTGATGCTATCAAGCAGCGAAACTAGTTACACAGAAGAAAACCAAAACTTGTGAGCCAGAAATGAAGTTTTCACATCAGTATTTAATATAGAGGTGTTCCATTTAAAAATGAATGTGTGGTGTGTAACATAGTTATGGGGCACTGTATGGTGCCTAATAATTTAAAAATGTAGTTTATCTTATTCCCTATCGAAATATTTGTAGAAATTTTAAAAAGTTTCAATATTTTAAATTTTTAAAATATTTTAAACCCCTATCTTATATCTAGTAATTCATTTGACTTTTAAATATATAGGAAACCAACTTACACTGACACAACCATACCAAACGATTCATGTCACCCTTTTTCACAAAAGCTGTCAGCCTACCATTCTATGATACATCGTGCATTTTCAATGCCTATGTCGCAAAACAATTTTGAAAAAGATAATTCAATAACCAAGCAAACAGCATTTAACAATGGCTACTCTGTTAAAATAATAGATAAAATGATCGAGAGAAAAGAATACACATTAGCGATTCATTTAATTTATCCAAACATTAGAGTCAAAAAAGACAACAGGTATGTTTCGATAACTTATTTTGGAACCATTTCAGAAAACAATTCAAAAATTTTAAATACCTGTACAAATACAAAGGTAGCTTTTAAATCTTACAACACTACACGTGATTTGCTATTTAACGCGAAAGAAAAATCTTGTTTCTTGACAAAAGCTGGAGTTTATAAATTAGCTTGTACACATTGTAACGCATTCTATATAGGTCAAACTTATAGAAATTTTAACACCCGATACAAAGAACATATTTCTGCATTTAGAAATAACGACGCTGACAAATCTACATTTGCAAAACATATTATTGATACAGAACATAGACCTACAGTAAATAACCGCATACAACCACTAGATTTTTGTAATGAAAAACGTAAATTAGCCCTTTTTGAAGCTTTTGAAGCCGAAAAGCATACACGCGACAATAGCTGCCTTGTTTTAAATGAGCAAACTGATTTAATGAATTCCCCTTTCTTAGATATTCTTCTTCCTAATTAAATAACTCAAAGAAAATAAATTTAACTATTCTTTCAAAAAAGATAATGTCGATACTTTCGTTGTATAGAGACGGCTTTATTACTGTTTAGTTATTTTATTGTTGTAACTGTTATTGTAGTTATTATAGGCCGGTTCTATTTGTTAAACATTGACCTACATCACGTAGACATTTTAAAAGCCTCATCCGTCATCTATGTTTCATTTTATTTTCAATTTGATAATTTTTTGGATCAAAACATCATATCATAACATAGCAACAGATCTTTATTTGTAGTTGTCATGATTTCGTTCTAATTCAATTTTTATCTGTCTGAGAATGCTATCAAGCAGCGAAACTAGTGACAGGAACGTTGAAGAACATCCGAGAACATCTAGAATTCATAAGGGCCTCTTGCTCTAGTTAGCTTACACGCTGGCTACGTCCTTCACCTACAGAAACGAAACTCAACAGTGAAGCAAGAGAAGTAGTCTTCAAGTCTGTATGTGATATATATATATATATATATATATATATATATATATATATATATATATATATATATATATATATATATATATATATATATATATATATATATATATATAAATTGAAAGTGACCCTGGATATGGGTTCTAGGGGGCCTAGTTAGTTCGCGCTCCTTTGAAGAAATTTTTTCAAAATACAAAAGTCGAGATCTCCTCATTTGTGAAGTTTTTTTTAAAGAAAATTCACCAAAAGATGTACATCTAAATAATAAATTTCTCAATAACACGTATAATTAGCGTCAATGTCAACGTTAATTAACGTAGGTAACAGGTAAAGTTTTTATTATTGTTAACGGTTTAACTAAAATTGATATGTGTAACTTTTCATTTGTACAGCTAAAATAAACAGAAATTTATTAAATTGGTTTTTTTTAGAAAATAACTTAATTTAGGCATATGTTATGATACATGTTATATGATCCAAAAAAATGTGTATAATCCGAAAACAAGATAAAAATTGGGGTTTGCTGCCATTAAAAAAAGTGTGATATCATAATATCGTTTATTTGAGTCACATTGTATAAATCGAAATGTGTTTAAAAATGCTTATTTAAAAATAAAAATCGACAGGTCTGAGCAGACTGATTTTTAAACGAACTTATTCCAACCTTTTTGAGCTCTTCTTCCTTTTTAAAAATTAACAAGTTTATCATAAATTATCCGATTGTACTCGTACGTCTTTCAAGGTATATGTAACTTTATTTTTAAGCCCCCAAAAATAAAGTCATTTCTTCACTAAGCTATTATACTTACTTTCAAAGCTCTGCAGCAGTCCATCGAATGGATTTCCGTAGCTGAAGTAGCCTGTATCTACAATAGATTGGTCTCCACCATATGCAGTTTCTTTTTCAATATCTTCCAGGGTCACTTTTTTCTGCTGTTCCAAAGGAACTACACCGACACCTGCCTTTTTGTCTTCAGGTTGTGCTGTAATTAAAAAAATAATAAATTTTTGCTTAAATAAATTAGGTTTAGGTACTAGTGCATCATTATATTTAGAAGGTTCCTACTGTCGAATACATAGGTGTTCCGCTTAGAAACCGAAACAAAACAAGTACGTGTAGAGGACTCTAAACATAATGATTTAACTCAACTTGCGTCTTTACCAAGTTGCACCTCGTAAGGGATTATATAAGAGCCCAAAGTTGCCTCAAAATAAAAATAAAAAATTATATTGAAAACCGTTTGATCTACAACCACCAATTTCGGCACGTGAAATAACCACAACATGAACTCCAATTAATTGATGGAATTTTTTAAAATAAAAATTCACTAAAATTGGGGGTTTTCTTCAAAACGTCAAAGCCGCGATTTGAAACGTCTAAATTGACAACATTTAGGAAAAGAACCTGAAACAAATACCGATTCTGTAAAGAAAATGTCGCAAGAAGAGTGTTCTGCAAACCCTTTTAACTTCAACCGTCATTGTCCATTTTACTTAAATATTTACAGAAAATTAATTTCAAGCAGACCCTGTCTCTGATGCTTTGGCTGAAGTTAGTTAAGTTTATGGTTTAACGGTCTGTAATTTTTAGCTAATTTTCGTAGAAAAAATTCGTTTATGAGATCACGACTTTTGAATTTTAAAAAGATTTCTTTAAATGAGCGCAAACTAGGCCCCCTAGAATCCATATCTGGGTTTACTTTCAGTTTTTATCTGTTTACATATATATATATATATATATATATATATATATATATATATATATATATATATATATATATATATATATATATATATATATATATACAGGTTGTTCAAATAAAGGCACGGACCGGCTATATCTCGAAAACCGTCACAGCTGCAGCTTTCGGAAAAAAATTAGCATAAGTAAAGTGGCCATGAGAAAATGTTGGAAATTATTTTCAGCTTCCTAAATCTACCGCTAGGTGGCGAAAATGCCATGGCATACCTAAAATCATTAATTTCTCGAAAATCTTGACGCATAACATAAACTGGTTTTAGGTAATTTGTAATGAACGTTCACTTATCTACAACTTCTGTTACAAAAAATTTTCCTTATAGACCAGTGGCGGAGGTAGGGGGCGAGGATTTTTTTTATAAACAAATGCCTATAACTTGATAACCAGTAGAGATAATTTCAAGATTTTTGGCTTGTTGGAAAGAGATCCCATAAGAAATTCCACGTATTAGTATTTTAAATTCACAGTCACACATGCACAAAATATAGAGGGCGTTAGAGTAGACGAGTCTAGTTTTATTAAATTTTATGAAAAATTTCAAATAGCAGCATAGTATTATAATATAACTATCGAAAAGTAGATGAAGTTAGAAAGAACTCAGTGAAAACCCAAAACGAATATGTTTTTCCGTTTCAGAGAAAACTCGAATTTTATGTATTTTGGTGCTTATTATGCCATTTCTCAAAATTAAATATGAATATAGCAAAATCTCTATAGAATATTTCTTTTCAGGCATCGCTATACAAATTAACATAGTTACCAATAACAATTAATCACTTAAATATGAAATAGATTTATTACCTTATCATAAAACTAAGATACAAGAGCCAATAATCGAATATTTATAGACGTCAAAATCTTATTTTCAATTTATTACTGATCTTATTAATTATTTGTAGTGTTTCTGTGTGTTTTTTTATCGATAGTTAGTATTTTACGTTTTCAGGATGTCTTATTCCAACGAGGAAGCATCTGATATGCTTGAAATTTATTTACAATGTTTTCGGAATTCTGTTATCGCATCACGAGAATATGCATTAAGGTACCCCTATAGAGACATTACTCAAGAGAGGTGTTTAGTCGCAAGGCAAGATATATGCGGGAAACTGGATCTGTAAGGCACACCGGGAGACAAGTCAGAGCTCGTAGGATTAGAAATGAAGAAAACATTACTAATGTAATTGCTCTTGTTACTACAAATCCACATATTAGTGTACGACAAATTTCTAGAAACTTAGGGTTTTCACTGAGTTCTTTCTAACTTCATCCACTTTTCGATAGTTATATTATAATACTATGCTGTTATTTGAAAATTTTCATAAAATTGAATAAAAGTAGACTCCTCTACTCTAACGCCCTCTATATTTTGTGCATGTGTGACTGTGCATATAAAATACTAATATGTGAATTTTCTTATGAGATCTCTTTCCAACAAGCCAAAATTCTTGACATTATGTTTACTGGTTATCAAGTTATAGGCATTTGTTTATTTAAAAAAATCCTCGCCCCCTACCTCCGCCACTGGTCTATAAGGAAAAATTTTTTTAACAGAAGTTGTAGATAAGTGAACGTTCATTACAAATTACCTAAAACCAGCTTATGTTATGCGTCAAGTTTTTCGAGAAATTACAGATTTTAGGTAAGCCATGGCATTTTCGCCATCTAGCGGCAGATTTAGAAAGCTGAAAATAATTTCCAACATTTTCTCATGGCCACTTCACTTATGCTAATTTTTTTCCGAAAGCTGCAGCTGTGACTGTTTTCGAGATATAGCCGGTCCGTGCCCTTATTTGAACACCCTGTATATATATATATATATATATATATATATATATATATATATATATATATATATATATATATATATATATATATATATATACAGGCTGTTGCATTTCTACGGTAAAGCTCAATATAATTGTTATTATACAAGAATTATACGAGAAAAAATTTTTGTAAAAATATTTTGACAATCACAGGGTGGCCCATAAGTCGTCGGTGATCTCTGCAAATTTTTTTCGAACACGCTGATATTATTGCATTTTTGTATTTTTTATCGTATGTTTGTAAGAAAAAAAAATCGAGACGCAGTAAGTGCGTTTTGGTAACGAATTTTCATTAAATCCTTCAAATTTCAACAACTCAATTTGCTATTAACCTAAGGCTTGTTGGCTAGGAAGCCAGTTTTCTCGGAAACATTTAAAGTTTATTTTCGAAATTTTTTTGTACATTTTCAAACAATAAGTAATTTTGATAAAAGATGGTACACTGTTTCTACTATATATGTTATACCGGTACCCAGATTAATGCATGCTTGCATTAGAGAGACAAATTTGCTATTAAAAACATTTTAACCAAAATTCACTTCCATAACGCACTTGCTGCGTCCAGACTTTTAAAATAAAATCGTTTTGTCGTGTTCTATACACAAATGTGTCGGGCGTAAAATTAGAAAATGGCCACCTGCTGTTTATTAAAACGATAAACATTAAAGCAGCTTATCCAATATTCAAGTTACTGGTCACATTATTAAAAAACTATTTGCATAAATAAATTTTATTCTACGGTCGTGTAAATTGAATTGTCACATATATTACATTATCATAAACTATCGAAGGTTAAATATATAAGATTCTTTAACTTATTTACGATTTGTTTTTATAGAAGATGCTAATTGCAAGGATGAGAGCATAACCAATACATAAACAATCATTTAAGGGGTTATTTATCTCAGACATACAAGCAAAAAATAATGAATCGTTCAGAGTGACCTACATACATTCTGTTGATTCGTGTTTTGTAAAGGTTAAATTTTTGGTAAAGCATTATTAGATGTGTGTAACGCACTGGTAACAATTTTTGCATCACTGACAACTACAATATAAAATAAGTTTTGTTTATCAAATGAGGTGAGTGACCTCTGCTTGAGTTGAAAATACCTATATATGTGCCAGTTTTACATATAAAAACAAGGGTGATGAACCGTTAATGTAATTATTCGTTAAGTTAATCGGTTAGTTACGTTACAGTTTTATACAATGCTGATAATAAGGTCACTACAATGTGTATAAATGTGTGATTGCGAAAAATGCACTCATCTGCTGTATCGAATGCTTTTTATTTAAGAGCATAGTTTTGTAGTATTTATGTTGCAACTACTAGCTCAGTATGTTATCTCTAGATTTCTGTAAATAGCGGTTTTCCAAGCAGCTATATATACAGGGTGATTCACAACGCAATGGAAACAGAATATATGCGTGTAGAGGACTTCAAAACATCCCGATTTTTTATATACAATTTTTCTCTGACGCTTACGGAAGATTCTTTAATAATTACAAGAAACAGCTGTATTGCAACAATGCCCCAACATAGAAAAACCAAATTTGGTAGATGGTTTTCTTTTAACAACGTCGTTATTTGACAAAAAGTTGAATTCGATATAAACTCAAAAAGCGGTGAAATAGGGGTGGGTCACCCTTTAATTGACATGGTTTTTTCAAACCCTAACCTAATTAAATATTAAACTTCATCAGTTTTATAGCAAATTAAATGTTGTACCTTTTCCACCCTTTTTTTCCCCTCAGGGCTCGTCCGCGACTTCGCCGTCCCGAAAGCACTGCAGCCTTTGGCTTATGGTGCATGCCCTTAGTATTTTAACTTCACCCATTCCAAAATCACTGTGCCTTGAACTAGTCTGCACAGCGATTGGTAGGGTGAAGTTTTATATTGCTATGTCTCTGGCCTAAGCTTGAGGTGTGCAAATTTGAAGCATTTAATGATAATTCTCTATCATAACGCACTTGCTGCGTCCCGAAATTCCCGAAAACACATCTATTATATCGTTGTAATTTAATGTTTTTTTTTTAAATTAAAATTATACACATGTTTGTTAGTCGCTCTTGTCAAATAGAACGAAGATCCAATTTTACAATTTTTGATTTGCTAAACGACTCGCAGGAAGCTGTTGTTGCATGCATTGTTATGTAAATCCTCAATGCTCTAGATTTGGATACGTGTGTTTTAATGAGAATTCGTAATTTTTCTGCAAGATTTCAAAAGCGTCCATATCCCCTAAATTTTCAAAAACTTCCCTGGCTGAAATGAAATTCTGGAGCATCTAAGTCGCTATTATATTTGAAAATGATATATTTTGATAGTGTATCTCAAAAAGTTGAACTGATATGGGATTTTTTTAATTGTACATTTTTTTCTCCCCCGTACATATTCGGACTTTTCGGAATATGCCATATAAAAATGTATTATTTTTCCATAGGTTTTAATTTACATATAGGTAACTATTTTTCTTGTAGTTTTTAGTTATTTTCATCTGTGATGGAACTTTATTATTAAGTTATTTTTTATATTTCTTTGAAGTAAACCGTTTTAACACTTTTTTGGAAATTTGTACGCGGTAGTTTATTTTAATGACAGGCAGAATATTTCTACAGAGACAACATTTGTAAATTTGTAATATGCATAGGAATAAGAAAGGGTCAACAGCCTCCCTAAATACACAGCATCGACTCCGCCCCAGCTTAATATAGCATACATAAGTTGACTTTGGATCAATGAAAAATACAATGTTCGCAAACAACTGAGACTAAGAATTCCACTTAAATGTTTGAATTTAGTAATAAATGAGCGCAACCGTTTAACGAGATGCTCCATGTTTTGGTTCCACCTAAGATGACTGTCGAGAATAATACCAAGGTATGTAACACGATTTTGCAATTGTATCTCTAATTCTCTCACTGTAAGAGACTTGAAAGTGGGTATATATTTTTGGTAAGATGTGAAGGGAAGGTACACCGTCTTATCAGGATTTAAGGTAAGTAGGTTGTCAGAGAACCAATTTTTTATCGTCTTAAAATCTGTTTCAGCTTTATTTTTCAGTATATCCCAGCTTTCTGCGCTATAAAATATTGCTGTGTCGTCAACATAACTGACTAGTTTACCCTGTGACTCTTGCGTTAATAAATCGTTAATATAGATGGTAAATAATATCGGCCCCAAAACTGATCCTTGTGGAACGCCAGAGTTTATCGTTCTCTCTTCACTGATCTCATCACGCACCCTCACATACTGTCGTCTGTTAGTCAAATATGACTGGATTAAGGCCCCTGCCTGCCCTCTTATCCCATATGCTTCTAACTTTTGAATAAGTTCTGTATGATCTACAGTATCAAAGGCTTTTGATAGATCGACAAAAATGCATAGAGCTACTCTTTTCTCATCTAATGCCTTGTATATGTTACGAACCAAGCTGGCCGCCGCATCCTGTGCCGATCTACCTTTTCGAAAACCAAATTGAAAGTCAGATACCACACTTTGCATCTCAAAAAATTTGATTAATATCTTTTTTATCATCTTCTCAAAAATTTTTGACAGACTTGAAAGCAATGTTATTGGCCTGTAATCACCTTTCTTATATAAAGGAATAATTATTCCCTTCTTAAGTACCGTAGGAAACACCCCTTGTACAAGCGTAGCATTGAACAGTTCCACCAGAATATTAGAAATTTCTGCAGCAATCTCTTTCAAAATTTCAGCCTTTATCTCGTCATCACCAGGCATTTTACCATCCTTTTGAGATTTTATTTCGTTCTCCACTTCCTGCTGAGTAGACGGTTCCAGAAAAATTGTAGAATTAACGTTCTTTATTTTATTTTTAAGCAGTGATTTTCTTTTGGTTGGATCTTATTTTATGCTTTTCGCCAGATTTTTTCCTACATTTACATAGTATTCATTAAAGTGGTCTATATATATATATATATATATATATATATATATATATATATATATATATATATATATATATATATATATATATATATATATATATATATGTATGTATGTATCAACAAATCAACATTTTATCTCACTGTGAAAATGGATTTTAGGGCCCTTAATTCGCCAATATAAAGATTTTTCTAAGCTTGGAAGTGGCGATATCTCTATTAGCGCATTTTTGATCAGAAAAAAAGTTTAGTTGTCCTTTGATTGAGCCAATCTTATTGATAAAACGATCATTAAATGTAATCATCCTTTTTGGCAGTTTAGAATTAGCGTATTGGCACAAAAGTGAAAATACAAATACACGGTCAATATAATATTTATTGCTATTACTCACTCTCACTGCGAAAATATCTCAAAATCATTAAAAATAGATATATGCATATTACTTCAGCAGAATCAGTTACTCATTTTATAGTTTTAATAAATTTATGACTGAAGTCCTAGAATACATAACTTGAGCAATGGATGTATTCTGACCTTGTCCTGTGTTAAAGGTTATGTGTGTCTCACATTAAATTTTTTTGCACTAAAATCAAGTTTAACATCTCAATAGCGAAGTTTTCAGGGTTACCTACTAAATTTGTTTTAATATTTAAATTGATTTTTCATAACGGTGTCATGTTTGTCGTCAGCTACTAAGAATTTGGTGTTTCTTTGAATAGTTTTAACTCTGAAATAGTGATGGGTCGTTATTTAACTGTCGGTTATTTTTAAACGGTTGCCGAGCCGCAACGGTAACCACCAGTTATGGACTTATAAAAATAACAGCTTAAAAAATAACGCTTTTTACACTAAACTAGAATTCGGAGTTGTATCTGTTCATGCACGAAGGGGCTCCGGCTTATTTTAGTATCAACGCTCGTAACTACTTGAACGAAGTTTACCCAAATCGTTGGATAGGTCGAGGAGGCCCACAAAATTGGCCTGCCCGATCTCCTGAATTGAATCCGTTGGATTTTTGCCTGTTGGGTTTTCTGAAAACCTTAGCTTATTCAACTCCTGTTGAAAACATCGATGACCTAAGAAATCGTATTATCGCATCATGTGATATTATAAGAAACACACCCTGTATTTTTCATAGAATACGAAGTTCAACGAGAAACAGACTAGTCATGCGTTCTCTCCGAAGGGGGGCATTTTCAACATTTATTTTGATGATACGTACTGACATTTTGTTAATATTTCTTTTCGTTTCTTAGTATGTTAATTATTAATTATAAAATGGTAGTACAATAGTTGTTTCTTATTATGAATTTTTGGGAATTAGTAAAAGCCATAACAATATATATTAACATATTAGTGTAATTATGACGTTATTTGACAGCCTACCACGTACTTGATTTTTCAGCAAATAACAACCACTCTGTAAATTCATGTGACATCGATCTAAGTAATATTTTATATTTTTGTGATGAAACTAACAATTTTATGAAAAAATGTCAAGAGATATAAAAAAGTTGCTAAATGAATCCTTCTTTCTAAATCTTATTTTTTTAATAGAAAACGGTACACACAATAAAAAGTACTGATAAATAATGATATTTATTGATTCTTGCTGTGGCATTGACATTTACGTAAAGACCCCTCATAAAATAAATTTGTCAGAAATCACTTAGTTTATAATTCCTAAAACATCTAAGTAAATACTAATATAAGACTCCTTTCTGATTTCTAAAAGTTTCACTTCAGAGTGGCAAAAGATTTACGACACGCTTATTATAATTTCTTAACCCTTTGTTTCCTTTTCATATCGACAAAATTTGAGATTTATACACTACGTGAAATAACGGGGTAAAAATACAATGCATTTATACTAGTGTGCTCACTCTCGCTCACAGCTTTGGGAATGTAGGATACTATCGATCGACTATCCAGTTTAAAATAACAGATAAATAACTGAAGCTGTTATTTTCAACGGTTATTATTAAATAACGTTAACGACTTCGACTGTTAATAGAAAATAACCGTTTTTCCCATCACTACTCTAAAATGGGATATTTTTTAAGTATACCTATACAAATGTAATGTTATCAGCGAGTACCAACCAGTCGTCCATTAAAATTTTTGTTTGATGGTTTAATAACCTATTTAATAACATATTAATATTAATAACCTGCCTGGGTTGGGTATTATGCAGGGATATTAAATATTTACTGACAATTCTTCGATTTTTAGAAATTATATTAAGAGCCACATGTGCTGTAGTTATATAGTTACTAATTATACTGTCTCACCTAGTTATAGTGATCGGGTCTGCTATGTCTTTTTTTTATATAATCACTTTATTTACAAAATAAAATACATATTCTCCAAATAAATTAACAAAAATATAAATATATCATATTCCAAAATCTTACGCTAACCTAATACCTATTTTTACCAGCAAAACACCTTTTTTGGTTTCTGTATTACGGATAGATATGCACAATATTATTATTAATTATCATTCATTCTAAATATAACCTAATTTTGCACCTAAATATTAATTTTTTCCTTAAAAGTGCTGTACAGATCATATTTTTTATTTCTTAAACAGTTAATGTGGTTTTTTAGTACCTGCATGTATTCCTCTGGTGATGCAGCTCCCAGTTCTGTTGTGAAGACATATCCTATAAAGGTTGCCACTATTATTGTCACTAGGTTTTGCATAGCTTTACTAAAGCTTTTCTTAAAAGGTAAATAATCTCCGACGTTGATATCGTTTCTCTGGGTAACAGTTTCAAAGAAATGCTGCATCTTGTTAGTGATTTCAACGACATTCGCGTAACACTCGAACCTATGTAGAAAGGTGTCCTGCTGTGTCTTGCTGTGTCATATGGTGCATTTGCCATCTGGTGCTCTTCCAATCCTCTGTAAGAAACTTTGGGACATGAACGCCACATGTGCTGTTTTGAACAGTATTTCTTTTTGTTCACTTGATAAATATTTGTTGTGTATGCATTTCCATTTAAGAGAGTCTGTATTCAGTGCTTGTGTGTTAGTGTTTTGGAGTATGAGTTTACCATATAAACTTTTTGATGATACTTCAGGTTGGAGCCATTTTTTCTCTATGTAAGCAGCTTCTTGCACAAAACGTTTCATGTGAGAGGCTTGATGCGGTATTCCATTTATGTAGGGTGGATTTGTTACCGTAGCCCTGAAATTCATATAATCAAAGGCAGTACTGTTCTCCCTCTTATATTGCATTGTCCGACGTATAAAAAGCGCGTTTGCTTTAATCCGAGCGTCTTGTAACGCTAGACCACCTTGAAGTTTGGGGAGAATCAGAGTCGTTCTTGCAATTCTGTTTGAGGTTCCTGTCCATAAAAAAGTACCCACAGATGGCATATATTCGTTTTGCCACCAGCAGAGGTATGGGAAGTACTTGACTCAAATACCAGATTTTGGATAACCCGTAAGTGTTAACAAAGAAGACCCTTTGTATAATTGTCAATTTCCTGTTTCGGTTGTTAAGTAGCATGGTGCGCACAAGCGATACTGCCGCTTCCCAGTTGGATCTCATCATTTCATGTAAATTGTTACTGAATTTAATTTCCAGAACCTTGATACTGACCTCGATTGGAAACCATGTATTCTCAGGTACATGTGTGATACTTCTTTGTCTACCTAGTATCATTCCTTTGGACTTAGTTGGATTTAGGACTGCTGCAGATATTTGGCAAAATGTGTTGACTTTTGCATAGACCATGTTTATTTCCTTGTGATTTTTAATGATCAGGTTGATGCCGTCCGCATAAGCATGCACTTCAGTAGTTGGTGATTTTAATAGTTGGATCAGTGGCTCCAAATAGATGATAAATAAACTCATGGATAAGGGACATCCTTGCCTTACAGAACATTTTATCTCTACTCTTGGGCTGCGTCCCCCGCTGATTTGCAGACAGGAAAAACAGTTCGTATACATTTGTCTTATGTTGGTGATAAATCTATTGGGAAATCCGTATTGTTTTAGTGCCCACCACAAGTACATGATTGACTCTATCGAACGCATGGTCGTCTGGCCTGCAGGGGTCAAGTGGAGGACCCCCGGGCGGGGCACACAATTGTAAGACCTGGATTGGTCTGTAAGGTGCCATAACCTCTGGGTATGTAAAGTTGCGGGTACGTTCGGACAGCGTACCTGGTCTGCCGTACCCAGGCCGCGCTACCTTAGACCTAAAGTAAGGGCGGGGGAAAAGCAGGTCCCTTTTGTAGTAATACTGACATGATATGGTTGATTAATGAGTTGCTGCAATTATAGAAATATAAGGACAGTTGTTTTAGTACCATATTTAAGGCATATTTAGGATATTGAACATGTTTTGATTTAAATGGGGGATTTAGGTTAGACAACGTTGAGCTGGACACTTACAGTGGTTTATATTTTATTGCACAAGTTTAGATACTACAAGCACCACCTTCTCTTGTGTCAACTAACGCGGTGAGTCTCGATTGATGTGTGTTTGTTTACTTAAAAAAATAATAATATCCTGACGGCCCTCTATCTGTGACTTGTCGTGTGTTACAAATAGTAGGGTATATTCATATTCATGATACACTGTGTTATACAAAATAAGCTGAAGCTTGTGCTTCGATATAACAATTTAAAAAAATGCCATTAAAAAATAAACGCCAAACACCCGAAAGTAAACAGCAGTCGACTGCATGAGTCTTTCAGGGCGATCCAAACCGAACAAAAGTCGTTCGTGCTCGAAACACTTCGAAGCAAATGGTCGTCTGTTGTTTCGGAAAAACTGGACATGTCTCAACCATTGGTGCAATGTAGAACGGTCAATTTTGAATGGTATACAACCATTTGTTTGCCACAAGTTTTTCGAGAAATAAGAAGAATCAACCGAAGAAGGCCGATCACTCTCCACCACGATAATGCGAGTTATCGCACAGCGGCTCGAAATCGGTCTTTTTGAGCACTCAAAACGTCGATTTGTTGAGTCATCCGCCGTATAGTCCTTACTTGGCACCCGATGACTTCTTTTTATTTCCGAACATCAAACATAAATTACGTGGTCAAGGTTTTTGACACCCGAAGAAGCGGTTGGTGCGTTCAAAATGCCTTATTTGAAGACACCTAAATTGAATTGAAAAAAGTGGTACGAAAATTGGTTGATACGCATGCAAATGCAACTGATCTTCATGGAGAATGTTTTGAAAAACAATAAAGCCATTTTTGATGATAGATATTTGTTTTGTTCTCTAATCTCAAAATACAAAAGGCGACCCTCGTGAAGGTCACATTATAATTGTAACAAATTTAGACTTTTAAATTTAATGGAAACATTGTTTATTGGGAATTGATTTTTTTTAATGAAACTTCGCTGCCATGACTTAGTTGCTGTCTTAGGACTTTTTTTAGTAATGATGATGATTTAGGCAAAGCGGCAATTACTATTTATTGGTTATTTAAAGTCGTTATGACCAAACGTTCACTTTCACATTCCCTGGTTTTAAAATTGTGTTCAAAACTTTAATTATGTATTAAGTGAATATAAATAATAACCATTTTGGTATTAACTGCCATTTGAAAAAACATTATCATATATAACTTGCAAAAAACACCCAATTTTGTTAACGGTCTTGAATATTTTCCCGCAGGCGAATTTTCAATGGGAAAATTTCCCACTGACCAGTTTACCATAGTAACAGACATTATGTTGTGCGATCTTGTCGACTGCAAATGCTCATTGGCAGGTAAATTGTAAATGTACGAAATTGTCAAATCAAAATGTCAAAATTTTTGTGGTAATTGATATCCGTATTTTGAAAGAATTTTCTGGTTTAAGAGGAGAAGTTATGGTAAAATGAAAGCTGAACATTTAGAGTGGTAGTGCAACTGTTAGTGGTAGAAGAGAACTTCAAAATTATTGAATATTGAATAAAATTAAAAATGTGACACCAGCAAGATTTGGCAGTTCCCTTTAGGCAAGTCAGAAATCAAAATTGTGTTTATTGCACGCACAAGCATTAAGCTTATTTGTAAAACACATTGTAAAATTATGTACTAATAAATATACTAATACTAATACCAATATCGAAGAAAAATTTAAAAGTTCCTCAGATTTTTGTTATCGATAGATAGATATGTTAAAAATTAATTACAAATTATACGGATATACGCAAAATACCTGCCATATAACATTCAAAGGCAGAGCCTCGGTGGTTCAGGGGTAATAACGTGTGCCTCTGAACCGAAGGGTACTGGCTTCGATCCCAGGGTTCTCCTTTCACTTTTTTAGCACAAACTGTAACATTAAGATCAACCGTGGTTCTGCCATTGTATCTGGGCAGGTTGAATGTCTGCACGTTCCGCCCTTCGGAGGGGGCGTAAAGCGGTCGGTCCCGTGTCCATGCGATGTTGGACACGTTAAAGATCCCTACCATCCTTACAGAAAGGCAGGGATTCGGCAAAATTTCCAGGATAGTGAAGTGAAACTTCTCCCTGGCGTCGGTGATTGGCCATTGTCGCGGAAATAGGCAGACGTTAAAGAAACAAAACGCAAACATTCAAGATCTAAATGGCAATATGTAATTTATTTTCTTAATTGCTTTAATTTTACATAAATCCACCTTTGCCGTACATTAAAGTATGCAAATTGTAAAGGTGTATTGTTTCATTTATAGTCCATTAAACAAATACGGCATTTGACGTGGACTTTTGTATGTAGGAGGCAACATAATAAGAATTTGTGGTGACTAAGCCATTGCTGCTTATCAATTCACAATGCACACTTTGCAAAGTTATAACCTACTAAGGAATTTCCGTCACATTATATCTACATTTCATAACATTACCTGTACTCTTTTTAGATTTAAGTAGTATATTTTTATAATACAATACTTTTTCCAAACCATAAATAATATTGTAGACCTAGATATATATATATATATATATATATATATATATATATATATATATATTTCAAAAGTCAAAATTGGCAACATTTATATAAGTACCCTGAAACGAAAACGGTATATGTAGAGAAAATGTCGCAGGAAGAGTGTTTTATAAATCCTTAAGTTTCAGAATCAACCGCCATTGTCCTTCATTTTACCCGAATATTTCCAGAAAATTAATTTTAAATAGACCCTTTCTCTGATACTCTGGGATCAGTTGGCATGGTTTTAGTTAGAGTTTATCTTGCAAAATAAGAGAGTGAATTTATTTCTAGAAATAAACTATATTCTTGCAATTATTAAAACATTCTCAGTCAAATTAAGCTCAAAAATCCTAAAAAAAGCCTGGACGCAGCAAGTGCGCTATGTTAGTGAATTTTCATAGAAATGATCTGGCACAAAATATTTAATAATAACTTTTTTTTGTAACATAGAAATATAAATGTTAGTGTATAGTTTACTTTTTATGTAGTAAACCTACCTACCAAATTTGGTAATCAAAGCGTTTTTATTTTTTGATAAAAAATTTGTTTCGAATGAAAAGTAAAAATTTTCCCGGAAAACCTCGTCCGATTCTCCTGACTAACAAACTTATCCAAGCCATTTACAAAAGGAAGGCACATGCCAATTTTTATCAAAATCGGCCCATTAATTTAGCGAATTTATAAAAAAAATTCGCTAAGGAGGAGATCTGTGTATATATATATATATATATATATATATATATATATATATATATATATATATATATATATATATATATATATATATATATATATATTCGACCGATAACTCAAAAAATAATGGACTGATCGTGATCAAATTTGGTGAGTACCTTCCTTTTGCAAGTGGCTTGGATAAGTTCGTTAGCCAGAAAAATCGGACCAGGTTTTCCCTCCATAAATAACAAAGTAAGGGCGTGTTTGTATTATAAAGAGTGAACTCTGTACCAAAATTTAGGTCCCTAGCTTTAAAAAGAAAGAAGTTATGTGCAGTTAAAGAAACAAATTTTGGAGTTTTCCTCAAAACGTCAAACTTGCAATTTTAAACGTCAAAATTGGCAATGTTTAGGCAAAGAATGCGAAACAAATACCGATTGTGAAAAGAAAATGTTGCAAGCAGAGTGTTCTGCACACCCTTAAGTTTCAGATTCAACCGTCATTGCCCTTCATTTTACTAAAATATTTACAGAATATTCATTTCAAATAGACCCTTTCTCTGATGCTTTGGCTGTCAGTTTAGTCAAGTTGATGCTTTTTGGATATTTATTTGTAGGTTTAGTGAAGTTTATGGTTTAACGGTCTATAATTTTTTTAGCTAATTTACGTAGATGCATGCATTTTTGCATTTTTTTTATCGAAATATGATGCGTTTATTAGAAAAAAATCTGGACGCAGTAAGTGCGTTTTGGTAGCGAATTTTCGATAAATTTGCAGATTAGCTCCCGGACGCTTTTCAAAAAACTGTTTTCAGAAACCTGCCTAGCCCCCCCCCCCTGGATCCACAAACCCCAAGAACATTTCTTGTTTACACCCCACAAGGAAGTTACGGCACCAGGAGTGAATAGGGGTGCTGGGCGGGGTAGGTAGTAAAAAGGAAATATGAGCAGAAAATGCGAATAAAACGGGCTTGAAAGTTGTATTTTTCACATCTTGAAGCCATATCCCCCTTGAACCCTGTCTACCCCGCACAGCACCCCTATTCCCCCAGGTGCCGTAACTTCCTTGGTGGGTATGAACAAGAAATTTTTCTTGTGGTTTATGCAACGAGGGTGGTTGTATGCACGCGAGGGGGGGGGTAAGGAAAATCCCCATGACGAAGCAGCCACCCCCAACCATACCGCAAGTCAAAGCGCGGGAGGGGTCTGCGTCGTAGGCATTTTCCTCCCCCCCTCGTGTGCATACAACCACCCTCCTTGCATAAACCACAAGAAAAACTTCTTGTTCATACCCCCCAAGGAAGTTGCGTGACCTGGGGGCGAATACGGGTGCTGTGCGAGGTGGGCGGGGTTTAATGGGGATATGGCTTCAAATAGACAGCTTTTAAGTAGTTTTCTTTGCTTTTTCTGCTCATATTTGCTTTTTACTACCTACCCCGCCCAGCACCCCTATTCACTCCCAGTCCCGTAACTTCCTTGGGGGGTGTGAACAAGAAATTTTTCTTGTGGTTTGTGCATCCAGGTGGGGTCCTAGTAATATTTCTGAAAATAATTTTTTGAAAAGCGTTCGGGAGATAACCTGCAAATTTACCGAATTTTCATTAAATCCTTCAAATTTCAATAACTTAATTTGCTATTAACGTAAGCTTTTAAGTTTATTTTCGGAAAATTTTTGTATATTTTCAAACCATAAGTAATTTTGATAAAATATAGTACATTGTTTCTACTACATAGGCTATACCGATAATCAGATTGATGCCTGCTCGCATTTGCTATTAAAACATTTTTATGGAAATTCACTTCCATAACACATTTGCTGCGTCCAGAGATTTTTGAGTTATCGGTCGGGAAGTGAATATTAGTGAATTTTTTCTACGAAAATTCATTAAGAAATTCCTGTACAGTGATGAATACCATATCAAAAACAGATTGGTAATTCGTTAAATATATTAAACTTCATAATTTTAAGATAGATGTTTATATCAGTCACACATCTCTACCTGCCACAGGCATAACTTACGTAAAATACTGTTCATAATTGATTGTATTTATTTTCTAATTATCAGTGAGTGTTTAATAAATAATGTAGTCACGTACTGTATAGGAAAACTCTTCTGGAAATTTCTAGTATAAAATTAATGTACTTATAAGGAACCTTTATAAACATTTATTCCAGTTCATAAGCGATTTTTTAAAAAGTATTCAACTTTTTCTCACGATAAAGTTACCACAACCGCAGTTGAAGTTGTTGGAAATCAAAGACTTTGTAAGAATTTGCTTATGTATTCACCAATTATGATGATGTACGTTTCTTTGAATCCTACCGTGAGAAAATCATCTGGAAAACGTTTTTATCTGCATGAGGTGAAATAACAGACGACAATTCCTGCTTCGTTTGCAAATAAACAGTTCATAATAATTACACAAAGTGGTTTTACTTTTTTAATAAAATGCTGTCTTATCACCTGCAGAGGTATCTTAAATTTCTATTCTAGTCTTTTGCTGTTAGTTCACCTCTAACAGCTAACCACATGTCCATAAAGAAAACAAACCAGTTATGCAAATTATAAATTATTTTCGAGCTGATTATTAGGTAAATACAAAACAAAACGCAGTTTTAACAAGGTATGGAAAAAACAGTCTCTTAGCAGAACAGTTATGTATCAATGCAAATTATTTATGTTCAATACAACGAACAGTCGCTTTGTGACACGACTAATAAGAATACGGATGTTATGAAAGATGGTACTTAGAAGTCGAGTTACCTTGCAAGGTCAAAAATATCCACTTGGATGCTTCTCATCAGCGCACGAGAGCCGATGTAGAAACAAAACCGCAAATATAAAGGTCATTGCCACGTGCTTGCATTTTTCTATCCAAAGTTGTGTAAAGGGGAAACCCCTGCAAGCGTTCGTATAATGGACAATGAGTAATTTTTTAAGTACTACTTTTTTTCAGGATGAGTTTTATATTAAGTTCTGAGGTATTACGTTATTGTAGCGAATTTTCTTATAAAAATAGGCTAATCGCGAATTATTACGACATTTGGACTTTAAAACATTTTCTTGACACCTGTGTTTCTTTTGTAATTAGCTCGGATGACTTAGTGAGCGAATCTGTTCGGACCAATTATTCCATAAAGAATTTAATTTTAGTGAATTTTCGTAGAGAAAAGTCACTAATGGGGAGATCCCGATTTTGAATTTTGAAAAAATTTCTTCAAATGAGCGCAAACTAGGACCCCTAGAACCCATATCCGGGGTCCGTTTAAATTTTTACATGTTATATATATATATATATATATATATATATATATATATATATATATATATATATATATACATATCTATGTATGTATCACACCGATAATTCCAAAAATAATGGGCGATTTTGATAAAATGCGGTACGAATCTTCCTTTTGCAAGTGGCTTGGATAAGTTCGTTACCCAGGACAATCGGCCTAGGATTTCCCGGAAAATTTTTAGATCTCCGGAAATAATAAAGTAAGGGGAACCAAATTTAGTACACATGTTTGAATAACAAGGAGTGAACCAGGTACCCAAATTTAGATCGGTAAATTAAAAGACAAAGACGTTATAGGCATTTAAAGAAAAAAAAAAGGGGGCTTTTCCTCAAAACGTCAGTCGCGATTTGAAACGTCAAAAGTGGCAACATTTAGACAAAGAACCTGAAACAAATACGTGTTATGTAAAGAAAATGTCGCAAGAAGAGTGTTCTCCAAACCCATAAGTTTCAACTTCAACCGCCATTTCCTTCATTTTACTAAAATATTTTTAGAAAATTCATTTCAAATAGACCCTTCCTCTGATGCTTTTGCAGTAGTTTTAGTTAAGTTTATGGTTTAACTGTCTATCATTTATAACTAATTTTCATAAAAGAAATTCGTTAATGAGGAGACCGAGACTTTTGAATTTTGAAAATATTTATTCGAAGCAGTGCAAACTAGGCCCCCTAGAATCCATATCCCGGGTTAGTTTCAGTTTTTGTCTGATTACATATATACAGGGTGAGGCATTTCTACGGTAAAGCTCAATATAATTGTTATTATACAAGATACGAGAAAAAATGTATACGCTAATTATAGTGTCTGCATCTTATAAAATTATTTTGAAAATCTCAGGATGGCCGATAAGCCGTTGGTGATACCTGCAGTTTTTTTAACACCCTTATATTATTGCATTTTGCATGATTTATCAAAATATGTAACAAAAGAAAATCGAGACGCAGTAAGTGCGTTTTGGTAGCGATTTTTTATTAAATCCTTCAAATTTAAATAACTTAATTTGCTATTAACCTTAGGCTTGTTGGCTAGGGAACCAGTTTTATCGGAAACATTTTAAGTTAATTTTCGGAAAATTTTTGTACATTTTCAAATAATAAGCAATTTTGATAAAATATGGTACACTGTTTTTAGTGAATTTTCGTAGAAAAAATTCACTAATGGGGAGATCCCGACTTTTGAATTTTGAAAAACTGTTTGCAAATGAGCGCGAACTAGGACCATTAGAACCCACAACCGGGGTCAGTGTCAATTTTTATTACGTTTATATATATATATATATATATATATATATATATATATATATATATATATATATATATATATATATATATCAAGTAAAATGTCAAAATTATAGTAGTGAGAATTTTAATATTAGTTAAGAAATTTGGTGTTTTATTGGAATGAGTTCTCTTATAATGGTAGTGCAATACTAGTGGCAGCTGCAGGAGTGTTATTGATAGAAATTCAGAAGGAAGAAACATACGTTGAACAAAATTTTTAAAGTGAAATTTTATAAAAATATTTCTGATAGTTTAGTTTAGATCATGAAATGAAATTGTGTTAACTGCAAGCACAAGCTTATGCTTATTTGTGGAACATACTGTAAAATTTGAATCAATAAAACATACTACTATACTATATATATATATATATATATATATATATATATATATATATATATATATATATATATATATATATATATATATATATATATATGTATGTAGAGTTGGCTCGTAACACAAACACTGGGTGATTTCAACTTAACACAAACTTTATTCACCTACTTATATACACCTATTTATTTACACTTTTGACTAAACTATTATTACAATTATATACAAGAAACTTTAACTAAACAATGCATTTGCTAGCGCTATTGATGCAGACCGATAATATTTGCGTCTTTCGTCTTACGGCTCTCTTGGCCTTCTCTCCCGATGCTACCCTCGAGCTTTCATATTTACCACCTCAAGTAATTCGTGAGCGCTGTTGCCATACGTCATAAACTAATGATAGACTAAATAAAAAATTAAAACTAATTGCTGGCCAATGGTAAATCCCACAACTCGGTCATCCTACATTTCATCCGACCCGGATGAATCAGACTCATATATCCAGGGCTTCATATAGTCTGCGCTGGCTGACGTAATTCTAGGGCCTTCTCCTTTGCCTATCCTTTCCACATCGTAGCGGTCGTTACGCTTGACTTTTATTATTTTGTAAGGTCCTAAAAATTTTGGGTACAGTTTGGCCTGAGTGCCAAACTGGGTTCTTTTAATAGCGACAATTTGGTTAAGACTATACGTGGTCGCTTTTCTTCGCTTCTTGTTAAATGTATTGGCGTTCTCTCTTTGCACGGTCTGAATTTGGGATTTTGCCCTCTCTCTGCATTCTTCCCTCTCTTTGTCAAACAACTCTCGGCCAGCTTCTTCACTACTTCTTTCGTCTCAAAATTCGTCTAAATAAATTAAAATTCAATTGATTTTAATTAATTTCGTCTTAATAAAAATAAAATTATCAAGCTAAAACTCGTCTAGTACCCTATAAAATATTTACTGATATCTTTCGTCGTATTATCCGTCCGCGTCAATTTACAAAATAAAATAAACATCAAAAGCTGAAATAAAACGTTCTACATCCACAAAATAATTATTTAAATGCACACAATAAAATATCAAATCAACTACTTCTACAATAAAAAATAAATAAAAGATCACTTGAAATAAAAAAACATAAAAAGTATCAAAACATTTCTTAAAAACACGTCTGCAATTATAGTGTTCAGAAAAAAGTCAGCTTTCTAAATTTATAGAACATAAAGATTGTCTCAAACTGGCAACGCTGGGCCTCTTAACACTTGATGCAACAGGAAGTACGGTGCTGGTAAATGGGCTGAGATTCTTAGCAATTTAAGGCCTGAACGACCCTCTGCTGGTTGGATACAGATATTACAAATACAGAAATGCAGAAAACATCTGTTTAAGCTTCAGGCTGCCAAACAAAAGAGTGTGCCTACTAATGTTTTTATTGTCTTGAAGGTTCAATAGATGCACCACCAAACGTAAGCTCACGTACGCTGAATTTCTTGTTCGAGAATCGTCCCGGCAGAGCTCCCAAAAAATATGTAGAGTTGGCTCGTAACACAAACACTGGGTGATTTCAACTTAACACAAACTTTATTCACCTACTTATATACACCTATTTATTTACACTTTTGACTAAACTATTATTACAATTATATACAAGAAACTTTAACTAAACAATGCATTTGCTAGCGCTATTGATGCAGACCGATAATATTTGCGTCTTTCGTCTTACGGCTCTCTTGGCCTTCTCTCCCGATGCTACCCTCGAGCTTTCATATTTACCACCTCAAGTAATTCGTGAGCGCTGTTGCCATACGTCATAAACTAATGATAGACTAAATAAAAAATTAAAACTAATTGCTGGCCAATGGTAAATCCCACATGTATATATATATATATATATATATATATATATATATATATATATATATATATATATATATATATATATATATATATATATATATATATATATATATATATATATATATATATATATATATGTGTAACACACCGATAACTCAAACAATAATGGGCCGATTTTGATAAAATTTGGCATATACCTTCCATTTGTATGTGGCTTGGATAAGTTCGGTAGCTAGGAAAATCGAACGAGGTTTTCCGGAAAAATTTTCAGTTTTCTTTCGAAAAAAAATTTTTTTCTCAAGAAATAAGAAAGCTACGATAACCAAATTTGGTACGTAAGTTTAGGATATAAAAATTAAACTATACACCAAAATCTAGATTTCTATGTTACAAGAAAAAAGTTATAATAAAATATTTGGTACGAGATCATTTCTATGAAAATTCATTACCATAATGCACTTGCTGCGTCCAGACTTTTACTATATAGGTTATACCGGTATCCAGATAGATGCCTGCTTGCATTAGAGAGACATATTTGCTGTTAAAAACATTTTAATCAAATTTCAATGACTTAATTTGCTGTTAACTTAATGTTCGTTGGCTAGGAAACCAGTTTTGTCGGAAACATTTTAAGTTTATTTTCGGAAAATTTTTGTACATTGTCAAACCATAAGTTATTTTGATAAAGTATGGTACATTGTTTCTACTATACAGGTTATACCGGTGACCAAATTGATGCCTGCTTGCATTAGAGAGACATATTTGCTATTAAGAACATTTTAATGAAAATTCACTTCCATAACGCACTTGCTGCGTCCACATTTTTTCTAATATCTTTATCTCTATCGAAACTAATAAAAAGAGGGCATTTAAATGAAATTAGTACATAATATACACATATGGCTTATACAAAGAGACTTTCGCTATGCATTAATTTTAAAGCTTTCAGGTTAATGAAACACCGAGTACAAAATTTAAACTTAAAAGATATTAAACACACATGTAGAGACTAATTCTCTGGCTTCACACCTGTGTGTGCAAATTTTAGAAATGTTATGTATCTAAAACGAAAAGGAAGAAACTGTAATTGAACAGCTAACTAAGATCAAAGTTTTACTGCAAAAAAAAAACAAATTCTGAACACAGCAAGTCCTTTATGGTGGAGAATTTGAATTTGAATTTGAAAAATAAAATAATAAGTTTTGGAAATACAAATTTGTTTTGAGGGAAAACTATTTTTTCGGAAAAGTCGGCTTGGTTGGGTTGTCTAACGAACTCTAATTCCTTATACGTACAAAGGAACGTTATTTGTGATTCATTTCTCTGAGCGCTCACAATGTTACAACCATAGTTGATGTGAATTTTACAGTATGTACTAAAAGGGAAATGACGCTTTTGTTGGGAAAAAAATCCAGAACCTTTTAGTACGGCGGCAGACGTTTTTACCAACCATGCTGCCATCATTAAATCTGTTATAGATGCAGTCTATAAGTCTCGGGTCGCTCGATTCTGGAGGGTGTCGTGTTAGAGTATTTTGCGAACTCAGCAGGTAATTTCATAGCGTTGATCTAAATTGGCGGAGACGGACTACGGTGTAAGAGGTGTGACTGGGGCTTGGTTTAAGTCCTATCTGTCTAAACAGAAGTCAATTTATTGATGTTCTGGTGCTGACGGCCTTTCTAACATATCGAAGGTAAGTGCAGTCAAGTATGGAGTCCCACAGGGTTCTATATTGGGCCTGTGTTGTTTAATATTTATGTACATGATATGGTTGCGCTACCGAACGTCGTTATGTATCCCGCTACCATTCTCATTACAGCTAAACCAAATGTAATAGAGATACAGACCAATGCTACGTTAAATAATTTGTCACGAATAGATTTATTGTTCATATTGACAAAACAAGCTACGTAAAATTTTGTGCTGGGCGTAAACTGGCCTGCCCATGGTTTGAGGATGGGAGACGAAACATTGCAACATTGCCACCATAAAATCTCTTGGCATCTATTTGTAGAGTAATCTTTGCTGAGACATTCACTGTGGTTGTGTGACGAGTGTCCTTGATTCCGGGTTTTGAGTCAGTTTTAATTTAAGATCTATCATGAGCCTTGAGCAGATAAAATATATTGTGCATACGTCTTTTCCAGGTTGCCTTTTGGAGCGATTTTTCGGGGTGCATTGCTGAATCTGACGGATGTTTTCATTAAAAAAATAGTTAGGTGCATGCTCTGCCTCGTGTTTAACTTCCTGCAGGGCTTTGTTCAGAGAGATTCGCATTATGACACTATCCTAGAGTTGCTTTAACTTTAAAATTTAGCACAGATTAACAACAAATCGTGTTGTACGCAGTTATAATACCCGAAGTATTGATTTGTTGTTATCATTACCAAGTAAACAAAAAAACTCCACATTATATGGGAATAAAACTGCATAAAATGCTACCAGATAAGATAAAGAATACAACATTTTAAGCAGTTTACGTGAGCCATTACTAAACTGATGCTGGATAACTCGTTTTACTCATTACACGAGTTTGCTTGTTTTTGTATGAGTCTAAAGTAATCTACTTGGAGTTATATACTATTATGTTATACCACACACCTTATGTTTTATGTTTTTATATTAGAGTTAGTCTTTTGGCTCGTTGATTGTGTATACATGTATTGTATCGTTGTCGTAGTATTTGTTTTTAATTTATTTGATATATCCCATACTATACATAATAGTCTTCGGAACGATAAAAACATATAATGGCTTTAAAAAATATTCTTGATTTAGTAGGTTTGACCACACCAAAATATAACTAAGTTGATTGTAAATAAAGATTGGTTATTGATTAATTTATGCTGCTCTAGGCACCACGTCCGTAAACAAACAATATAAGAGACTCGATATGAATGACAATTATCTAATTATTACAAAGGGATTTCCAGAACATACCATTGAAACTTTTTACAGTAGAGTGGGTACATGTAGGTACGTACTTTCATCATTATAATTTTTAAAAAAATTGTTAGCATGATTTATTTACATGACTAATGCAACGTCTGGACGTAATATCTATGCCGTACCTGTCGACCTTGCGCAATAAAGTGATCATCATATAGGTACGAGAGAATCAGAAATTACCATATCAATGTGCGGAGGTTTTTTCTTGGAATATTACTTCTATTATTAGTTTAAATTGAGAGTTGTTATTACAAAAATAAGTCACAATTAGAGGTTTTTTTATAGATTCATTATATTTTGTCCGTACGAGAGAACTAAATGGACCAAATATTTCTTGTAAGATAACACCATTATGAACTTTGTATCAAAGTTTCTTTTCTATAGATCATATAGTATCTTACACCATATTACATGTTATTGTAAAAAATTGTACAATATGTCTATGCAATAAATCTAACTGAAGGCCTAGCAGCAACAAGGAGATATCTGTTTTATTTTAAATTTTACAGGAGGTAATAAAACATAAATTGCTAACTTATTCCAAAAACAGCATTTTGATTTTTTTAAATGATGTTACACTATCATAGAGAAGCCTTTTTGCAGATACAAACACAAAATAAGTTTTCTGGTTAATCCATGAATGTATAAAAATAATTGGCAGATACCTCTTTTTTGCTCTCAACAACGTAAAAAAACATCAGTTATAAAAAATTTATTCTTATGAAACTAGATGATTATAATGTTAACAAAACTTAAAACATAAAACTAAAAATATGTAAAATTACTCTCCGTCCGAGAATTCCCCATAATTTGTGACATCTGTTTCTTCACCACATACTACTTGTCTGGATTGGTCTGACACAAGGGTGTTATAGTAGCCAAGGTCAGCTTTGGGGACATATTTTTCAGCAAGATGCATAATATTATCATATTTTTTCTTTTTAAGGGGGAGGAGATGATTGTATAATCTATTTTTAATTATATCAGGGCACTCATTAGGACGCTTCTATATAAAAAACTCAGAAGAAATAGTGAAGTTGCTTGATGCACTGCACCTTATTGGATTTTTGTGTTCAATAGAATATTCAAAAACCCTGTACTGCGAAATTTTAAACTTCTCCTTTTCCTTATTACTGACAATCTTCTTGAAATACACAGCAAAGTGGTCGACAAAATTAAAAATCATGTCCTGTGTAACAGGAACTACAACAAAATGTTTCGGACTACTATTTTTATAATGTCTTATATAATCTGAACGCATATATATCCTTTCTATTTTACGGACATATTTTTCCACCACCCCAAAGCACCTGTCACAGGGCAAGAAACTGTGCCCAGACTCAAGAAAACGATGAATAATCTTGTCGAATCGGCCTGTTTTTACTAATGTGTACAAATATTGTACTAAACTTTGATTTTGATTTTGTGCACCGCAATTATCTGAAAACAGATACAAAATCTTCACATTCCTGTCGATTATATTTTCGACATAGTGATTAAGAAAACTTATAGTCTCGTTTGGGGTCTTTTTGCCGGTTATTTCGTCGTACATATAGAAATGCGCCTTTCTGTGTTTTGCGGAATGTATACAAAAGTTATACATCCACAACTGTCTCAAATAAAAGACGTCACCAGCTGGGACTTTTGGCAAGGGCGCATTCTGTTCATGGTCAAAACACAGAGTTTCAATGTGATGATTATCTTCAGGCAACTTTGTTTTTTCTCTCAGGTTGTTAAAAAACATTGGCTTTCGCCTGGTGAACATATTTTTCTTGTTCTAGTTTTCTAATCTCATCTTCTGGAAAATGATTCCTCGCTTTTAACTGATTGTCGATTTTATCACATACCTGGCATGTATCAGATCTCGGATGCCCAAAACTAATATTGAAATTCGCTTTGAAATAACGAAAGTAAAAATCATAGGTGACTTTAGGTTTGTGGGCATTTTTTTCTTCTGTATACCAATATTTATACACATCTGGCTCAAATTTCTCTAAATAAAGCTCATGCATCCTTTTGACATTAAGTTCAGGTGATAAGTAGTATTTTTGGAAATTTTGAGATCTACTATAATGAGAAGTTTGCCGTGGAAAGGATTTAATATGGTTACTAACTTGCATCATTATTTCAGGTAAAATGCTGTTAGGTCTATTATGATGTTTACCTCTCATATCAGAAGGTGCAGTTGTTGCATTGTTAACGGCAATATGTGACAATAGCCGCTCCACCCTCTTAGCAGAAACCCCATGCATAGCACATAAACCTTTTTTGCAAACTCTCTCTTGAAGAGTACCCAAGCGAATCTAAAAACAACACGTGAGTAGTTGAGACAATAAATATAAAATAAAGTTTTTACCGTGTATAAACAGGAATCTTTTTTCCGATTACCACTACCTGTATTAGGATTGATTGGTTTTGTTGTGATTAGCCCAGTGAGATAGATGTCTTGCTTCATTTTGTCACCCATTTTGTTGAAATTTTGGATTATTAAGGCACGTTTCTCTTCTGAAACTTTTTCAAAGCATTTATATTTACAACAGCAATCATTTACCGTTTTTCTTGGCAGATTTGGCTTATTTCTTGCAATAGTGTGTGCTTTTCCCTTTGCTAGTAATCGTTTTCTAAGATTTCTCTTCCAGTTCTTGTCGTTCCTTGTTTTTCTTTTCTTCACAGCGGGAACATTAGAATTATCGCTATCTTCGTTATCGGTAATCTCAGTGCCAGATGGTTCGTAACTGTCACTAGATCCATCACTAAAAGGCTCTAAATCACATTCTAAATCGCTCATTTTTGAACCGCCAAAGTTACGTCTGACAGCACTAAAATTTAGGTTAGGAGTATATGGTTCTCTAAAATCGTTTGTGCCTTGACGTTTGGAGCAAATCGATGTATCTGATACATGTAAATTGTTGTTGCGCCAAACAATATAGGATGTATATGTAAACTCGTCCCTCACATCCTACTCAGTGCACTTGAAACTCCCTTGTTGCACCAACCGATAAACATAATTTATTTGTATAGAATACAGCAGATAACTCATTTTGGTCAAAAAATGTAGATACCTCCTTGTTGCTGCGAGGTCTTCAATTAGACTTGTGTATATTATAACGACAGAATTTAGCTCCGATTTTGCCCAAAAAAACTTGTCGCTGAGTTTTCCAAATTAGACACAAGGAGGTACTGAGGTAAAATGGGCTATTTTGAAAACAAAGTTGCTGAATTAAATACGGGTTATGTAGAAGAAATGTGGCTTGTAGTGTTTTTTACAAAGCTTTTAGTTTCAACCGCCATTGTCTTTCACTTTACTAAAATATCTGCAGAAAATTCATTGCAAATAGACCCATTCCCTGATGCTTTGGTAGTAGTTTAAGTTATAAATTTCTTGGTTTAATAGTCTAGTAGTCGTGTTTTAAACAAATTCTCGCAGAAAAATCCTCGAGTGAGGAGATCGCGACTTTTGAATTTTTTACTTCTGTGGACTGAATTATGGAACTAAATTTTAAAAAAGTCTGTGCGCAGCAAATGCGTTATGGTAGTGAATTTTCATAGTAATGATCTGGCACCAAATATTTTGTATAACTTTTTTTCTTGTAACATAGAAATATAGATTTTGGCACATAGTTTCCTTTTAATATCATACACTTACGTACCAAATTTGGTTACCATAGCTTTTTTATTCTTGGAGATAAAAAAAATCCGAAAGAAAACCCAAAATTTTCCCGGAAAACCTGGCTCGATTTTCCTGGCTAACGAACTTATCCAAGCCACTTACAAAAGGAAGGTACGTGCCATTTTATCAAAATGGGGCCATTATTGTTTGAGTTATCGGTGAGATACACGCATCTATATATATATATATATATATATATATATATATATATATATATATATATATATATATATATATATATATATATATATATATATATAATTGAAAGTGACCCTGGATATGGGCTTTAGGGGTCCCAGTTCGCGCTCATATGAAGATTGGGGATCTCCCCATTAGTGAATTTTCTCTTAGAAAATTCACTAATACTGTCGCAAAACGTGCGTTATGGTAATGAATAAGGTATCAATATGCGTTATGAAAGAAGTACTGACGCAGCAAGTGCGTTATGGTATCGGCTAAGATAAAGACCTAATTAAAAACTACGGACGCAGCAAGTGTGTTACGGTTACGAATAAGATATCAATACGTACTATGATAAGTAGGTGGCCTCACAAGTGCAGAAATGAGTTAAAATGTAAATATTGCTTGGTGGGAAAATGCAGTGGGACAGTCGATTCCTTTACAGATGATATTTCCCCGAAAATGAAGAACTGAATTATTCTTCAGGGGAGAATCGTTGTCTCAGAATTCAACTGGATACACGCCTTCACTTCCTTGATCATTTTTAAAAGTACACTCATTCAACAATGGAAAATAAGGGTATTTATTTTATTATATGGCCACAGCAGTCTGAAGAGCCTGGCAGTAATAGAGTTTGTGTAGACTCACAGGAAAAATCTTTATCTAATGGCGTTCAAACCACTCCCCAACGGCACCTATGACTTCGTTGTTTGTCGAAAATCGTTTGCCTTTTAAATATTTGTGAAGCTTTGGGTACAAATAATAGTCTGATGGCACTAAATGCGGAGAATAGGGCGGGTGGTCAACTGATTTTATCAATTGTTTGCAGTGCAGTCAACGACTTGTGAGCAGGCGCGTTGTCTTGCAAAAAAGACCACACCTTTCGCCAGATTTTCGCGGCATTTTTCTCAAATGTTCTTGCGTAATTTAGTTAACAACGTACTATCTTGTATCAATCTAGCATAATTATTTCAACTTTGTCCTATAAGACTGATGCTAGAGTGTTGTCATCTTGACGGAATTTTTTGGATCGATTTCGATTGCTCTTCAGTCTCTGAATCATAGCGATGGACCCATGTCTCATCTATATTGACAAGGCGACCCAAAAAGTTTGAGGGTTCAGTCAGAGCTTAATTTTTTTCTTCGTAACTGGCAAGCTTAGATAGTCTGTGTTTATCTTCTTTATTTTCTCTAAACTATTTTGAAGAATAATTTCTGCCCGCGATACAATTCTTCGAGGTATGCTTTCCAGTGTTTAGCAATGACTACATTTTCTAGTAATAATAAGGTATATGAAATATTAAAATGTTGTTCTATATTTCTTTTTATAATTTTCGTTGCTAGTTCTGGATCATTTTATTTTGCTGGTGCAGAATAGGCCAATTTTACGTTTTAAAATTACCTGGTATTTTATAAATACCTACCTACATACAAGATTATAAGTATTTAATATTTATGTTATAAATAAACTCCTTGATAATATTTATGATGTTAAAAAAGTGGTACGACTTGTCTAAACTATTTTATAACATCAGTGTTAATTAATTTCCAGAAGGAGCTAATAAACAACTTGATGGTTGGAAATATTTATAGATTACCTTAAAGTGGTTAACGATCAATGTCAAATGTTCTGACCACATCCGGAAACAAAAACATAAAGTAGAACGATTTGTTTATAGTTAACTAACTCAAAACAAATGATATTTTAACCCGATTTTAATAACCCATACTGATTTGAGGATGTGTGTCTCATTTACGAAAAATAATACTTGGAGATATTTCTTGCTTGTAAATGTAACTGGTTTGATTTTTAAGGGTTAAAACGAAATTTTATTTTTTCAATTTTTCTGGCTGGAAATAAAATATATAATTCGTTTTTGTACAAAAACATTCTGCATACAAATCCATACTAAAAGCCAATTTCTTAATTTTTTCAAATTCGACTTGCAAGGGGTGCAAAAAGGGCTAAAACTGGGTATATGAGGAACGTCCATTTTTTCAATTTCATCTGCCTCGAAATAATATACCGACATTATTTTTGCACTAAAATGTTTTTCATAGAAATACCTAAAAACCAGTTTCTGCATTTATTCAGATTGAACCGGCAAAAAGTGCCAAGTGTGACGGCGTGCAGAAGGTGACATTTCAGTGAAGACGAAGAGGTGAAAGCTGCAGTTTGGGCATATTTCGAGGATAAATCGAAAGAATATTTTTAGTGGTATCGAATTGTTGCTGGAACGATGTAGTAACTGCAGTGATGTTAAAGGGGGACTATATTTGGGCTTGGAACTGGATGATGGCCTGACATTTACTTTTCACGTCGATAAAATCATTAGACGAGCGTTTAGTGGTTTGGAACCCCTTGTCCTAACAGGGGCTACTTGAGTTATGAAAACAAGATTGCTTTATGTAAGTCGTTTAACTTTTTAGATGTTGCATATGGGCCGTATTTAACCAACCTAAATAAGCTGCGTCTGCAATGTGTTCAAAATTCTTGCATAAGTCTTATTGTGGATTACGAAAATATGATCATATATCGGCCAAGTTTAAGGAATTAAACTGGTTGAAAATTGAAGATCGTTTTAAGTTGCATAGTTATATTTTATTTGACAGTATTATTATTAATAAGGCTCCTCAGTTTTGGAGGTCGAAAAAACTCCTCCAATCCACGGTGTCACGTGACCCGTGCCTAGGGACGGATGGCACCGGGGTGATGGTGTCGTGAACAGAACCTCTGGAGTACCGGGCAACCCTCCAAAGTAACTCGCCCTGCACCACACAGGAGGTTTTGATGGTGTAGCAGGTATTTCCCCCATTCTCGTGGGAACAACGGAGAAGGACAATAAAATAAGAAGAAATGAAGCTCGAGGAGTGGCTCCGGCTACAGACTCGTGCCTCGAGCAGGTGGATGGCAGACCATCATCGGCATGGATGCCAACGAGCACCATGAGTTGTGTGGAAGCTCGGACATAAACTCTAGAGGTGAGTCACTTTTAGAATTCTTTATGAAATTTAATTTAGACATATTGAATAAAGGTAATAAACCGACCTTCGTCACAACACGGCGTGACGAAGTTTTAGATCTAACAGTTTCCACCCAGTTTCTGGGTGACTTTGTTAAGAAGTGGGCTGTGTGGGGAAGTGAGTAGCTCAAACCACAGGCGCATCCGGTTTAAAATCGCCAGCGGGAGGGACTCTGCTGGTGGGGATTGCGATGGGGTGTCCGCAGTAGAGCGTTCTGTTGTCTCCCCTGCTCTGGTGCCTAGTCGTGGACGGCCTGCTACGGAGGCTCTCGGGAGGGGGGTACGAGGTACAGGGATATGCGGACGATATTGTCATCATAGTCCTAGGAAAGGTTACAAAGTCAGTGTGGGAGCGTATGCAACAGCACTGAAAATGATGGAAAGGTGAACAGTTGGCTAAGGGCTCATACCGTTTACGAGGAGGAGGAAGTGTGAGAGCCACAGAACTCTCACTATATACGGTAGCAACATTCCAATGGCCAGGGAGGTAAAGTATTGGACTCTAAGCTAACCTGGAATGGTCACGTTGAAAAAATACTGCGTAAGGTAGTTATGACCCTAGCCGTCACTAGGCGGCTATATTGAAAAACGTCGGGACTAAGACCTAGTATGGCCCACTGGCTGTACACAAGGGTGGTCATACCATCGTTAACATACGCAACACTAGTCTGGTGGCCAGTGCCAAGCAAAAACTAGGCAAGATTCAAAGGATGACTTGCCTCGGCATCACAGGGGCCTTGACATCAACCGCAACAGCCGCCATGGAGGTGTTGCTGGATCTGATCAAGTTTACAGTAGTAATGCCCCACCGCGAGGCATGGCGGGGGAGACGCCGGGTCTACCACGGGACCTGATCGTCTGGGACATGGACGGATCCGGCGCGGAGCGTGGGACGGGGCAGGCGTTTATTCGTAAGGACTGAGGGTAAGTAACAGTATTTCCCTCGGAACTCATGCAACGGTTTTTCAGGCCGAAATGTACGCCATCTTGCACTGCATGCGAGAGAACAAGAGGAGGGGCTACATCAACAAGCGGATCCTCATATCCACAGACAGCCAGGCACTTAAGGCCCTAAGTAGCCCATGGGTAAATACCAGGCTGATAAGTGAATGGCAAGACTAGACGAGCGACGTGGCTGGGCAGAATGAGGTCACCCTCATCTTGGTGTCGAGTTACTCGGGGGTTAAAGGCAATGAAGAAGCTGATAGTCTGGCGAAGAGAGGATCAGCAGTACTATTTATGGGATCAGAACCGGTCCTGGGCGTGACGAAGAGCACTGCTAGGGGATCCATTAAGTCCTGGGTCAGAAACGAACATAAGCTGTACTGGGCAGACTGTCCACGGCTCACACATCGGAAGTCAGTAATTGAGGAACCCAGTTCAAAGAGAGTTGTGGAGCTGCTAAATCTTAGCAGATGACAGCTGAGCAACATAACAGGATTCTTGACGGGACACATGGCTGTCAAGAAACACCTGCATAAAATTGGGCGGTTCGAGGGGGACCTGGCATGCAGACTCTGCGGTGAGAGGGGGATCAGCCCAGCAGATATTGTGCGAGTGTAAAGCTGTGGACCGCAAAAGACAACTGATCTACGGACAGCCTAGACCGGAGACAGAGCAATATAAAACTTCACCCTACCAATTGCTGTGTAGACTAGTTCCAGGCACAGTGATTTTGGAATGGTGGGAGTAGAAAAGACAAAGGGCGTGTACAATAAGCCAAAGGCTGCGGTGCTATCGGGGCGGCAAAGACGCGGACGAGCCTTAAGGGAGGAAAAAAGGCTCCTCGGTGTTTGTACAACAAGATTACGTATCGTACTAATGTCCACAAGAATAATGTAAGACATAAGCACTGCATAGCTCCTCCTAGATATCGTACAGCATTATATAGGAATTCTTACACTTTTTTTGATTTGCAAATATTATAACAGAATACAATTGCACCTGCGAAATTTAAGTAGACTAACATTCAAACGAAATCTTAAGCGATGGTTTCTTAGTGGGGAAGTTGATTCTTCCTGAACTTGAACGCCAATGTGAACTAAACTTGGATGAGTTGCGTGTACTGCACTTATAATGAATTTATAAAAGGTTTGCATCGCTGTGGGTGTATGGGCGTGCTTTTTGCACATCATAATAAGTTATGCTGTGCTTTTTGTCTGTATAGATGTGGGTGTGTTTTTTGTATTATGGGTGAATATTGGATGTGAGGAGTGTGAGGGCTGAGAATGCGTGAGTGAGATGTCTGTTGACCGACTCTCTTGTGGCTGCTGGCTGCGTCGTAAGTTGCCCGACAGATTGATAGCTGATTTAAGTGTAAGTTTGCTTATATCACAGTTTTCTAGAATATTTTTTTTCATTTGTTGCATTTTTTAACGAATTTTTATTAACAAAAATTTGCTAATAGAGAGAAATCTATGGTGACACTTTGCAACCATTTTTTCAAATTAGGACGAATTTGGGCCCTTCGAACCAGAAACCACGGTCCGTTTGAATTTTTCATGTGTTTATATATATATATATATATATATATATATATATATATATATATATATATATATATATATATATATATATATATATATATATATATATATATATATATATAGTTATCCACACGATAAAAAGTTGGATTAAACAGTGATTAACCGATTTTGAAAACTCTGCAAGAATATTTCTTTTATTAATGGCTTAGATGAGTTCGTTAGTCAGCCCTATCGGACCAGTTTTTCTAAAAAAATAATTAATTTTTTCGAAAAAAAATATTTGTATCTCAAAAAATAACAAAGTTATTTTGATAAAATTTAGTTTTTATGTTGCCTTCGTAAATATCTTACTACATACCAAAACTCAAATTTCTAGGTTTATAGAAAATTGAGTTATTCAAATTTGAAGCATTTAATGAAAATTCGCTACCATAACGCACTTGCTGCGCCCCGAAATTTTTGTTTGTTACTTTTAGTTACTAGGTTGAGTGGAAGTGCTCAGCTATTGTTCCCATAAAACTTATATTGTTATTATAACTATATATATATATATATATATATATATATATATATATATATATATATATATATATATATATATATATATATATATATATATATATATATATATATACAATAAAAGCATAATAATAATATTGAAAAATAAAACTTAATTGTGAGTCTACGCCGTTTCTTTCATAGTCAGGGCCGGAACATTTGGCGCTAACCTCGTATAATACTTTATAGGCGACTTCATTTTTGTATTCTATTTTATAATAATTTTCGTCCCTTAAAGTACTGGTACTAAACATTAACTAAATATTAGTAGAAATGCATATTATAATTAGATACCATGTTTTCCGGTAGACTACATAGCATATAGCATAGTTTCTGTTTTCTCTCTGAAAATACAAATGAATAAATAATTTAACAGTGTTACCACAGTTCCTCATTTTCACTTTATAGTTCTGTATGAAAATATTTTATCAATTTTTTATTAGATAATTTATTAAATGCCTATAGCTTAACTTTCATACACTTTGTTTGCGATGTTGAACATTCGTTTAATACGGATCCATGTTAAAGGAAAATCATACTGATTGCTACGGAGGCCTTCTTTCTATTTACGGTTTAAAAATTACATTAATGATTATTCTGCCATCTCATTAAATTAATTTCTTTTGTATAATCGAACAGGAAACAAAAACCAGGCATTATATTTCAACGAACAATCAATTTAATTTTAGACTTATTATATTCGTTTTTTTCTCTGTATTTATTAGATTATTCTTTTTATTGGTGATTCACGTTTTGAATCATAAAGTACGTCCGCAGATCTAGAATTCTAGATAGATGGCCATGGATATTGAATATCTGATGTTTTTTTAACGTTGAATGATCGAATGAGCTGACCTCCAATGATAGGTTTTTTAGCTTGTAATTTACCTTTTATTTAATGGAGTTACAGTGTCGTCTTCCATAGAACCGGTGAGTAAACATCGATTTTATGATAATATTAATAAATGGGGCATTTCCTGACGTCACTGATAATGCGAAACCTATGTCCCAACTGTTCAAGGACAAGGACAATCAAATTAACCGATAAACGTAGTATATAGACAATTTGGATAGGTTTACAAAACTAAGAGCTTAAGTTTTGGTCCCTACTACCAGTAGTACAGGAAACAGAGAATTTGTTTCTGCATTAAACTACAGGAGTTATTTTTTTGATAGATAGGTTCTGAATGACGTACTGAATATAAAAACACAAAATCCTTACAAATTAGGAGGGCAAAAGTGCCGCAATTTTGAGAAAAACCGTTTCGACCTATATCTCCGCAACCGTGCACTTTAGGCCAAAAATGGTAATGACCTTTATTGTAGATAATTGCATTTCTCATCTTTTTTGTAAAATATTTTTTTGTATCACTCATCGTTTACAACTTATACGACTATTAGCATTCATTCATTGACTTTTTAACTATATCTTTGTGAATAATTGTTTAAAAAATAAAATGCTTATAACTTAACTTTTCAATCGACAAATTTTCTAGAACTTCTACATAAAACTTTTTTTCTCAAATTAATATTAGTGAATTTTCTTTAAGAAAAAATTCACTGAGGAGACCCCGACTTTTGAATTTTGAATTTTTTTTTCAAATGTGCGTTAATTATGCCTCCTAGAACACATATCCGGGGTCAGTTTCAATTTTTATATGTATATATATATATATATATATATATATATATATATATATATATATATATATATATATATATATATATATATATATATATCATATCGATAACTCAAAAAATAATGGGCCGATTTTGATTAAACTTGGCGAAGACCTTCCTTTTGCAAGTGGCTTGGTAAGTTCCTTAGCCAGGAAAATCGGCCCAACTTTTCCCGGAAAATTTTGTGTTTTCTTTAAAAAAAAATCGTATCTCTGGAAATAACAAAGTAAGGGCAACTAAATTTGGTAAACCGGTTTATATCATAATAGGTAAATGACCTACCAAAATTTAGTTTTGTAGGTTAAAAGACGAGAAAGTTATAGGCATTTAAAAAAAACCAAAATTGGGGTTTTCTCCAAAACGTCAAAGTCGCGATTTAAAACGTCAAAATTGGCAATATTTACGCAAAGAACCTGAAACTAATATAAGCTATGGAAAGGAAATGTCTCAAGACGAATGTTTTACAAAGCCTGAAGTCTTGGCTTCAACCGTCATTGTCCTTCATTTTACTAAAATATTTGCAGAAAAAATTGTCGATAGAAAAGTGCAACATTTAACGCGTTATAACTTTGAAAATATTGATTTGAGAAAAAAAAAATTCAGTAAAAGTTGTAGGAAATTTGTCTATTGAAAAGTTAAGTTATAAGCATTTTATTTCTTAAACAATTATTAACCAATATATAGGTAAAAAAGTCAATACATGAATGCTAATAGTAGTATAAGTTGTAAACGGCGAGTGATACAAAAAAAATATTTAACAAAAAAGATGATAAATACAATTATCTACAATAATGGTCATTACTATTTTTGGCCTAAAGTGCACGGTTAGGGAGATATAGGCCGAAATGGTTTTTCTCAAAATAGCGGCACTTCCGCCCTCCTAATTTGTAAGGATTTTGTGTTTTTACATTCAGTACGTCATTCTGAACCTATGTATCAAAAAAATATATAATAACTCCTGTAGTTTAGTGCATTATGGACAAGAGTAACGGGCTCCTCTATTGCCTGTACTACAGCACTCACTCCATTTTGCGTGCTAAACTGTAATTACCTCCCACCACAACGCAACCAATGCCTAAGATGGAGCGAGATACAGACTTGCCACCTAAAAAGAAACAAACACCACATCCAAAAATGAAACTGGTTAGGCCTTACGGTCACTGAACTGGTATAAAAAGCTAATTTTCCAGTCAGTTTATCAGATTTCTGTTTTCAGCGAATTTTCGTAAAAAAAATCCGCCAATGGGGAGATCTGTCTTTATACAGGCAAAATTATGGCATAAATTCATTAAAATTTGAGCGATTGTGTTTTGACAGAATCATCGGGCACGTCAAATCTCATTTTCAAAAATATATATTTTTGCATAAAATTTACGTTCTCTCACTTCTGACTTTTAAATATGACGTTATCGCTTTTTTTTAAATGACAACCCCCGTTTTTTATTTTATTTTGATAGATCATTGAATTGTCCACACGTGACCATCAAAATTTTGATACGCCACATTGTTAAATTTTCGGATGAAAGTCATTTAAAGAGTGGAAAACATAAACTCTGTTCAGAACGACAATCAAAAGAGAACGAATAATAAAAGATAATATTATTTCCTGTAAATAAAATGTTCAAAATTGTATCCACAAGTAGGCACTAATCAATAATACAGAAGAATAAGGTGTACGTCATTGTCAAATGAACGTTATTCTTAATAACATAAATCTCTTTTGAGAGTTAATTACGTATGGCACATTTAAGTGAATCCCAGCGTATAGAAATTTTAGTTCTTCTTGGATGTGGTGATAAAACCAGAACACAGCAAGAAGTATGCAATTTATTTAATGCGAAATATCTAGATAGACGGCTCAGCCAATCCACTGTGAGTAAAATCTAGAAGAAATTCAGAAAAACTGGACAATATTAAACACATGCAAAATGCATCGCGACCTAAGAAAATTGATGAAGACGTAACACTTGATATTTTATTAAGTGTGGGTGAGAATCCTAATCTTGCATCTCGATCAAATGCAGCAGACTATAACATTTCTCTGCGATCAGTATTACGTGCATTAAATTATAACATGACTATTCTCACAAAATACAACTGCTGCGCGAACTTAATGAAGATGATCCTGACTAACGAATGCATTTTTCAGAAATAATGCAAGATTTATGTAACCGTAATCCAAGATTCATTCCCCGAATTGTTTTTTCGGACGAAGCATCATTCTGGCTAAATGAAACAGTGAATTAACATAATTACAGGTATTGGAGAAGAGATAATCTCCACTGGCTGACTGAAGCACATACAGAACACCCTCGTAAAGTTAACGAGTGGGCAGGAATAGTCCACGATAGAATCATAGGTCCTTGTTTCTTCGACAAGACTCTCATTGGGCAGCGTTATCATAATTTTCTAAGGGAAAGTCTTCGGAATGAAGATGATCCTGGCATACCAAGTGGTGATATTTGGTTGCAGCAAGACGGTGCACCTCCGCACTTGCACATCCTGTTCGCGAACTGGATAGATAGATGACAATAAAGAATTGGATTAGCTTTAAAAAGATGTATCACATTACCCACCATCCAATTTCAAAATTTCGACTGAGTAGCTACCCCTTGAAGAGGTATAACGACAGGGGTGAGATTTTTATATCAAAAAGTTAGTTTTTAAAAATAAAAATCTACCTTTGCAAATCGAATATTCCTTAATAATGGCCACTTCCAATTTTATTGTATATATATATATATATATATATATATATATATATATATATATATATATATATATATATATAATTTTACAACAACAGAGAACGGATACTTCTCGTGTCATCGACGCCAGAGCAACGAGAATAGATACTGATAAAAAAATCGTGTTCCAGAGTCAATGTAAAATATTTCCTGCAACAATTGGAAAATGAAATTTGGGAACCAATTTTTAATACCAAATATATACAATATATGACTGATATTTTCTACAAAAAATCAATTCTTCCATGGAAAGATCAAACAGCTTGACTAAACAGGTGAACAGGCAGCCAACAGTGATTAATAGGATCAATTAAAGTAAGTGATCAACTAAAACTTAGATGGCTCCAAAATAAGAATAACCCTGGCTTTGACGGGAATATAAGCTCTATAAAAATAAGTTAACCAATCTTTTGAGAGTTGCAAAAAATACACACTACAGGAAGAAGATACTGAATGCTGGAACTGACATTAACAATATTTGGAGTATAATTGGAGAAATAACCAAAAGAAGACAAAAACAGAAACATAGCCCAACTCTCACTGAAAAATGGATTTATAGCTGAATACAAACATTTGATAGCTGAGGAATCTAATAGTTATTTTACCATCGTAGGTGATGGGTTATCAGAAAACCTTAGCAAAGGCAGTTGGAAAGCAAAGAAATTTCGTAGCGCAAAGTCATTTTATTTGAAACCTGTCACAAAGACTGTGATTATAAGGGTTATTGGAAGCTCGAAACCCTACTCTGCACCAGCTCCAGATGGTGTGATAAACAGATTGATGAGGGATGGTCGTTCTTTCTTGCTAACACCACTGGTGAGCATAATTAATAAATCTTTTGAAACACGCATAGTTCCGAAGCAATTTAAAGATAGTGTGATTATACTCGATCCTAACAATTACAGGCCAAGTAGCATGATTAATACATTTGCCAAAATATATTAAAATGCTTAAAGAACAGACTGTGCGACAACCTAGATAAACATAGTATTCTATTTAAAAATCAATTTAGTTTTAGGGAACATATGTTGACAGATATGGCACTCCATAAAATGTGCTCGACAGTTGTGGAGAGCTTTGATGAGAATAGAAACGCAGTGGGAATATTTTTGGACTTGCAGAAAGCGTTCGACACTGTTTGTCATGAAGTTTTGTTGGGTAAACTATATGAGTCGGGAGTGAGAGAGATAGTTTTAAAATTATTTGAAAACTACCTCTCAAATAAAGGACAGCGTGTAAAGGTGGGACACAACGAGTAGTCCTTTGATAGTGAAACAAGGCGTACCACAGGAGACAGCTTTGGGTCCTGTATTTTTCATATTATATATCAATGACATCTTGATCAGTTTCAACGAACGTTGTACGGTTATCTCCTATGCAGATGATACTGCTATGATTTGTACGGGCTGTGATTGGGATTAGACACTGTTGGAAGCCAGTATATTACTGGGTGAAATCTGCAAAGCATGTAACAGCGACTGTTTGGTACTGAATATGGAGAAAACAAAGTGTGTTGCATTCTCACCAACTATCGCTGGGCTGGCGGAAGCTATGCCAGAGCTAAGTGTCGGAAATAGCGATACCAAAATTGAGAGAGGGGTTAACCTTAAATACCTGGGAATAAATATTGACGAGGACTTAAAATGGAGTATACATGTTCAGTACCTTACTGCCAGAGTTCGTAAACTGATTCATGTATTTTATATACTCAGGGCTATCGTGAATACTAAAACGCTTTTAACCATTTATGATAGTTTGGTGGTATCTATACTACGATATGGAATAACGTGTTGGGGATCCGCATATGACGCCGGCTCCACACATTGGGGCCAATGTTGGGGCCAACGTTTGGACCAACTTGACTATGTTGGCGATGAGTTTTATTAGAGTTCCTACACATTGGCGCCAAGCTCATTTCTTCGAGCACCGGGCCAACGTCAATATGTCTGTGCATGAAAAACAAATTGCGCTGTGTGAATTTGCCGTAATGAGTGCTAACAATTATATTTTAAATTTAATTCTACAAAAAAAGAAGTCCTTGTAAAATGAGATGGTGGGTTACAACTCTTCATATATTACGGAATCACTAAGTATAACGACGTACATATAATGATAAATACTTTTAAACTTTTTCCTTCATTATATTCACTATTTTTTCATGTCAATCATCTTTGTTGTATACTGGTCCCAAAAAACTGTCCATCAGAGCATATGCAAATCAATTAATTGTGTACAGCTCATCTGTCGATGCACCGGAATGACTAGATTATTTTATTTTTCTGCTGTGTAGTCTATAAGTGGAGATCAATGACTCTCTCTCTCTCTCTTTTAGTTCGGCAATTGCAAATTGGCAGTTCATGGCAACTTGTATACGGTGGCATGCGTCTATCACAGCATTTCTATTTTTGTGTTGAGAATTGCGAGTGTTCCATAGAACCTATTCCGTTTGATACAGTTCTATAAATTTCAAAACTAATTCATTTGTCCACACATTTTTAATAATGCTCCACTTCATATGTTTATACGCCTTGACGTCTTTACTACAACTGAATACAAAACCAATGTGTGGTCGGTAAGACGAGCGACGAGGCAAATCCCTGTGATCTTTTTAAATAAACCGACAACCGACGGGTTACTCCCAACGCGAACGCCAACGTCCCCCAACGTTGGCGCCAACATTATTTCGTTCATCCACACATAGGACGAACGCTGTTGGCCCCAATGTGTGGAGCCGGCGTAAGGCTGCTATTTCACCACTGCAGATTAAACACAAAATTTTATTCTTAGAACCATTTTGTTTAAGAGCATGGAATCTCCCCCACGTTTACTGTATAACATCGATAATGGAATACTTAATGTTGCTGAGTTGTATATACTTGAAGTATTAAGTCACACAAAGTCTAGGGGGGCGATGCATACGTATGCAACGCACTGTTACTCTATGAGGCAAAACGTACGGTAACTCATTATGTTTAACACATGTAAGAAGGAGGTATCCAGAGGCTACATTAATTCTATTGGACGAAGTTTATATAAACTGCTGCCAAATGAAATTAGGGCGACGACAAATTACAAATTTAGAAAAAGGGCTAAATTCTATGTCTTGCAGAACTACGATGTATTATCCGATGTTTTATAGAGTTTTGGATTTCAACTGTTTGAGATATTTAAAGGCCCGTGTATCAAGTAAACGGTTATGTATGTCTCTAGTTGGTTTGGATGTGTGGATGTTTGTGTGGTTGGGCGTGGGTATATGTGAGCAGTGGTTTGTGTGAGAATGTGTGCAGGTTATAAGCGATACAAACTGAATCTAGTTCAGGTTAACTTAACGGATTGGAAGATAACTTTTTTATTGTATTTTTGGTTTGTTGGGGAATGACTTGTCCTTTTTATTCATGGCTTGATGAAAATATTCGGAATGACAGGAGAGCACATACAAGTTGTCACACCTTAGGTACTCTTAGATGTTATGAATGGTGAATGCATATTATGTGTGGTGGATATATATATTCTTGTGACGTCTTGTAGTATTTTTGATTGTTTAATGATCTAATCTAACTAATGTATCTAGTAAGTTTGTAAGTTATTTCCAGATGTCACGATACTCGACTCCCTAAAATAATAACTTGTTAAAATGGTAATAGGTGGGTAATTCTGGAGGTAACATAAGTTGTATAATTTTGCTGGGCCGCATGTTTATGATTATAATTTGTTGATAAAATATTGTGCGTTGTGTTGTGTTGTTGTGTTGTGGTTGTAACTATGGTTGTAATAGTGGTAGTGATTTTAGAGTTCTAATTTTTAGAATAGTCCTTTTTACTGAGAATTGCATTTGGGATTGTATACTCATTCACATTTGTACCAGTTTTTAAATTAATAAATAATTATATATATATATATATATATATATATATATATATATATATATATATATATATATATATATATATATATGCACTCTTTGCGTCCCAACTTTTACTACTGGTTATGTACAGGGTGATTCTTTATAATGTCGCCCCCCTTTAACTTTTTATTTGAAGTGTCCCAAAAAATTGAAAGTATGGTTATGTAGGTGCTAAAAAATACTTTTTTTCTATGTATAAAAAAAATTTGAAAAATGATCAGTATACAGGGAAAACCAAAAAGTTCATTTTTTTTAAATGGATCACCCTATATATGAATTTATTTTTCGATTCCTCGTAAAATTCTAAGCATAATTTATATAACATACTGTATACCTAAAATGAATAGTTTTTGAAATATTCGCATTTGAAACGTTATCATCAAATATTTTATTAAACAACTGTTACAAATCAAGAAGTCTTAAGATATCATGCTTTTAATTGAAAACAAATAGCTGTCAGTGACATTCTTCCAATATTGTTGTAGTTGTATTGTTTAGTAAGTAAAAATGCCGTAGTCAGACAGAGAAAGAAGAGTTATTTTAAGTTATTATATTAAAAATAATTTAAATTGTCGCGCTGCCATTAGAAATATGATACAAGATAATCCCGGTATGCATGTCCCAACTCGAAAAACGTTCACATCTATAGGAAGTTTCAAGAAACGTCAAATTTACAAAGGAGAAAAAGAACTGCTGTGAACGTAGAAGAAAATGCAGAATTGAATATTTTACTTGCTATAGAAGAGAATCCAAACAATTCCATTAGAAACATTTCAAAGACATTACGAGCAACACAAGAAAATATTCAGCGAACTTCATACAGTAAAGTCCAAAGAATGTTAAGAAAATGGAATCTAAAGCCATATAAGATTAAACCCACTACAAAGCTTACCCAAATGCAAAAAGATGATCGGGTCGCATTTTGTCAACTGATTCTAGACAGTAAACATAAATAATAATTTTTTGAAAACAGTTCTATGGACTGACGAGTTACCTTTTATACTAGTGGCCTGTTTAACCGAAAAAATACCAGACGATGGGCAAGAGAGAATCTACATTCTTATAGGGAATTTAAGTTCCAAGGGCGACAATCCGTAAATGTGTGGTGTGGTATCTTGGGCGATCGAGTTATCGGTCCATATTTTTTTGATACTGTTTTAAATGGAGGCCGCTATTTAGATTTCTTGGAAAACGAGTTCGAAGAATATTTAGACGATTTGCCTTTAAATATATTACAAAATATAATTTTTTAACAGAATGGAGCACCCCCTCGCAACATTCGTGTTGTGCTTAATTACCCAAATGAAAGGTTTCCTGAATGGATTGAAAGAAATGCGCCAAATAAATGGCCTGCAAACAGCCCCCATTTTACATCTATGGGTGCGTTTCTTTGGGGTTATATAAAAAACCGTGTATACGACCACCAAATTGAAAGTAAATTATTAATTTAAATGAAAATAACCCAGCATTCATAACAGATTCATTAGAGAAAATGTGAAGAACCCTTATACAATGTGTTGAAGAAAATGGAGGCCCGGTAGAACATCTTTATATTTAATTAGAAACTGTTTTTGTTATATTATTTATTGTTAGATTTCTTGATTTGTAACAGTTGTTTTGGTTTAATAAAATTTGTGATGATAACGTTTCAAATGCGAATATCCTAGGACTTCTTGATTTGTAACAGTTGTTTAATAAAATATTTGATGATAACGTTTCAAATGCGAATATTTCAAAAACTATTCATTTTAAGTATACAGTATGTTATATAAATTATGCTTAGAATTTTACGAGGAATCGAAAAATAAATTCATATATAGGGTGATCCATTGAAAAAAAATGAACTTTTTGGTTTTCCTTGTATACTGATCATTTTTCAAATTTTTTTACACATAGAAAAAAAGTATTTTTAGCACCTACATAACCATACTTTCAATTTTTTTGGGACACTTCAAATAACAAAGTTAAAGGGGGGCGACATTATAAAGAATCACCCTGTACCTATGTATCGTTTGTTCGTTTATCATTTTATTGACTGAGGAAAAATATTTTTTTAATTTATTTTGTTACACAAAAAATTTAACTGGTTAAAAAGTATAAATATACGAACTATTCTAGAATCATCGTTCCATATATTTTGTAAATAATGTTGTGTTTTGATAAAGCATGTTATTTATGTAGAAAATTCGTGACAACATTCTAGTACAATTAAAGCCTTGACAACATCATGGCATCATGGCTAATTAGAAATTCATGTAGCCAATAAATGCGGTTGTATTTATATGTATATGTTTATATAAGCGGACATGTCAATGTCAAGGGTAACGCTTTTCCACAGATTCCAAATTACTTAATTATTATTGTCGTGTTGCGATTTTTGTACCTATTTAGAGTCCAATGAAATTTATAAACAAACAGATATAGAATGCTAATTGGTTTGTTTATGTGCTATTAAAGTTCCGAGCAATCGGTTTTAAGAGTGGCCAAAACACACCAGCTAGATAGAGGCTTGCACAGATGACCCAAAAAGAAACCTGGAACAGCCTTGTATATTTTCTGCACATGTAAACCACTGAATCATAAAAGGCGGTGTTTATTTGGGAGACCAAGAATGTTACCGAGTGATTTTCTTTCACACACATGAACAGATCTGTAGAAAGAGGTACAAGATACTAATATAATGCTTTGATTTATGCCAAATCGAGATAAATATGCTCATCTCTCCAATCAAACGCAGCTTTCTTCATCATACCGAACAATATTTGACAATCTACACTAGCGAATGCTTTTTCCAGGCCTGCAGAAGACGTACGAGGTAAGCGCCAACATTTCCCGGCCTGACTTTAAAGAAACAACGTAGACTCACAATTACATTTTATTTTTCCATACAGTCCCTCGTAACATCAATGCACTTAATACATCGTTTCACCAGCATTTTGATACCCCTAAAAAGATATTCTTTCGGTTTGTCATCAAACTGCTCCCTTTTCAAATTTCCAAATGAGTAGTAGTCACTGGGGCAATATCTGGACTTGTTGGAAACTGCAGTCACGAATTGCGGCTTGTGAAATTCCAGTAGTGTGCACGGGTGCATTGTCATGGAGCAAACCCACACCTCTGGTCATTTTCCCACGTCTTTTCTCCCTAATATATTGTTGTAATTTATGCAGGAATGTTGCATAATATGCCCCGTTGACTGTGGTGTTGTGTTCTTTAAAGTATATAAAAAGAATATCCTCACAAGAAAAAATTGTAGCCATCACTTTTTTGTCGACTGACAGACCTTGAACTGTCTTGGCAGTACTTGTCTTTTACGCCTCTATTCCATCGACTCCGTTTTGCACAAAGGATCTTAGTAGAGAACTACAGTTTCCTTCCCTGTGACAATTGTCTTCAACACGTTCACAGGTTTTTTTTCCACAGAGGTCCAAAAAGGATCGGGCACATTCGACACGACGCTGACGCTTAACTACTGAAAGATATTTGACCCACCTTGCACTAACTTTGCGCCTAAAGGTTCATGGAGGATTCGGCGAACGCTTGTGTCTGAAAGTCCCGACATTTTCGACAATTCTTTCACTGTAAACGTCGATCGCTTAATACGAGATCTTTAACAAGTGCAATCTTGTTGTCCGTCACCACTTCCACCGTCCTTTCCGTTCTTGCCTGATCTTCCAAGGATTCCTGCCCCATTCTAAACCTTTTTGATCAATCTTTTACTACAGATCAAGACGGAGACTTTTCCCCGTACACTCCATCCAGCCTATCTTTGACCCTTTGAGCTGGAAAATCTCCTCGAGTAAGGAATTTAATAACAGCTCTATACTCAGTGTTCGTGACTTCTAGACATCGCGATCAAGTGTCAGTTATAAGAAAACTAATTGACATAAAATCGAATCGGTTTTTCCAAGGCTAATAAGACTTGAACCAATGTTTTACCAAATTTTGACAGGTTGCGATACTCTGGATCTGTGTCACGCTGGGAAATTTTGGCGCTTACCTCGTATATCGATTTTTGTCAAACGTTTTTGCTAATGTTTTCAGTACCACCAATTCCCTAGTTCCTAGCCCAAACTAGTCTTCATTCAGGTAATTCCCCGTTTTACTCCCTACCCTACTTTTTATTTTAATTGACTCTCACTGTCCACTGCTGGTTACATTTTCGCGCGTTCGCCGTTTTTGGAACAGTAATACGTCTACTCTTTATAAACTCGTCTATTTATAACATTATGCAATAAGTTGAAAAAGGTAATTATTACAAAATTTCGGGATGCAGCACAAATGCCTAATAGTTATAATAGTGAACTTTCATAAAAATTTTACACTACTAGTACGGTATATTGCTAAAAGTAATATTTTTAATTTAAACAGACGTCGAAGATCGGATTTAGACGTCTTAATACAAGCTCAAAAATATTATGTTGAGTGAACATTCACTAAAATTCTAACGTAACATTCAATTAGTTCATTAAATTTGTAGTTGCTTTTTTTAGGAACTGAAAAACTCAAGTTTAATATTCAATATGAACGTATGAACGCATCCATATACATCTGTTCGACCACAGAGTAATATATGTTTTACATTGACATATTAATATGTGTCAGCTCAAACCTGGCACTGGAAATCATAATGTCTAATTCTAATTAGAGCAAATCATTATTTAATCCTTCGACTAGGCCTAATCTAAGGTTTAATCTATTTGTAACACATATTATACAAACATTTTATATTTCTAAACTCCTTCTTTATATGAACTTTAACTATGCCAAATCTCACACTGCTCCGTGAGCGCAGTGTGCTTAAAAAGGGGTATAATGTTTTTTCTTCGTGTATTATAACCCTATAATTGAAACTACCGCCAAAGCATCAGAGAAAGGGTATATTTGAAATTCATTTTCTGCAAATATTTAGGTGAAATGAAGGACAATGACGGCTGAAGCTGACACTTAAGGCTTTATAGAACACACCTTTTACGACATTTCTTGTACATAAGCCGTATTAGTTTCAGGTTCTGTATCTAGAACATGTCATCTATTGACGTTTCGAATCGCGACTTGACGGTTTAGGAAGAAACACTATAACGCCAATAACTTTTTTTCTTTTAACGTTGAGGTCCAAGTTTTGGTACATGGTTTTATTTTTATGATTTAAATCCGCCTACCATAACTTTGTTATTTCCGGAGATATAAAAAATTGCCGAAAGAAAACAGAATGTTCTGGGAGAAACTAATCCGATATTCCTGGGTAACGAATTTATTCAAGCGACTTGCGAAAGGAAAGTACTCACCAAATTTGATCAAAATCGCACATCAATATTTGAGTTATCAATGTGACACACACACAAATATATATATATATATATATATATATATATATATATATATATATATATATATATATATATATATATATATATATATATATATATATATATATTTCTATATAAACATATATAGTCTGAAACTGACCTGGGATTTGGGTTCCAGTGGTCCTAGTTTGCGCTCAGTTGAAGACGTTTTTTCAAAATGCAAAAGTCGCTATCTCATTAGTGAATTTTTTAACGAAAATTCACCAAAAACATAGAAAAATTGAAACTTTGAATACCCGGGATTAGTTCTAGGGGTCCTAGTTCGTACTCATTTATTTGAAGAAATTTTTTCTAACTTCCAAATTCGGTATCTCCACCCTTTAGTGATTTTTTTCTAAAAAAATTCACTAAAACACTTTATTATCCTTTAGTTTCCTATTTTAAAATCATAATATGTGTACAAGTTATATCTATTTCAATGACAATCATCTACTATTTAACCTGAAAACAGAACTGTCAAATCATAATAAATAAACAAAACATGTTCTTATTCTTTAGTTTCCAATTTTAAGAGCAATATACAATCATTTACTTAACCTCAAAACAACTGTCAAACCATAATAAATAAACAAAACACACTATCCCATCTGGTTTTTACTTAAAGTAGCTGATATAAAACTTCCTCATTTTCCCCGACAAATCCGTGCATCCGAATATACCCGAAGGCGTGGGATCGCCACAGTTCGGGTGTAAACGTTATCATTGCATTATGATCTATGCCTGTGGTATATGTATTAATCTACGCGTGAACGTCACTACTCTGTCTTTGTCTGGCATTATACTCTAACTACTTAAGTTGCTTCAATTCATGCCATTCGAATTTTATTTTTAATTTGGGAAAAACTCAAAATTTTGTAAACCAAATTAGTTAGAATTCACAACAGGTGTTTATTTACTTCATTTCTAGCTACATGTAAAGTTTCATTCCAGTTACTTTAATAATTTTAAAAATATAGCGTATTAAAAAATATGTCCGTTATATCTGATTGACGAACTCGTCCGCGATTGTAACGAAATGAAGGGATGTGCCAAGTTTCGCTCAAATCAGTTGAGTATTTTTTGATATATATATATATATATATATATATATATATATATATATATATATATATATATATATATATATATATATATATATATATATAGATACAAAAATTTAAACGGACCTTGGATATGGGTTCTAGGGGTTCTAATTCGCGCTCATTTCAAAAATTTTTCTGAAAGTCTCACTATCATTACCTCTCTCCCTCTATTAGTGAATTTTCTTTAAAAAATTCATTAATGAGGAGATCCCGACTTTTGAATTTTGAAAAAATTTCTTTAAACGAGCGCTAATTAGGTCCCCAGAACACATATCCGGGGTCAGTTTCATATATATATATATATATATATATATATATATATATATATATATATATATATATATATATATATATATATATGTATGTATATATATATATATATATATATATATATATATATATATATATATATATATATATATATATGTATCACACCGATAACTCAAAAAATAATGGGCCGATTTTGATTAAATTTGGTGAATAAATATCTCCGGAATTAACAAAGTAAGGTGCGCGGGTTTATATCCTTATAGGTAAGTCACCTACCAAAATTTAGCTATGTAGGTCAAAAGGTAAAAAAGTTATAGGCATTTAAAGGAAAATAAATTGGGGTTTTCCTCAAAACGTCAAAGTTGCGATTTAAAACGTCACAATCGGCAACATTTAGGCAAATAAATTGAATCTAATACGGGCTATGGAAATCAAATGTCTCAAGAAGGATGTTTTACAAACCCTGAAGTCTTAGTTTCAACCGTCATTGTCCTTCATTTTACTAAAATGTTTCCAGAAAATCCATTTCAAATAGACCCCTTCTCTGATGCTTGGCAGTAGTCTTAGCTATAGAGTATCGTTTAATGGTATATAATTTTTGTCGAATTTTTGTAAAAAATTAATAAAGCTCAATATATCCGTTATTATACAAGATATGAAAAAAAGTTGTATATAATAATTATAGGGTGTCTTGAGCTACATCTTAAAAAATATTTCTACAATCACAGGCTGGCCCATAGGTCGTTGGTGATACAAATTTTCTTTTTTTTTAATCAAACACGCTTTATGTTATTGCATTTTCCATCGAAATATAATGCATGTTTATAAGAAAAGAAATTCTGGATGCAGCAAGTGCGTTATGGTAGCAAATTTTGATCAAATGCTTCATATTTGAATAGCCCAACTATTAACAGCTATTAACCTATAAGGTTGACCAAGAAACGAGTATTTCCGGGAGCACTTTAAGTTTACTTTTGGAAATTTTGGTACATTTTCATAGAATAAAGTTATTTTTATGAAACATGGCACGTTGTTTTCACTAAATAGGTTATACTGGTAACCAAAATTGATGCCCGCTTTCTTAAAAAGAAAACATACATATTTGCAATAAAAACATTTTAATGAAAATTCACTACCATAACGCACTTGCTGCGTCCAGAGTTTTAGTAATTTTCTTAATAAGAATTCACCAATAAAGAATAACAATAGAGATAGATGATATTGACTAATATAATCTTCTCCACATTACTCTGTAAACTGATTGAGAAGTCTCTATACTTGAATTTGTTAGAAAAAGTAATTTCCATTAGTACTAGTTTATTCTGTTCTATGTATTTATAAATTAAGAATTCAAGTAGGTAAATAGGTAAAGTCGTTTTTATATTTTTATGTACAAGTTTTCTATTCCAATTAATAAATGTTAATATCAAATACAGTGTGCTTAAATGAAAACGCCAAATATTTATCACGTTATGGGTCCAGAAAACTTTTTTCCGTAAAAAGTAAATAAGTAAAATTTAAGAAAAGTTGATTGTGACATAAGTTTGGTGAAGGAAAAGAACAAAGTATAATGGAAGTCTTAGCAGACTATTTTGATATGACAATTAATTCAACATTGTACTTCCCCAATAACAACTATATATATATATATATATATATATATATATATATATATATATATATATATATATATATATATATATATATATATATATATATATATATATATAATTTTAGTATACAAAAATAAAAGCTTGTGCTTAAAAAGTTTTTTACATATAATAATATTTTAAACTCAAATCATAACATAAAGCTAATCAACTAATATGGAAGAATAATTGGTTAGGCATAGAGAAACTCATCTTGTTGGATGTGTACAATTGAAACCATTGGCGGTTCTCACAAACCCGCTGTGGCATAAAGTCAACATCATTTGTTAGTTCAGATTCCTTTGGATCAAGTTTGCAAGGTGACAAAGCGGGTTTTCTTGCATCAGGACAGGTAGATATGGTTGTCCATTATATATCCATACTTTTTTTTTTCTGAAGACGATAAAGACTCCACACAATATAAACTATAATGCGTATTGTTGCTTGACCACGTCAGTGACCATGCAAGCATAGAAAGATAATTGCCTCATTAAGCACGATGTTCGTTGAAGATACAACGTCCTTTGGAGGTTTTTTTCCGAATCAATTTGGATACAGTTAGAAACCATTTCAGCCTTCATAAAAGCCGATGAGTTATAGATTAGTGTCTATAGCATCTAAACGTAAATTATATAGTTATTTAACGTCTATTTAGATTTTACTGCAAGATGTAAAATAACATAAAGTGTAAACAGTTTCTTTTTAGTGAATTTTTATTTAAAAAAATTCACTAATAGAGAGGTATCGATGATGAGACTTTGCAATTTTTTTTCAAATGACCGCTATTTAGGACCCCTAGAACCCATATCCGGGGTCAGTTTCAATTTTTATATGTATATATATATATATATATATATATATATATATATATATATATATATATATATATATATATATATATATATATATATATATATGAATCCGTCTGATAACTCAAAAAATAATTAACCGATTTCAATGAAACTCGGCAAGTGCCTTTCTTTTATTAATGGCTTGGATGAGTTCGTTAGGCAGGAAAATCGGACGGTTTTTTCCGGGAAAATTGAGTTTTCTTTCAAAAAAAAATTTTTTCTCCGAAAATAACAGCTGTTTTAATGAAATTTACATATATGTTGCCTTGGGAGAGGACTTACTAAGCACCAAAATTCAACTTTCTCAGTTTATAGAAAATTGAGTTATTCAAATTTTAAATTTTCTTTTGAAAAAATTTTTTTTCTCCAAAAATTACAAAGTTAATTTAATGAAATTTGGTGGATATCTTGTCCTAGGAAATACCTTACTACCTACCAAAATTAAACTTTCTAAGATTATGGAAAACTGAGTTAATCAAATTTTTATAGCTCACTGCAGTGTTAAAATCAATGGTATTTTCCTCACTATTGTAAACACGTGTGTCGGGGACTGACCGAATTCATTCCCAGTTGCTATTGATCTACTCATATTCTCTGAATATGTTAGAAACGTGGTATCTACTTCATTCCAAGTCACTATTAACCGACTATTTATGAAATAAAATAAGTAAATTAAATCGATTGTCATAAAATATGTAGTGTATTAAGACTAAGGGAAAAAGAAACAAAACATATATAACTGTGCACATTATGATTATATTTTAGGGTGTGCGGCGCACACCTAGCTTACTAGGAGAAATCTCCACTGCTTGAGAGATGTATTGTCACAGCATAATATCTTATTAAAGTTCATTTTTGTAAATAGGTTTAATTTTTATATGTTTATATATATATATATATATATATATATATATATATATATATATATATATATATATATATATATATATATATATATATATCCGTCTCATAACTCAAAAAATAATTAACCGATTTCGATTAAACTTGGCAAGTGCCTTTCTTTTATTAATGGCTTGGATGAGTTCGTTATTCAGAAAAATCGGACGGGGTTTCCCGGAAAAATGTTGAGTTTTCTTTCGAAAAATTTTTTTTCTCCGAAAGTAACAAAGCTGTTTTAATGAAATTTACTATATATGTTGCCTCAGGAGAGATATTACTACGTACCAAAATTCAACTTTCTAAGTTTAGAGAAAATTGAGTTATTCAAATATTAAATTTTCTTTCGAAAACAATTTTTTCTCCGAAAATTACAAAGTTATTTTAATGAAATTTTGTGGATATCTTGCCTTAGGAAGGACCTTACTACGTATTAAAATTAAACTCTCTAAGTTTATAGAAAATTGAGTTATTTAATAAAAATTCACTACCATAACGCACTTGCTGCGTCTCGAGTTTTATTTTTATTGGACACGCAAAAATTTTGCAGTTGGAGGTAAATATAGTACAACTATATACTGATATTAGTGGCAAACCAAACTTTGAAAGTCTGCATGTAGCAAGTGCGTTACGGTAGCGAACTTTAAAAATATAATTCAAATCCTCTAAATTCAATTTCTTTTAAAGCTAGAAATTTAAAATTCATTGGGCGCCATAGTCCATATAAATGCAGGTACACAAAATTTGATCAAACCGGCCCACTATTTTTTGAGTTTTCGGCCTGATATATACATACATACATACACACACACACACACACACACACACACACACATATATATATATATATATATATATATATATATATATATATATATATATATATATATATATATATATATATATATATATATATATATATATAGGGTGGTCCAACAGTGCCTTCAAGTTCAATCACCGATATTCTACCCTCGCACATTCAACCCCTAATTTAATTTCAACACACAACACCCGATGTTTGATGAGATTGAAAGCGTTCTAATAAACAAAGACTAAAACTTTATATTACTCGAGTTATAACAAAAAAAAAGCCAATTTTCACCAAATCATCACCCATTCATCCCCTACCGCCTGGAGCGATTTTACCCCAAAACAATCGGAACCCTTCGTTTGTCGAGTGCTGACTGTATGCCAAATTTGAAGACGATATCTCAATTCGTTCTAAAGGTATCGTGACTACAAACAGACAGACACACAAAAATATTCGTCCCCAAATCATGTTTTCTATGTTTTGACAATTTTTACGACGTCTAAGCGAAAAAAAAATTCCACATGTATTGACGATGTGGAAGTAAAATATCAACATTACGAAAAAATCCAATTTTTACACCCTATAATATCTTCGAAACCACATGGTTTTCACAACGTATTTATAGTAAGAACTTTCTGTCCTAGAACTACTTGTGAAACTACACTGTAAATATTGGAGACTTATTTATTAAGATCCTGTATATTTTCTTTATTCAAATTTTACAATGTGTTTCACGAATAAGCACCAGCTTGTGCTTGCCGTTAAGTTGTTTATGAGTTAATATTTTCCCTCTATTATACAGGATGATTCGCATAAGGACCGACATAGAGTAGGGGCATACTAAGTTGCCCCCTGAGAAGTTATAGGCCTTCAAAAATGGGGTTTCTAATTTCGAAAAAAAAAATATCTCAGTTATTCTTGAACTTACAAGAACTAAATTTGGTACACGTTTTAAGAGCACCAAGAGCAATAATCTAGAGCGATAAGAATTCAATTGAAGCATTTTAAATGGTGGACAAGGCATGATTCACCCTTAAAATGGGACAGAATTTTTTAACCTATTGGCGGATTAAAAACTTATTATTTAACTTTATGGGGAATTTAATTCTAAAGCTTTTATTGCTCTTATTAATTCTGAAAAAACTTTTTCGTTTTCAACAAAATTCCGAATAACTAAATACACGTATTAGAGCTGTGTTATTTAAAACCATCGAAAATTCAAACGTTGGCTTTGAAATTTCACGTCAGACTTGATAATCAGGAAAATAAGTCATTTTATTTAGGTATTATTTGCTGTGTTGTGGAAATGGCCGGGAAGTTTTCATTTAGCGAACAAGTTGACATGCTATTAGTGTTAGGTTTCTGTGAAGGAAACTATAGAAGAACTGTCGAAGAATATCGGAGAAGATTTCCTAATCGTGTAATCCTTCATAGAGAAAGATTTGCCAATGTTGAAAGACGGGCTCGAGAAACAGACAAGTTTTTCAGTCACACTCGAGAACGTACTATTACAACCAGTACACAAGACGAAGAGCTTATTTTGAATACAATTGAAGATGACCCACATATTACTACTAGAAAGCTATCTCGACAAACTGGTATATCGCAAACTTCTGTTCACCGAGTAATAAGACGTAATCTACCGCACCCATATTATATCCAAAAAGTGCAAGAATTATTATCGGAAGATTTGGTTAAACGAGTGAATTTCTGTCAGTTTATTTTGCATCAAGAAATTAATTTTCAAAAGAAAATTCTTTTTACTAACGGAGCTTGTTTCACCCGCAGAGGTATTACAAATTTACATAACCATCATGAATATTCTGATGTAAACCCTCATTCAGTAACTCCTCGACATTTCCAACGAGAGTTGAAAATAATTGGTCCAGTTATTTTACCGCATCGATTAAATGGCGAAACTTATTTAGAATTTCTCCAAAACAATCTCCCGTATTTACTCGACGAGGTGCCTCTACAACTTAGACTGGAACATTGGTTTATGCACAATGAAGCACCGCCTCCTTAGAGTATTGCTGTTAAAGACTATTTAAATTACCAGCATCCAAATAGATGGATTGGAAGAGGAAATAATTGCCCACAAGTTTGGTCTCCACGATCACCAGACCTCAACAAATGTGGCTTCTTTCTTTGGGGAATGTTAAAAGAATTTGTGTATTCCTCGCCAATTGCGTCTCGAGCCGCATTATACATAAATGCACACTCATTAGAAACAATCAACAATTGTTGGATAGAGTAGACTTCAATTTTCGACGACGAATACATTTATGCCTGAGAGAGAACGGTGATCATTTTAAACAATTTCTGTAATTTATCGGTGCAAATGTTATTTTATTAGTGAATTTTTATTAAAAAAAATTCACTAATAGAGAGGTATCGATGGTGATTTTTTTTTGTTCCCTCAGTGCTCGTCCGCGGCCTTGCCGCCCCGATAGCACCGCAACCCTTGGTTGATTGTGCATACCCTTAGTCTTACTCCACCCATTCCAAGATCACTGTGCCTTGAACTAGTCTGCACAGCGATTGGTAGGGTGAAGTTTTATATTGCTCTGTCTCCGGTCTAGAGTGACCGTAGATCAGTTGTCTTTTCCGGTCCAGAGCTATACACTCACACAAGATGTGCTGGGCTGATTCCTCCCCCTCGCCGCAGAGTCTGCATGCGAGGTCCCCTTCGAACCGCCCCATTTTATGCAGGTGTTTCTTGACGGCCATGCGCCCCGTCAAGAGACCTGTTGTGTTTCTGAGCTGTCCTCTGCTAAGGTTTAGCAGCTCCACAGCTCTCTTTGTACTGGGTCCGTCAATTATTATTGACTTCCCATGTCTGAGCCCTGGACAGTCCGCCCAGTACACCTTGTGTTGGTTTCTGACCCAGGACTTAATGGCTCCTCTGGCAGTGCTCTTTGACACGCCCAGAGCCGGTTCTGGTCCCATAAATGGTTCTGCTGACTTTTATATGTTATATATATATATATATATATATATATATATATATATATATATATATATATATATATATATATATATATATATATATATATATATATATATATATATATATATATATATATATATATTCGTCTGATAACTCAAAAAATAATTAACCGATTTTAATGAAACTCGACAAGTGCCTTTCTTTTATTATTGGCTTGGATGAGTTCGTTATCCAGGAAAATCGGACGAGGTTTTCCGGGAAAAATTTGAGTTTTCTTTCAAAAAAAAATTTTTCCTCTGTAAATGACAAAGCTGCTTTAATGAAATTTACTATATATGTTGCCTCAGGAGAGATATTACTACGTACCAAAATTCAACTTTCTAAGTTTATAGAAAATTGAGTTATTCAAATTTTAAATTTTCTTTCGAAAAAATTTTTTTTCTCCGAAAATTACAGAGCTATTTTAATGAAATTTGGTGGATATTTTGCCCTAGGAAAGACTTTACTACATACCAAAATTAAACTTTCAAAGTGTATAGAATATTGAGTTATTCAAATTTGAAGCATTTAATAAAAATTCACTACCATAACGCAATTGCTGCGTCCCGAGATTTTTAATTGTTTACGTTGTTTGTTTTTCTATTAAATTATTCTTAAATTTCATGGCCAACGTTTGAATTTCCGATGATAACACACCTCTAATACGTGTATATAGGTAGTTATTCAGAATTTTGTTGAAAACGACAAATTTTTATGAAAATTAATAAGAGTAATAAAAGTTTTAGAATTAAATTCCCCATAAAACGAAATATTTTTTTAAATCCGCCAATACGTTAAAAACTTCTGTCACATTTTATGGGTAAATCATCCCATATCAACACTTTAAAATCCTTCAATTGAATTCTTATTACTGTCGATTATTGCTCTTGGTACACTCAAAACGTGTGCCAAATTTAGTTCTTCTAAGTTAGAGCATAACTGAGATATTGATTTGTTTCGAAATTAAAAACCCTATTTTGAACGCCTATAACTTCTCAGGGGTGCAACTTAGTATAGGGGTAAGTTGCGTTAAATCACAATATTTTGGGTTCTCTTACATGCCCCTGCTCTGTGTCGGTTCTTATGCGAAACACCCTGTATATAATAAATACCTATACATTAATTTAAGAATAATATATAATTACACATAATATACCCAATTAATAAGAAAACAAACTTACCAGGAAAAGAAGACACTGAGGCCAAACAGGTCATCGCAAATATCACAGAAATTGTCACTTTCATATTGTTAGCTTTTGTGAATGACATATCACTATTATTAATAAGAATATAAAGAATCAATAGAAGGTTGATTAATCGTTTAGTTAAATTATTGTTCGTTCGTTATGTTCGCTTCTCGCTTACGTATTCAATCTAACCGGCTTTTTGGTTTCGCTATAAATATATACGTACGTTCTTCATAGTGATACCGCGAATCGGCTTGGTTTCCCCACTTCATGCATTCTATAATAAACACCTCTATAGAATCTGCTCTGCGAGGATGACAGCTAGGTCTATCGTAATGATCACAAACTGGTAAGGTCGGTTTACCTGACTAGAGCAAGGTAGCACGGTATAAATCCGTGTACATCACTAATAACAAAATTATAATTCAACCACCTTTGGAGGAAGTTATTTTGATCGTGTACACACAATTTCTTAAACAAAACTGAGCCACCAAATTGCCACTGAAGTTCGGAGAAATATCAAAAATTGAGTGCTTATGTCATTTTTTGGACAGAACCCACAACTAGTGTCAATAATCAATTCGTTTCAGAGTCATTAAATTTATTTGTAATGCCAGTTGACTTTTCTTAATGGTTAATTTATATAATGTGGGATTTAACGGCTGCTAACAAACTTCTCAGAACGTTGGGGCACAGATGCTATGGTGGAGGTAATTAATTTGCAAAAAGTCTGGACGCAGCAAATAGGTTATAGTAGCGAATTTTCGTAAAAATGTTTTTAATGGCAAATATGTCTTGTTTTTACAAAAAGGACATTTGGTTGGTAGTATAACCTATACAGGCTGGCGCATTGAAAACGAAACAGACATATTTGCATCCAGAGAATTTTTTTTTAAAAACACGGCAATTTTAATATTGAGGAAGACATGTTTTGACATAAAATTCAACTTTGTCACATCAACTTCTTAAGGGTGGTCATAACAACCCTTATATTTTAAATAGGGAACATGGGTGTTACATCATTTCAAAGCTCTTTCTTTTCTGAATTCAGCACACTAACTTTTTTGCGAGTTTTATAAACTCGTTTAAAAATTATTCCCAGTTGGAGTTGCAAGAACGCATTTCATTCATTGTGATAAGAAATGCACTAATTAGTCAATTTTTCGTTAAAAAAAATAAAAAACAAAACCAAACGTTCAAAAATGTTTATTCAGTTAAGTAAGTGTTCAAATTGTTGACCACCAGCTTCTATACAAAAGTACAAATTTTGTTCAAAACGAGCTCTGAGATTCTGAAGCATTTGTGGATTTATTAGACGGCATTCTTCAACAATGCGTCGTCGTAATTCTTCCAGAGACTGAAGTTTTGTTGCGTAAATTCTACTCTTTAAATGGCCCCATAGAAAGAAGTCTAAATGAGTTAAATCCGGTGATCTAAGGGGCCACTCAATAGCACCTCTACGCCCAATCCATTGCTCTGGAAACTCTCTGTTCAAAAACTCCCTAACACGTTGTGAAAAATGCGGAGGAGCTCCATCTTGTTGAAACACTAATTGATTTTCTTGATAGCGATCATCATTTTCAACAATGTCAATTAGTAAAGGGTAAACGATATCTTTTAGTAACTCCAAATACGTTTCGCCACTCAAATTGCCATCAAGAAAAATTGGTCCGATTAAACGGTCTTCAGTCCAGACATTCAATTTCTGTGGAGTTTGAGTGTGGACTTTGTGAAAATTTCTTGGATTATTATCTGCCCAATAACGACAATTATGACGATTGACTGTAGAGTTTAATAAAAACGTACACTCGTCTGAAAGACAGATATTGAACAGAAAGTTCCCGTTATCAGCTATTCGTGCAGTCATTACTACACAAAACTTGAGCCGCCGATCAAAATCCTCTTCATTCAGTTGTTGTACAAGATGAATTTTATACGGGTGAAATTTATACCCCTTCAATATTCGCTGAATAGTTCTTCTCTCGATGTTTGAAACAGTGGCCAATTTTCTCGTGCTCAAAGTTGGGTCTGCAGCAATTTGTCCTAAAATTTCAATCTCAGTAGTCTCATTTCTAACCGGAAATTCACGTTCAGGATCCCGTTTTTTGTTGGCTACTTTGTCGAAACTTTGCAACTAACTCCAAAATGTATTTTCTGTTAACATGTCTGTTCGGATGTCGTTCATTAAACAAATTTGCGGTACGGTTGGCACAGTCATCGTTTTTGAAAAAAAGAGTAATTATTTCAACTCTTTCTTCTACAGAATACACCATTGTGAAATTAATTTTCGGTAGTACTATCAAGTATCAAACCGACCGATAAACTGAAATAATAAACCGCATTTCTCTCATTCCGATAAGAAATGTTCTGATAGCCAATTTTTTGTTTACAAACCAACAAAACATTGACTATCAGCACATTTCTTATCGGAATGAGTGAAATGCGTTTTTGCATCTTCAACTGTGAATACTTTTTAAACGAGTTGATAAAATTTCCAAAAAAATTAGTTTGCTGAATTCAGAAAAGAAAGAGCTTTCAAATGATGTAACACTCGACCCATGTTCCCTATTCAAAATATAAGGGTTGTTATCACCACCCTTAAGGGGTTGATATGACAAAGTTGAGTTTTATGTCAAAACATGTCCCCCTCAATATTAAAATTGACGTGTTTCACCGTTTACATATTTCCATTACCTCTTTAAAATGGCTCCAAAACAGGAGCCGAAACGTCAAGTTGTAATAAATTCTGGACGCGGTTCAACCCGAGAACCAAGTATGTCTCATATATATATATATATATATATATATATATATATATATATATATATATATATATATATATATATATATATATATATATATATATATAATGCCGGGTGTCCCAAACTGATTTGACGAAGCTGTAGTTCCTAAACCGTTTGAGATATCAAATTGAAACAAAAACCAAAGCTCTCAACTCTAAAGATGCTTCGAAATGACAGCAAAAAAACTTTGAAAAAAAAAACTCATTCGCAAAAAATGTGACCCCGATGGTAAAATTTTAAATAACACCCTGTATATTTTTTTATAAAATTTTCTTGTGATTTTCAATTCCCTATCCAATACTTTTTCTCGATTGAGAATCGGTTAATAAATAGCTGAGAAAATCAACATTTATTCTTCATATAAAGCAATTACTTGATTCATGTAAAACAAATAATTTTTGACACTTGTTGAATCAAGAAATGGCTTTATATGAAGAATAAATCCTGATTTCCTCAGCTATTTATTCACCGATTTTCAATCGGGAAAAAGCATTGAATAAGGAATGAAAAATCCCAAACATGTTATGAAAAAATATGCAGGGTGTCATTTAAAATTTTGCCATCGGTGTCACATTTTTTGCGAATGCGTTTTTTCAACGTTTTTTTGCTGTCATTTCAAAGCATCTTCACAGTTGAGAACTTTGGTTTTTGTCTCAATTTGATATCTCAAACAGCCTCGTCAAATTAGTTTAGGATACCCGGTATATATATATATATATATATATATATATATATATATATATATATATATATATATATATATATATATATATATATATATATATATATATATATATATATATATATATACAGATCTCTTCTTTAGCGAATTTTTCGTTTTGCGAAAAAATCGCTAAAAGCTATGAAAATTTAATTCCAATTGTAAATACGAGATCTGATATGTGTTGAAATAAAAGTAAGAGTGATCTTTATCATAAATTCAATCTAAGTATGTTAAATATATATATTTTTAAATCTGTTTAACATAAATGATGATGTTAAGCTCTTACCTTCGAAGAATCAGTCGTGTCATGAGTATGAACAAGTTTATGTTTTTATTTCAATGTGTTAACGTCAGCAATGGGTTCGCCTACGATGTATAACACCCACTTATTTGTTTGTTGTTTTTTATAATGTAATAAAAAGTTGACAATGAAAATTTCGTCTAAATTCATTGACAACACAATATAAATGAAATTCATGCTAAATGAGGATAATTGTCTACATTAAATCACGCAAATACCAAGAATACCTACTATAGCTCTTCTGGCTCAAACCACCTCCATTTAGATTTGTTTTGTTTACATTAGAAATTGAGTTGTCTGTGCTTATCTTAACTGAGACAAAATTCTGTTGTTAGATTCAAAATAGGCCTTTTGATATTTGGTTCCTGAAAATTTGGCTACCTATTTTATTCTGGCACTTCCGGTTGTTCTTTAAGCGAAATTTCGTAAAAAAAGTTCGCTGTTGTGGAGATCCCAACTTTTGAAAAGATTTCTTAAAATGAGAACAAAGTAGGCACCCCTAAAACCCACTCCAGGGTCAGCTAAAATTTTTTATATGTTTATATATATATATATATATATATATATATATATATATATATATATATATATATATATATATATATATGTAATTTGATTGAAGGGATGAGTAACAGTCGTTACACGTTAGCGTGCTAAAATTTGTATACTATTAAGGGCAATTACGACCAAAAACGAGGGCTATATTTTAAAGAAAGTCATTCTGTACTAAAACTCGATATATTTCGCTCGGGGTTCCGAGCATCTTCAGGAAAGCACTGTAACTAATTGTAAAAGCAAGGCCAAAGCATCAAAAACAGGGCAAATCTGCCACAAAAACATGCAAAAAAACAACAATGCAAAAACATCTTTACATTACATGTAACTTTACGCGAACATTTCTACTTTCAAAACATTCAAAGCTAGTCATGAAAAAGTATAAAAAAGTGTCACTAATGTTAAAAACTAAAAAAGCTTTGAAAAATTCGCGTGTAACAAAATGGACACCTAACCCCATTTTTTCACGTTAGAAATGAATATGATTTCTAGCGTGAACAAATGGGGTTAGGTGCCCATTTTGTTACACGCGAATTTTTCGAACGTTTTTCAAAAAATTGTTTTCAGAAATATTACTAGGACCCCACCTGGATGCACAAACCACAAGAAAAAATTCTTGTTCACACCCTCCAAGGAAGTTACGGGACTGGGGGTGAATAGGAGTGCTGGGCGAGGTAGGTAGTAAAAGGAAATATGAGCAGAAAAAGCAAAGAAAACTGCTTAAAAGCTGTCCATTTGAAGCCATATCCCCATTAAACCCCGCCGACCTCGCACAGCACCCCTATTTGCCTCCAGGTCACGTAACTTCCTTGGGGGGGATCCCCCCCGCGTGCATACAACCACCCTCGTTGCATAAACCACAAAAAAATTCTTGTTCATACCCACCAAGGAAGGTACGGCACCTGGGGGAATAGGGGTGCTGTGCGGGGTAGGCAGGGTTTAAAGGGGATATAGCTTCAAGATTTGAAAAAAACAACTTTTAAGCCCGTTTTATTCGCATTTTTTGCTCATATTTTCTTTTTACTACCTACCCCGCCCAGCAGCACCCCTATTCACTCCTGGTCCCGTAACTTTCTTGGGGGGTGTGAAGAAGAAATTTTTCTTGGGGTTTGTGGATCCAGGGGGGGCCTAGGCAGGTTTCTGATAACAGTTTTTTGAAGCGTTCGGGAGCTAATCTGCAAATTTACCGAAAATTCGCTACCAAAACGCACTTACTGCGTCCAGATTTTTTTCTTATAAACGCATCATATTTCGATAAAAAATGCATTAACAAATTTGTTCTACGAAAATTAGCTAAAAAAATTATAGACTGTTAAACCATAAACTTTACTAAACCTACAAATAAATATCCAAAAAAGCATCAACTAAACAAACTGACAGCCAAAGCATCAGAGAAAGGGTCTATTTGAAATAAATATTCTGTAAATATTTTAGTAAAATGAAGGGCAATGACGGTTGAATCTGAAACTTAAGGGTTTGCAGAACACTCTTCTTGCAACATTTTCTTTTCACAATCGGTATTTGTTTCACATTCTTTGCCTAAACATTGCCAATTTTGACGTTTAAAATTGCAAGTTTGACGTTTTGGGGAAAACTCCAAAATTTGTTTCTTCAACTGCCCATAACTTATTTGTCTTTAAAGCTAGGGACTTAAATTGGTACAGAGTTCACTCTGTATAATACAAACACGCGTTACAAATTAGGTTGCCCTTACTTTATTGTTATTTACGGAGATGTTATTTTGTTTTAAAAGAAAATACAAAATTTTCCGGGAAAACCTGGTCCGATTTTCCTCGCTAACGAACTTATCCAAGCCACTTGCAAAAGGAAGGTACTGACCAAATTTGATCAAGATCGGTCCATTACTTTTTGAGTTATCGGTCGGATATATATATATATATATATATATATATATATATATATATATATATATATATATATATATATATATATATATATATATATATATATATATATATATATATATATATATGTACACAGATCTCCTCATTAGCGAATTAAAAAAAATCGCTAAAAAGTTCGAGACGCAGCAAGTGCGTTATGGTAGTGAATTTTTATTAAATGCTTTAAATTTGAATAACTCAATGTTCTATGAACTTAGAAAGTTTAGTTTTGGTAAGTAGTAAGGTCTTTCCTAAGGCAAGATAACCACCAAATGTTATTAAAATAACCTTGTAATTTTCGTAGAACAAATTTTTTTTCCAAAAAAAATTTAAAATTTAAATAACTCAATTTTCTATAAACTTAGAAATTTGAATGTTCGTACGTAGTAAGGCCTCTTCCAAGGCAACACATCCGTTAAATTTCATTAAAACAGCTTTGTAATTTTCGTAGAAAAATTTTTTTTTCTAAAGAAAACTCAAAATTTTCCCGGAAGACGCTGTCCGATTTTCCTTGCTAACGAACTCATCCAAGCCATTAATAATATATATATATATATACATATATATATATATATATATATATATATATATATATATATATATATATATATATATATATATATATATATATATATAGAAACATAAAAAATTGAAACTGACCCCGGATATGGGTTCTAAGGGTCCTAGTTCGCGCTCATTTGAAAAAAATTTTGTCTCACCATCGATACCTCTCTATTAGTGAATTTTTTTAAATAAAAATTCACTAAAAGTCAAAATTTTCGCGACGGCGCTTTGTATGTTGATTAGTTTAGTTGACCTAAAATACTCAGCAAGTATCTTGTTTCAGTTATTCCAAAAATGTTTATATACATAATAGATGACCATACAGATAAGCATCAAAATGCATTTTACAAATAGTTTTATATGATTATAAGTACAAATAAATGAGTTAAATATAAATTACATACTATATTTAGCAAATTACTAACCATTTTCTTACTAAATCAACGTCATGACATCTATATTTGGCGAATATATTAAAATACAACAACATAGTAATGACGTTTATTGCCTTAAAGACGTAAGGTTGCGTCATAATATCTTTTGGTAGATACATGATACAATATGATGTCACATTATTCATCATTAATCAGGGCTTTTGACCCCACAGACCCAAGCTTGTGCATAAATATCATTGTGGATAGTGTGTGGTTATTATTCATTACCAACAATACGCATCTCTTCAAGAACTTTGGTTTTTCCTACAACACAATTCATCTAAATCTGAGCTGAGAGAATGTATCGGAATTTCTTCTAAGAAAGACGGATGTTTTGTTGATTTTTAGCGAATTCTCGTAGAAAAATTTGCTTTCGACGAGATTTTCTTTATTTTTTATTTCAACAACACACCACGAGGGCTTACAGCCTAAATACTATCGCACCGTGGGTGTGGACAAGGAGGAAAGAGGCAGCTTGTTAATTCTGGACTTGAAGGTTTGGAGGTTCGGAGGAGAAGGGAAAACATGTGCCGGCAAGGAATTCCACAACTTGGAAGTCCTCGGGACAAAAGAGCGGGCATAACAAGATGTTCTATGTCTGGTGACCTGGACAGTAAAAGGGTGCATTCGCTCTGTTCCCCTGGTAGATTTGTTGGGGGCAGCAGGTGGGGGAACTATGGAGGAAAGCTCCTCTGAGCAGTGCCCGTGCAGATATCTATAAAAGAGAGAGAGAGAGAGGTCACCAACGGCACGTCGGTGGGCAAGGGATGGCAGCCTTTGGGTGAGGGTAGGGTCACCGATGAGACGTATAGCTCTCTTTTGAATGGAGTCCAGGATAGCGAGTGTAGAAGCGGCAGCGGCACCCCAGATGTGGGAGCAGTATTCGAGGTTTGGCCTTAGTTTGAAATATATAAGGTATAGAGATTAGCTGGTGAAAAGTATTTGCGAGCCCGGAAGAGGAAACCTAATTTCTTAGCGGCCGCTTCTGCAATTGATGTGACATGTTGGTGCCAATTAAGATTTCGATCCACAGAAATGCCAACAAGAGAAAAGGACTCATTACTTTGAATAACTTGGTTGTTCATTGTGATGGGTTGTATCTCTTGTGAGAAAGAAAGCAAGACTTAGTTTTGGTGGAGTTGAATTGTACAAGATTTCTACTACCCCAGTCTAATATTTTTTGGAGATCCACGGAGACAGAACCCTCCATGAGTCTGCGATCCTCATCTAATTGGGCTAAAGAGACAGGCTTAGAATATTGTATATTTGAATGGAGGGTGCTGTCGTCCGCGTAACTGTGAACTGGGTTGGATGTGCTGGAGAGGAGGTCATTGATGTGGAGAAGAAACAAAGTAGGGGCTAAAGCTGAACCTTGAGGAACTCCTGCATTAATTGGATACAGTTTAGAGGAATGGCCATCCACAACAACAGATATGCTCCTGTTGGAAAGGAAATTTGCTGTCCACATACAGAGTTTTGGTGGTAGGCCATAGGCCGGAAGTTTATTAAGCAGCTCTGCGTGCCAGACCTGGTCAAATGCTTTGGATATGTCTAGAGCAACAATCTGGGATTCACCATGTTGTTCCATAGACTTGTTCCAATAATGGGTGCCAAAGGAAGGGAGGTCGGCAGTCGATCTGAGCTGACGGAATCCATACTGTCTGTCGTGGATTAGACTGTTTTTTTCAAGAAATTTTAGTAATTCGGTGTTTATATACTTTTCCATCACTTTAGAGGCGACTGAAAGGAGGGAAATAGGCCTGTAGTTGCTGGGAAGCGCTTTGGATCCTTTCTTGGGGATGGGTTGTACTCGAGCAGTTTTCCAGTTACTAGGGAATATGCCTTTATTATAAGATATTGAAACAAACGAGTCAGGACAGGAGCACGCTCTGGTGCGCATTTTTTGAGAACAATTGCTGGGATCTCATCAAGGCCAGAGGCTTTCCTGGTATTAAGAGAAGAGAGCATCTTTCGTACCTTTTTAGTTTTGAAAATGAAATATGTCATTTTATGCGCGACATTGGGGACTGTTGGTGGTTGAACATTTGGAGGTGGGTTGAGAGTAGAATTGCCGGCGAACAACGAGGCAAAAAATTCAGCCTTGCCCAGGGCGGTAGAAACAATTTCATCCCCTGAGACAAGAGGTGGGAACGTGCTTTTGCAGAAATTATTCCCAATAGATTTAGCAAGAGTCCAGAAGGGTTTGCCGCCGTTGGAGATTACAACTTTAAGACTTTCAAAAAATGTCTCAAAAGAACTTGAACTAAATAGTAAATAGCATATAGTACATTTCTCCATCAATGTTTACATGACTGTCAAAACAACTAAAGTACAATACAATCATCAACATATAAAACAGACAGAAACAAAATATGTATTAATAAAATAAAACTCTAAGTTAATAAAGGTAAAAGCCTAATCAATAAAACAAACTGCTAAAATACGTTCCAGATAAAACGAAATAAACAAAGCAAACGAGACAAAACATTTCAATAAAACATAAATAAAAATTGCCATAAAATTTGGTTTTGAGCTTTTGGAGTTTTGATAAAAAATAATTTATTTCAACTCTAACGTACAAACGCTAATAAAAATGAAAATTACAAAGAGGCTCAAAAGAAGTGTTGCCAGTTAAATGTACTATGTAATAATAATTCCTTAATCTAACAGTGGTAATACTTATAAACTAGGTACTGCATACAAACCGGGATTCTCTCTATGCGGCAGAAGCGCGGGTTCAGTGTCCAACAGGACTGATGCAATCATGCTATAAACCGTGGGATTGGCTTTATAGCAGGTAACTATCTGGTAACGTATTGCATTCATTCTTAATGTGAAGGATGTCCTCGTTCTTGTTACTTGAGTCTTCTGGGTTTCAGTTGCTTGATTATCTTCCTGACATTTTGTCTGAAGATGTAGCACAGAATGACCAGTATGATGATGATGAACGACGCAGTTACTCCAATATTGGTCGAATGTACCAAGGGATGTAACACATGATGATGATCCATTTTTTCTAGCTTATTTCTTAGTTCTTTAATCTTTTTAAGGGGCCTTGGGTTCAATCTAATGATGTGTTGAGGCTGTTGTTGTATAGGTTGTATTAATTCTAGTATCCAAGAGATATTAGAACTGGTGTCTTCGTACTTTTCATCATTTTAGTGAAATTTCATTAAGAAAATTTACTAATAGAGAGGTATAAATATGGTAAGACTTTCGAACCATTTTTTGAAATGAGCGCGCGAATTGGGGCCCCTAGAACCCATATTCAATGTCTGTTTGAATTTTTATATGTATATGTATATATATATATATATATATATATATATATATATATATATATATATATATATATATATATATATATATATATATCAATTTTATGCTATTTAGTGATAGCGAATTTTCATACATTTCATCGTAATATCGTATCCCTTCGGCGACGTCGAGATCGTGCGTCCGAGACAAGGCTCCTCTCACCCCGTATATATATATATATATATATATATATATATATATATATATATATATATATATATATATATATATATATATATATAACAAAAATTTTAGATCATTTATATGAACACTCACTTCTATAGCGCCCATTGTCGCGTCCAGACATTTTATTATGAGTAGCAGAATGTTCGCCACATGATTGTACACTTATTTTCTTATGCTGGTTGCATTTTCGCGCATTCACTGTTTTTTTAATACCTAGTAATACTTTAATTCTTTATAAACTCAGTGCGCAGTTCTCCCGACCAATAACATTTCTCAATCTGCACATTTTTATAATATTCATTGATAACAAATTAAATTGTCCGGCTATTAATAATAAACTGACAGATAAATAAAGTTGGAACTGAAATGGTCTCAAAAACTTTTAAAAATTTTAATTACAATTTGGACATATATTCACTATTTTAGTTTAAGTATGTTTTATGAACATTCGCTGCCATAACGCACTTGCTGCGGCCACACTTTTTTGTTGTTATAGATAAACCTTATTAAGGCGCATTTTATTAATTTTTTCAAATATATCGGAATAAATGTGTGCTTTTGTAAAGGTGTGACTATATATGCATCAAGATTATTCAAAATTCTCGCTTATTAAGATTTGAAATATTTTTATAACTCTTTGCAACAAAGCAGTTGGTGTATGTAGACTTTTTTATACTTTTATTCAATATTTACCATTTTTAGTAACTGAATTAGAAAAATCTGTGGATAATGGACTTGAGCTTCCGAGGTCATCTAATCCATTTTAACTAACTAATTTTTTAAAAATAAAACTCGCTACCACAAGTAACTTGCTGTATACAAGTTTTTTAACAAATATTTACTGTTTAACAACAGGAACTTTTTATGCAAATTTGTTACCATTACGCATTTGCTGCGCCTATACTTTTTTGTAATCATAGGTATACTATAACAAACCGCAAAGGTGTTAAGCAAATTGCCTATTGCATAAACTTAAACACTACCGCGATGAAATACACTCGACCAAAAAATTATTGTACGTCCGCCTAAATGAATTGGTGTATGCAGGGATTGCATACATGTAGGCGCTGTCGGTCGAACGATACGCACTCGTAGAAACATTAATTAATAGACACAGAACAAAGAAAATGTTAGCGGAATGCACGACATTCCGCTAACATTTTCTTCGTTCTGTGTCTATTAATTAATTTTTCCACTAAGCAATCAGATTGAGCATTTTCATAGAGTATGTTTTCGTTATGTGGAGAATATTTTTGCAGTGTTTAACACAAATACATGCAGAGTAGATGATTTTATTAAAGGACGGAACTGTCAATTTGATTCAATAAAATTCACCCAGTAGTATACTTACTATTCTAGATGTACTAGTTGTTAAAAATAATGACTTTCTTGAATTCGATGTCCACAGGTAGGAAACTACCACTCTAAGTTACATGCCAAATGTTTCACATCATAGGTTTGCACAAAAAACGGCCGGTTTAATTTTTTTAGTAAATAGATTAATAAAATTTGCCTTAAGTAAAAGTAAATATAGTGTAGAATTAGAGTATATTTGGCCACGTTTTTAATGTAGGGACTCTAATTCTGTACTATGTCTATTTTTACTTAAGGGAAATTTTATTGATATATTTACTAAGATATTTAAACCGGCAGTTTTTTGTGCAAACGTATGATATGAGTCATTTAGCATGTAATTTAGAGTGGTAGTTTCCTTCCTGTGGACATCGAATTAAAGCGTGTCATTATTTATAACAACTAGTCTAGAAAGGGATGTTTACTGTTAACTTCTAATTATCGTGGCAGTGATGGATTTACGCCTAGGCCCGTGAGGCCCGGGCCTAGGGCGGCACGATTTGGAGGGCGGCAAACTTTTCAGAACGACAAAATTTTAAAGCCGAAGTAATGTATTAATGTATAAATCCTTTTTTACTGTTTGTGTCTTTAATGAAATTACTCTTACATATATAAAGCTTTTAAAATTACGATTAATTCATTAGCAGAATATGTTCCTTGTGCTGCCCATTCGTTAAATTTAGTAGGAACTTGTGCAGCTGAATCCGTAACCGAAGCAGTTGACTTTTTAGCGAATTTTTTTAAAAAAATTCGCTTATGGGGAGATCTGTGTATATATATATATATATATATATATATATATATATATATATATATATATATATATATATCCGACCGATAACTCAAAAAATAATGGACCGATCTTGATAAAATTTGCAGAGTACCTTCCTTTTGCAAGTGGCTTAGGCAAGTTCGTTAGCCAGGAAAATCGGACCAGGTTTTCCCGGAAAATTTTGTGTTTTCTTTATAAAAAAATTCACATCTCCGGAAATAACAAAGTAAGGGCAACCAAATTTGGTACGCGTGTTTGTATTATTTTGAACTCTGTACGAAAATTTAGGTCCCTAGCTTTAAAGACAAAGAAGTTATGGGCAGTTAAAGCAACAAATTTTAGAGTTTTCCTCAAAACGTCAAACTCGCAATATTAAACGTCAAAATTGGCAATGTTTAGGCAAAGCATGTAAAACAAATACCGTTTGTGAAAAGAAAATGTTGCAACAAGAGTGTTCTACAAACCCTTAAGTTTCAGATTCAACCGTCATTGCCCTTCATTTCACTAAAATATTTACAGAATATCCATTTCAAATAGACCCTTTCTCTGCGGCTTTGGCTGTCAGTTTAGTTAAGTTTGGTGGCTTTTTGGATATTTATTGGTAGGTTTAGTGAAGTTTATGGTTTAACGGTCTATAATTTTTTTAGCTAATTATCGAGGAACAAATTCGTTAATGCATTTTTGCACTTTTTATCGAAATATGATGCGTTTATAAGAAAAAAATCTGGACGCAGTAAGTGTGTTTTGGTACCGAATTTTCGGTAAATTTGCAGTTTAGCTCCCGAACGCTTTTCAAAACACTGTTTTCAGAAACCTGTCTAGCCCTCCCCCCTGGATCCACAAACCCCAAGAAAAATTTCTTGTTCACACTCCTCGAGGAAGTTACGGGAGCAGGAGTGAGTAGGGGTGCACAATTTTTTTTAGCTAATTTTTGTAGAACAAATTCGTTAATGCATTTTTGCATTTTTTATCGAAATATGATGCGTTTGTAAGAAAAAAATCTGGACGCAGTAAGTGCGTTTTGATAGCGAATTTTCGGTAAATTTGCAGTTTAGCTTCCGAACTCTTTTCAAAAAACTGTTTTCAGAAACCTGCCTAGGGCCCCAATGAATCCACAAACCCCAAGAAAAATTTCTTGTTCACACTCCCCAATGAAGTTACGGGACCAGGAGTGAGTAAGGGTGCAAATTTTTTTTTAGCTACATTTCGTAGAACAAATTCGTGAATGCATTTTACCATTTTTTGTCGAAATATGATGCGTTTGTAAGAAAAAAATCTGGACGCAGTAAGTGCGTTTTGGTAGCGAATTTTCGATAAATTTGCAGTTTAGTTCCAGAACGCTTTTCAAAAAAATATTTTCAGAAACCTGCCTAGACCCCCACCTCCCTGGATCCACAAAGCCCAAGAAAAATTTCTTGTTCACACTCCCCAAGGGAGTTACGGGACCAGGAGTGAGTAGGGGTGTATAATTTTTTTTAAACTAATTTTTGTAGAACAAATTCGTTAATGCATTTTTGCATTTTTTATCAAAATATCATGCGTTTGTAAGAAAAAAATCTGGACGCAGTAAGTGCGTTTTGGTAGCAAATTTTCGGTAAATTTGCAGTTTAGCTCCCGAACGTTTTTCAAAAAACTGTTTTCAGAAACCTGCAGGTGGGGTCCTAGTAATGTTTCTGAAAACAATTTGTTGAAAAGCGTTCGGGTCCTAATCTGCAAATTTACCGAATTTTCATTAAATCCTTCAAATTTCAATAACTCAATTTGCTATTAACGTAATCTTTGTTGGATGAAAACCAACATTTAAGTTTATTTGCGGAAATTTTTTGTATATTTTCAAACCATAATTAATTTTGATAAAATATAGTACATTGTTTCTACTACATAGGCTATACCGGTAATCAGATTGATGCCTGCTCGCATTTGTTATTAAAAACATTTTTATGGAAAATCACTTCCATAACACATTTGCTGCATCTAAACTTTTGAAAAATGTTTATATATTTTCAAACAATAAATTTATTTCAATGAAATATGGTACATTGTTTCTACTATATAGGCAACCAAGTTTGATGCCTGCTTTCATCAAAGAAAGACATTTGCTATTAAAAATATTTTAAGAAAATTCGCTACCATAACGCACTTGCTGCGTCCCGAGATTTTTTGTACTTTGCAAGAACTTTATAATTTTTTTGTTATATCAACACATTGTTGGGAGATATTGGTGCAACGTACAAGTTTAAGGGTCTTTCTCAAACTCGCTGGTCTGCTAGACATGATGCTTGTTATGCGTTGGAAAAAGAGTGGCCTGGAATAACTGATGCACTGGAATTTATTTCCTAAAACAGCGACGAAAAACCGACTACGCGATCTGAAGCTACGGGATTGCAGCGAAAATTACAGCATCCAGAAACAGCAATTCTAGTCATTGTTTGTAATGTTATGTTATATCGTTTTAATGCTGCTAGTAACAAGCTTCAGCAATCTCAAGCTGATTTATCATCTGTGGTGCAAATCTATAGTTCTTTGGCATTATTTCTTCAAGACATGAGAGATAAACAATTCTCCGAATATGAAGAGCCAAAGCCCTATCTGCAGTTCAAGATTATTATTGTTATGATACCTGTCGCAAGAAAACCAGAAAAATTAAGGCAGATGAATCACGGGTGAATGAAAGAACACCTTTATCTGGACAAGAAAAATTTCGCACCAATGTGTATACCGAATTTTAGATACTTGGTTGATACAATTGGCCGGGCGTAAAAGTGCTTATCAAAAGCTTTATGAAAATTTCAATTTTTTTGATAATTTATCTAAAATAGATACACATGAATTGAAAAATCTTCCACTATGTGAAAACTGGAACCTGTGATGAGCACTAATAAGTACACTTGGAGATACCCAAATCACCACAACACATTTCAGATAGGTTACGATCGTTTCGTTGACAATGTCAACATCTTCAGAGGAAGAAAATTCTAAATTATAAAAACTAGCTCCCGTGTATTTATATCGCGTCAAGGTAAACGAACTAGTCCCAAGTAAAATTGTCGTCCAAGAACGATCGTTTGTTTATTGTGTAGTGAAACTACGAGGTCAAAGACCTGCTTTTAATCTTCTGGTCGACAAATTTATAAGCCCTTATCTAATATAGGTTTAAAGGAACCGAGTTATTTAAGGAATCTGCACGTTCCCTTTCGAAGTAGAAATTTACTATGTGAATATTGGATCTTACCGACAAAGACATCTAATGAGATAAACAACATCAACATCAACTCAACTCAGCTTTTTTAAATAGAAAACTAAACCCAGGTGTCTGTCTCACCATGTTCACTCTAACAAAGGCTAGATAATTCAACTAAAATACTACATAAAACTATATTTATATTGATTTTAATTCTCATGAAAGTATTTATATTGACTACATACATACAAACAAAACGAACGGGTCTTTAAGTCGAGACAAACGTAGATATTAGTATATGTATAAATCGGCCGAGTTATTGACAGTAATTTATTGTTCTACCAGACAAATTAGTAGTGTTTAAGCGGTCAAATGCAAAGTGAAAACAAAGGACTTGAAATTAAAGGTGCCGCACGATTCAATGAAGTTTTGTTCTTAATAGACCTTAATATAAAAATACTTTCTAATGAATCAAGCATAGTTTGATGTCTAACACTTTTGACAAGTTTCAAATTTTCTTTGTCAGTGTGGTGATTATTATCCCATATATGTTGTGCCACACATGATTTGTTCACCGTACCATATCGTAATTGTGCGAGATGTTCACGAAATCTGGTGGCTATGTTTCTCCTAGTTTGGTCCACGTATTTAATGTCCGGTATTTATGAGATTAGTTGCAAAGATTGCGATCTTAAATACGTTTTTTTGAGTATTCCCGCTACGAATTGTTCAGGAGAACGATCTTTTTCCACCCTGAAAAGGGTGAAAACTTATTTACGCGCAAGTATAGGCCAAGATAGACTTAATGCTTTGGCATTACTGTCTATTGAAGCTCAACTACTTCAAGAAATTGATTATGACGACATAGTTGATGTTTTTGCACAGACGAGAGCCAGAAAGAAGAGATTTAAAAATTGAGCAATACATTATAATTTAAGAAAAATGCTTATTATTTATTTGTATTGTTTTGTAATTATATTTTAATAAAATAAAAATTATATTTAAATAATAATATTGAATTAAAATGAATTGAATTTTGTTATTAAAAAAGGGCGGCGCATCAGACAGGGCCTAGGGCGGCAGCAAGTCTAAATCCGCCACTGATTCGTGGGTGAATTTTATTGAATCAAATTAACAGTTCAATCTTTTATCCTTTTTGATGTAACGTGTTTATTTCCTAGCGTGCCCACAAAACAAACGCTAACGTATTTAGAACAGTTGTTGAAAACAACATAAGTGAAGAGGTCTGTGAAGAATATTTAACTTTAATAAGCCTTTGAATAAAACAACATATTTTCAATTTAACAATGAGCTTTTTGAACAAACTGGAGGCAGAGCAATGGGCAACATAGTCTCTCTATTCATTGCGGACCTTTTCATGGGTAAATTTGAGACGGATTTAGAAAATGAAAGTGAGTATTTTCCTAGAGTATAATTTCGTTATGTGGACGATATTTTTGCAGTGTTTCACACAAATATATACAAAGTAGTGATTTTATTAAAAGACTGAACTGTCAATTTGATTCAATAAAATTCCCCTATGAATTAGAAGTTAACAGTAAACTTCCTTTTCTAGATCTAGTAGTTATTAAAAAAAATCTCGGGACGCAGCAAGTGCGTTATGGTAGTGAATTTTCATAAAAATGTTTTTATTGCAAATATGTGTGTTTTCTTTTTAAGAAAGCAGACATCAATTTTGGTTACCAGTATAACCTATATAGAAAAAGCAGGCATCAAATTTGATTACCAGTATAACATATATAGTAAAAAAAATGTGCCATGTTTCATCAAAATAACTTGATTGTTTGAAAACGTACAGAAATTTCCAAAAGTAAACCAAAGTGTTACTGAAAAAATCCGTTTCCTGGTCAACCTTATAGGTTAATAGCAAATTGAGCTTTTCAAATATGAAGCATTTAATCAAAATTCGCAACCACAACGCACTTGCTGCCTCCAGAATTTCTTAACTTACAAACATGCATTATATTTCGATGGAAAATGCAAAAAAATAAGGCGTTTTCGACAAAAAAATAATTATTTGTATCACCAACGACTTATGGGCCACCCTGTGATTGTCGCAATAATTTTTTAAGATGTAGCTCAAAACACCGTATAAATAATGTATACAATATTTTTTCATATCTTGTATAATAACGAATATATTGAGCTTTATTGATTTTTTACGAAAATTCGACAAAAATTATATACCATTAAACAATAAACTCTATAGCTAAGGCTACTGCCAAGCATCAGAGAAAGGGTCTATTAGAAATGAATTTTCTGGAAATATTTTAGTAAAATGAAGGACAATGACTGTTGAAACTAAGAGTTCGGTATATGTAAAACATTCTTCTTGAGACATTTTCTTTCCATAGATCGTATTAGATTCAAGTTATTTGCCTAAATGTTGCGAATTTTGACGTTTTCAATTGTCACATTGACGTTTTGAGGAAACCCCCAATTTATTTTTCTTTAAATGCCCATAACTTTTTTGTCTTTTGACCTACAGCGCTAAGTTTTGGTAGGTGGCACACCTATAACGATATAAACCAGTGTGGCGGTGGTTCCGACCGCAGTGTTTCCGTCAACACTACTCTATGTTTCTGACAGCTAAACGTTGCGTTACGTTATTCGACAGCAAGCTGTCAAGAACTACTATATAAGAGACACCAGGGATCTCTCTCTCTCTCTCTCCTCGCTACCAACCGACATAGTGAAGATACGTCTCTCCACGCTCGGTCAGTTATCTGTTATGTGCTGTCTGTGATTGTTTTATAGTTAAATGTATAGTTTATTCAGTTAGTGAAATAATAAAGTATATTAAATGTTTACGTATGGATTTAATATCAACAAGTGCAATTAACATCCATATTGGTGACCCCGTGCCGCAAGCCGAAGATGCCCAGCCTGATGTTCCAGCCAACGTCGCCTAACTTCCACGCACGTGCTCATGCCTACAGAAAACGAATATCTAAACAGGTCAGTCTTTTCTAATTTAAAAATTATCTGATTTTTTTCACAATGGCCGAAGATTCTTCAAGCAGCAATATCATGGCAAGGGTTGCAATAAAATTACCTCCTATATGGAGACGTAACGTGAAAATCTGGCAAATGCAGGTTGACGCCCAGTTTGATATATCGCAGATCAGTTCTGAAAAGACAAAATTCAGTCATGTACTCGCTATACTCGATCCTGATGTCGCAGAGTCAATTTCAGATTTTTTAACCCAACCATTATCATCAACCCCCTATTCAGATCTAATGAAACGTCTTTTATTAGAATTTGAAGAGTCCGATAGTCGCAAACTAAATAAACTTTTAACAGAATTAGAATTAGGCGACAGAAAACCATCGCAACTTTTACGCGAAATGAAGTTTTTAGCCGGTAGTCAGATTGGAGAAAATTTCCTTAAAATTTTATTTCTACAACGTTTACCAGTCAACGTTCGTTCAATTTTGGCTTTGAGCAACGATTCTCTAGAAAATTTGTCGGTTACAGCAGACAAAATCGTGGAATTTTCCAGAGATAAATACAACGTGGCTGAAATTCAGTCACGCGAGCCCGACAAGCTAGCCAAATTAGAAGCGCAATTAGAGAAGCTAACAGCATCAGTCAACGAATTGCGAACGCGTTCCCGATCTACCTCCCGAGAAAGACCAAAGCTTTCTCGAAATTCCATAACCGCAAATTCCTCAACCTCCACGTGTTGGTATCATGAACGATTTGGCAACAAGGCCAAACGTTGCATCCAACCTTGCAATTTTAAAGCAAAACATGTGTCGGAAAACTAATAAGGCACTCCCTCCACGCGGCAGGAGACGAGAGCCACCTAACACGCCGCCTTTTTATTTTTGATAGACGCTCCAATATGAAATTTCTAATCGACTCTGGAGCGGATATTTCAGTTATTCCACCCACTCACGACCAACGGAAATTTCAATCGAAACGCACCTTGTATGCTGCAAACGGGACCCCTATTCATACCTATGGCGAACAATTATTAGATTTGGATCTAGGTTTACGCCGTAGGTTCTGCTGGCCCTTCACACTTGCCGATATCAAGCAACCAATTATAGGCGCTGATTTTCTAGCAGAGTTTGCTTTACTTGTGGATATGAAACATAGACGTTTAATCGATACAAAGACAAACCTCTCTAAGGCCGGTGCTAACCCACCACCAGGATTTAATTCTAAAATTCATCTCGTAGACCCGACACACCAGTACTTCAAATTGCTACAACAATTTCCTGACCTATTTAAGGAAACTTCTTCTAGCAACCTTCCAGAGGTTGAGTTCTTCCATACTATAAGTACGGAAGGACCACCTGTCACTGCAAAAGCTAGAAGATTGCCCCCGGAAAAGCTAGCTCAAGCAAAGCTAGAATTCCAGCACATGATGGACTTGGGAATTTGTAGACCCTCCAAAAGTCCATGGTCAAGCCCCCTCCACATGGTGCAAAAAAAGGATGGCTCATGGAGACCATGTGGGGATTACCGAGCACTAAACGCTAAAACAATCCCAGACAAATATCCCATTCCAAATTTGCAGGATTTTAATGCCCAGTTAGAAGGCAAACGTATTTTTTCAAAATTAGATATCATTCGCGCTTTCCATCACATCCCAGTAGCACCTCAAGATATTCCCAAAACAGCAGTCATAACTCCATTTGGGTTATTCGAATTTGTTAAAACCCCATTTGGCCTTCGTAATTCAGCACAAACATTTCAAAGATATTTACATTCAATTTTAAGACATCTTGACTTTGCCTACTCCTATCTTGACGATATTCTCGTTGCATCAGCCTCTGAAAAAGAACATCAAGAGCATCTAGCAAAACTTTTTCAGACACTTCAAGACAACGGCATCCGTATCAATTCATCCAAATGTGAATTCGGAGTGGCCGAAATTTCATTTTTAGGTTTTCGTGTAAATAAATCTGGATTATTTCCACTTCTTGAACGCATCAAAGCTATTACCGACCTACCTCTTCCCGATACCATTGAAAAACTCAGAAGATTTCTAGGTCTCATAAATTTCTACCGTCGGTCTCTTCCACGTGCTGCGGAAATTCAGCAACCACTATTCGACCTCTGCCAGAATCCCAAAAAACGCGACAAACGTAAAATCGAGTGGACTCCTCAGACTCGAGAAGCATTCGAACGTTTGAAAGAGGCACTAAAAAACGCTACACTAATAGCTCATCCGTCTTCTTCGCTACCACTGATTCTCCATGTCGATGCTTCTGATTATGCCGTAGGCGCTTCCCTCCAACAACTACGTGATCAAACACTAGAACCCCTAGGTTTCTACTCCAAAAAGCTTACTTCAGCCCAAAAATCTTACAGCACCTACGATCGCGAACTTCTAGCTGCTTATCAGGCAGTTAAATACTTTAGATATACCCTAGAAGGTCGCCATTTCACCATTTATACGGACCACAAACCTTTGACATACGCTTTTGAACAACGCGTCGATAAAGCATCCCCAAGGCAACTACGACATTTAGACTTCCTAGGTCAATTTACCACAGACATTCGCTACATACCAGGTCCTACAAACATTCCCGCAGACTATTGTTCTCGCATTGAAACAATTTCACTTTCTTCCACTGTGTCACTCCAAGAAATTGCGCAAGCTCAGTCATCTTGTGAGGAACTCAAACACCTTCTGCAGTCTAAATCTTCCTCATACAAATTTCAAAACATGCCTCTTGACAACGGAATGAATCTTATTTGCGATTCTTCTTCAAAGAAACTTCGCCCATTCATTCCGCTCAAATTTCGCCGAAAGATTTTCGATTCTATCCACAATTTATCTCACCCAGGCATATCAGCTTCAGTCGATCTGGTCCAGGATAGATTTTGTTGGCCCAAATTGAAACGCGATGTAACTCTTTGGTCTAAAACTTGCATTCCCTGCCAGAAAGTCAAGATATGGAGACACACTTCCAGTGCCATTGGACAATACACCCCAGCCATGAGAAGATTCTCACATATAAATGTTGACATTGTGGGACCATTACCAGCATCACAAGGTCAACGCTATCTGTTAACAATAATAGACAGATTTTCTCGATGGCCCGAAGCAATTCCATTGTCAGATATTACAGCAGAAACAGTAGCGAACACTATTTTATCATGCTGGATCTCTCGTTTCGGTGTTCCGCAATACATCACCACAGACAGAGGTAAACAATTCGATTGCCACCTTTTCACACACCTCACTAAAACACTAGGTGCAGACCACATCAAGACCACAGCTTACCACCCAGCAGCAAATGGTGTAATCGAGAGATGGCATAGAGTTCTGAAACAGGCCTTGAAAGCTCATATGGACGAAAACTGGGTCGCTAAATTGCCAATTGTGTTACTAGGACTCAGATCGTACATAATTCCAGAATATCGCTCAACACCCGCTGAAATAGTCTACGGAGAATCAATCAAACTTCCCACCGACTTTTTCAACAGCACACAAGCTCATGATGTTCCATCACTTATATCTCAGCTGAAAGAAGACATAAGGAAACTTCGACCAGTACCTTTTAAACATCATACTGCAAAAAAGGTATTTGTCCATCCTAAGCTTATGGAAGCTCCTTTTGTTTTTGTTCGCATTGATATTCCGCGAAAAACCCTCGAACCAGTTTATGACGGCCCCTTTGAAGTGTTATCCCGAACTGACAAAGTCTTCAAAATCAAGAAATCACACGGAGAAGAGACAATTTCTGTTGACCGTCTTAAACCCGCATTCATTCTTTGTGATAACGAACAGACAACTTTCCAGCCTCAGAGACATCCTAGTGAAACTGAAAGTGACAGTGAAAGTCCAACACCTAGTGAAAGTGACAGTGAAGTTCCCGTTCCCGTTCAAACTACACGCCATGGACGTAGAGTTCGATTTCCACGAAGATACTTGAACTAATAGCGTTGCCACTGAGAGGGGAGTATGTGGCGGTGGTTCCGACCGCAGTGTTTCCGTCAACACTACTCTATGTTTCTGACAGCTAAACGTTGCGTTACGTTATTCGACAGCAAGCTGTCAAGAACTACTATATAAGAGACACCAGGGATCTCTCTCTCTCTCTCTCTCTCCTCGCTACCAACCGACATAGTGAAGATACGTCTCTCCACGCTCGGTCAGTTATCTGTTATGTGCTGTCTGTGATTGTTTTATAGTTAAATGTATAGTTTATTCAGTTAGTGAAATAATAAAGTATATTAAATGTTTACGTATGGATTTAATATCAACAAGTGCAATTAACATCCATAACCAGCTTACCAAATTTGGTTGCCCTTACTTTGTTAATTTTGGAGATATAAATATTTTGCGAAAGAAAACACAAATTTTTCCGGGAAAACCTCGGCGGATTTTCCTGGCTAACAAAATTATCCAAGCGACTTGCGAAAGGAATGTACTCACCAATTTTGACGTTTAAAATCGCAATTTTGACATTTTGAGGAAAATCCAAATTTATTTTTCTTTGAATGCCTGTAACTTTTTTATCCTTTAACCTACGGAGCTAAATTTTGGTAGGTAACTTGCCTATAATGAAATAAATCCGCATATGAAATTTGGTTGCCCTTACTTTGTTAATTCCGGAGATATAAATTTTTTTCGAAAGAAAACACAAAATTTTCCGGGAAAACCTGGACCGATTTTCCTGGCTAACGAACTTATCCAAGCCATTTGCAAAAGTAATTTATTCACCAAATTTAATCAAAATCGGCCCATTCTTTTTTGAGTTATCGGTGTGATACATATATATATATATATATATATATATATATATATATATATATATATATATATATATATATATATATATATATATATATATATATATATATATATATAACATATAAAAATTTAAACCGACCCCGGATATGTGTTCTGGGGGGCCTAATTAGCGCTCATTTGAAGAAATTTTTTCAAAATTCAAAAGTCGGGATCTCCTCATTAGTGAATTTTTTTTAAGAAAATTCACTAATAATGGCTCTCTTGTATTCGATGTCCACAGGAAGGAAACTACCACTCTAAGTTACATTCCAAATGACTCAATAGTCATACGTTTGCACAAAAACGGGTGGTTGAATTTGTGGTGGGTGGAATATTGTTGACAAAAATTTCGATTCACTTTCTAAAACGGCGTAAAAAGTGTTAAAACAAAGAAAACTTGATTCTGGAACGAATTTTTTTTGTCTGTCGGTCTGTGCGTCTGTCTGTTAATAGGCGCAATAATTTTCGAACGAATTGAGATATCATCATCAAATTTGGTATCCAGTTAGCAGCTGACAAAGGAACGCTTCGAATTGTTTTTGGGTAAGATGGTTTCATGGGGTAGGGGATAAATAAGGGGTGATTTGGTGAGAATTGACATTTTGTCAATAAAACTCGAGCAATATAACGTTTCAAAAGTTTATGGGTACAGGAATACAAATATATTCTTTGCGGTCAAGTCGTGGGCCCTAAATTCATTCTATGAGAATGTCTTTCTGAACAGAGTAAATTAATACAGCTATGTGAATGTTATGATTCAATTTGCAACACTATTTTTAATGCTTATAACTTAATTTTTCTGTCAAGAAACTATAAACATCTTAATCTTAGTCTCTATAAAAGTAACTTGTGTACCATTCATTCATTGAGGCACCTTTGTTATTCTCAATCCGCAAAAATGTTACAAAAAACAAACTCTTAACTTTGCAGCAAAATGGATCCGATCAAAGGGCCAACAAACTTTTTCAACCTTTGAGAAACATGAAGATATTTTACAAGTTTTATAAAAATTGATTAATCATTTTTAGTGAATTTTTATTTAAAAAAATTCACTAATAGAGAGGTATCGATGGTGAGACTTTGGAAAAAAATTAGAACTAGGACCCCTAGAACCCATATCCAGGGTCAGTTTGAATTTTTATGTTTATATATATATATATATATATATATATATATATATATATATATATATATATATTATATATATATACATATATATATATACATACATACATACATATATATATATATATATATATATATATATATATATATATATATATATATATATATATATATATATATATATCCGTCTGATAACTCAAAAAATAACTAACCGATTTCGATGAAACTCGGCAGGTGGCTTTGTTTTATTAATGGCTTGGATGAGTTCGTTATCCAGGAAAATCGGACGGGGTTTTCCGGGAAAATTTTGAGTTTTCTTCCAAAAAAAATTTTTTCTCCGAAAATTACAAAGCTGTTCTAATCAAATTTAACGGATATATTGCCTTAAGAGAGACCTTACTACGTACCAAAATTCAACTTTCTAAGTTTATAGAAACTTGAGTTATTCAAATTTTGAATTTTCTTGCGAAAAAAATTTTTTTTTCCGAAAATTACAAAGTTATTGTAATGAAATTTGGTGGATATCTTGCCTTAGGAAAGACCTCACTACATACCAAAACTAAACATTCTAAGTTTATAGAAATTTTAGTTATTGAAATTTGAAGCATTTAAAAAAAATTCACTACCATAACGCACTTGCTGCGTTTCGTTAGTTTTTTAGTTAGAGCTAGAGTTTTGAGAAGCGAAATAAAATTTGTAACAGTTTGCAGCTTTTTATTTTTCTTTCTAGTGTTATATTTTAAATTATATTTAATTTTATTATAGACATAATTCTCGCCTATCACGCCAGCATCTCTGTCCATCGAGTAACTAAACTATACTACTCTCTGGGTAGATATAGAAAACCTTGGTACCCGAAAGTCACATCTGTAATTTGCAACATATTTTTAATTTGCACCCGCTTTATACGGCATCAGTCATGTTTTGCCGTTCCACGATCTGAAAGACCTGCCTGAGGTGCTGTTCAATAATAATCCTACCTGACCTGACCTGAGATCAGTTTGCCTAATCAAAAGCTAAAATAGGAAAACTATGCTTACCTACATGACCTTCATGTATGGCAGAGTTTACTTTTCCTTCTTTAGGCTCAGTTCAAGCAGGATTATGATCAGTGGCGGCGTAGCATAGGTTGGCACCCGGGGCGGTTTTCTTTTGAGCACCCCCAAAATAAAATCACAAATCAAATACTAAACGTGGTTACGTGAGTTTATTTTGCTAAAATATTCGATCACATTATCAAAACTTAGTTTCCTGTCCTTTTCAATGGACACTATGCAAAGATTGGTAAGTCGCACTTGGCTCATTGTGGATCTTAAATAAGTTTTAATCAATTTTGAGAAACTTCTTTCAAGAAGCCACCGAAACACAAATAGTCAAAAAAAATCTTAGACACAGCACTAGACTCAGAATAGCCCCATTGTACAATGAATTTCAGAAGCTCCAAGTTAGTCCATTCGACAGCTTCTTGGAAAAAATGCTGGCGGATTCTAAAGCACAAGGCATAAACAACGCTTTAGGATTGTGTTTTTTGCTTCTACACTACCATGAGCTCCTGCCACGATTGCAGCGTTATCATATCCTTGAGCCCGACATAGATGTATGTCCAAGTTATCACTCTCCAGGTGCGTAAGGATATTTTCAGATAGTTTGACTGCAGTCTTTCCAGCTATTGGGAAGAAACCTAGAAATGATTCCTTTACTTTAACTTGACGCCTTCAATATGAACATATCTGATTACATAACTCATCTGACCAACATGTGATATGTCTGGAGTGCTATCGAACAGAATGCCGAAAGATTTTGCTTTTCCTATGTCGTCCACAATCTTATTTTTCACCTCTTTCCCAAAAAGGCTGATGAACTCATTTTGAATCTCTTTGGATAAATAAGGATCTACCCGTTTCCTTTTTGTACAGGCAACCTTTTAGCCCCGGGTCATATTTCGACAATATATTAACTAATTCTAAAAAATTCCCTCTAATGTCTGATGAAACCCCTCTCTATGCCCTCTAAGAAGATTTTGGCGTGCCAGGAAAGGATCTAAAAGGCGACTCAAAATGTCACGCCACTTCTTTTTTTCTTGGTCTAAAACCATTTGATGTTCATGGCCGACAGTTTTTGCAGTCTTAATTCATTTTCCAAGACTTTCCATTTATCAAAACAGGCGAGATGTTTCTCAGAATTTTCGTGTTCAGACACTTTCGGATTTAATTTCCACCATGAATTAAACCCGTTGGCAAAACTCTGATGTTTTGTTTCATGGTGCGTAAACAGTTTGCAGCAAAAACAGTAGAAACTGTTTTTTGTTGGAGAGTATATCATCCATTTCCTGATTACTTTTTCTCCATTTGGTAACGCTTAATTTTTCCGCCCGCGCCGTCCTCTTCGGGCAGATGTACCAGCGGCTGGCTACTAAGCTACGCGAGTGAGTTGTCCCAGGTTGTCACCCTTTGGTGCTTGGCACCCGGGGCGGACCCCCCCCCAAGCTGCCACTGATTATGATTCAACAGCACCTCAGTCAGGTCTTTCCTTTCGTAAAACAGCAAAATACAAGCAACCAGTAATACTGATGATATAAAGAATTGGGTGCAAATTAGAATTGTCAATCTGCAGATAAGAAATATCACATGTCACTTGTTTTAGAAGGCTATAAATACACAAGGATTTGCTGAAAGCTCCTCCTTTAATTCATTTAAACATATAATATGCACATCAAATAAAATGATGACGTAGGCCAGATATATTGGTTCTATTCAGCCATACCGTTCAGAAGCAGCTAATTAGATTCGACCAGGTCTGGCACGCAGCGTTGCTTAATAAACTCCCGGCTTACGGCCTACCACCAAAACTCTGTACTTGGACAGCAAATTTCCTCTCCAACCGGAGCATTTCTGTTGTCGTGGATGGCCATTCCTCTAAACTATATCCAATTAATGCAGGAGTTCCTCAAGGTTCAGCTTTAGCCCCTACTTTGTTTCTTCTCCACATCAATGATCTCCTCTCTAGCACATCCAACCCAATTCACAGTTACACGGACGACAGCACCCTCCACTCAAATATACAATATCCTAAACCTGTTTCTTTAGCCCAACTAGATGGGGATCGCAGACTCATGGAGGATTCTGTCTCCGTGGATCTCCAAAGAATATTAGACTGGGGAAGTAGAAATCTTGTACAATTCAACCCCTCCAAAACTCAGTCTTGCTGTCTTACTCATAAGAGATACACCAGCCCTAGACCCATCACAATGAACAACCAAGTTATCCAAAGTAATGAGTCCTTTTCTCTTGTTGGAATTTTTGTGGATCGAGGTCTCAATTGGCACCAACATGTCACTTCAATTGCAAAATTGGCTGCTCAGAAATTAGGCTTTCTGTTTCGGGCTCCCAAATACTTTTCACCAGCTAATCTCTATACCTTATATACTTCACAAATAAGGCCAAACCTCGAATACTGCTCCCACATCTGGGGTGCCGCTTCTACACTCGCTATCCTGGACTCCATACAAAAGAGAGCTATACGTCTCATCGGTGACCCTACACTCACCCAAAGGCTGCCATCCCTTGCCCACCGACGTGCCGTTGGTGACCTCTCTCTCTTTCATAGATATCTGCACGGGCACTGCTCAAAGGAGCTTTCTTCCATAGTTCCTCCACCTGCTGCCCCCAACAGATCTACCAGGGGAACAGAGCGAATGCATCCTTTTACTGTCCAGGTCTCCAGACATAGAACATCCTGTTATGCCCGCTCTTTTGTCCCGAGGACTTCCAAGCTATGGAATTCTTTGCCGGCACATGTTTTTCCTTCTCCTCCGAACCTTCAAGTCCAGAATTAACAAGTTGCCTCTTTCCTCCTTGTCGACACCCACGGTACGATAGTATTTAGGCTGTAAGCCCTCGTGGTATGTTGTCGAAATATTAAAATAAAATAAAAACCCGTTCAATCGGGAGCTAATCACGTTCAAAAGGAGCTACCCGTTCAAAGGGGAACTAACACCAAGGGAAACATGTTCATCCAGTAGGCCAAGTCTGATGGCAGCTACCCGGTATTATACAAAGAAGTCTTGCCAGCTCTTAATGGTCAATATTGAGACACAAGCATCATAGTAGAAGTTTTACTAGCTCTACGTGGTTGATTCACCAGGAAAATGAAACCCTGTTACATCACCTCCATAACAGAAGAACGTCAAGGAGGATTGACTTAATTTGATCGATTTACTGCAATTTTTAAAACAGTAGTTCTAAACTCTTGAACTTTGTTATCGAGTACTTATCATTGCATTTATAAATCAATTAACATTGCTAACATTTTCTTTTGTAATAAATAATATAAACCGAATCTCTATATTTTCTTATTGCAAGTGTCATTACACATGCAAATACCAACGGCGAAAACTCATGCCCTATTTGTTTTAAGTCTCATGTTTTATTATTAATCTTGGTACAAATTCATTTATTGTCTTCCAGTCTTCTAAGTCATTCCTGTTTGTAATATATGAATGTTTTTTTTTGTCTTGCTAATTTTCTGGCCTACAAGCAATACTGACCATGACACAGTAATTAATTATCTGGTAAGTTATGGTAAACTAGGACATTTCAGGTTTTAATATTATAGTAAAACACATATACATTTTTAGATTTTATTAAAAAAATATAACTCTCACTACACTCTATATATATATATATATATATATATATATATATATATATATATATATATATATATATATATATATATATATATATATATATATATATATATACTTTATGGCAATATAATGTAACCTTAAAAACCATTTCACCAAACTCCATTTTATAAACAGGATATTTTCTTTGGGTCTCAGCTTTAAATAAAATATAAAAAAGTATGTGATAAATTAAAAAATTAGAAAATAAATCTAAAATTAAGTTAACTATGTAAAACCAGAAAAAATAACCAGAAATTCAAAACTTAAAAGTATCTTTTCTGAATAATATTTAAAAATGTCCGACTAAAATCTCTTGTTCTATTCGGTTAATATTATCATGTGATTTTTAAAACAATAACAGTTTGATACAAATACAAATTTAAACTAGAAAACTATACTAAGAAATGAAAAAAAAAAGGATCTATTTAACGCAAAATCAACAAAGTAAATATTTTCCTTTAGATTTAAATTAACATAAAAAACCAGATTGTTCATTTATAGTTTTGTCCTTTCAGCTATCTGAAGCCTTATCACCACATTAGTAGTAAGGCTTTTTTAATTAAAATTATAAAGTTTTGATACTATAAGGATCGCGAAAACAACAGATACAATGTTGGTAATCAACAAAAGTTTCAAAATTATAAGTGCAGTTTCATTTATGTAAAAGATTTTCCATCGGTTTCCTAGATATATATAGACAAAAATACATTTTCTCCTTTATTTACCATTTAAAAAACTATGACTTTTAGAAGTCGATTTTTTTTAGGACATGTTAGATTTTAAGTCGTGACAGCATTATAGGATCACGCAAATAATAGATACAATGTTGGTAACCCAACAAAAGTTTCAAAATTATCAGTGCAGTTTGATTTATTTAAAAGATTTTCCATTGGTTTCTAGATTTAGACAAAAAAATGTGATTTTCCACTTTATTTACTATTTAGAAAACTAATGCCCAGTTTCACAAAGCTCGATTAAATATTTAGCGGCTGGTTAGTTAATCAAGGCTTCATGTGACCAATCACAGCTTCAAAATTTTTGGTTGTCATAAAAAACCTGAATTATAGTCTGTGATTGGTCGTCTAAAGCCTTGATTAACTAACCAGTTAAATATTTAATCGAGCTTTGTGAAACTGGGTATATGACTTTTAGAAATCTGAAATTTTTTACAGGGTCATAATTTATCACTATGGTTGATCTCAAAAAATGTATAAGCTGATTAAACGACATACGTTTTTTCTGGCTACCATGTTACTTGAGGAAGTTTTATTTTTGTTTATATGAAATGACACAAAAATAAGTAAAATTATATGTATGCCTTTATTGATCGCCTTTTTGACAACTCAAACAAAAAATTCTATCGTAGAAATTCAAGTAGTAGTGAATTTAAAACAACAGTGATAGCTGTGTATGTTTGAAAAAGAAGAAAACGTATTGACACAGTAAAAGTAAAATGATGGATACATTGTACATATGTATACCTTCACTGTCATCATAAAAGCTTAAGAGCATAGCATAAATACAGTGAATAATTATATCCTAAAAGAACTCAGCATTATCGATGATTTTTCGATAAGCTAGAAAGGAACCTTAAGGAATGCAGAAAGTTCCAAAAGCCACTTTCCAAACTAGGTCCATCAAACAATGTTATGGAAGAAACTTTCTGTAACTAAAATCCCGGCACTTCTACACGTGAATTATTAGCACAATTCAATAGACTGTAAAACTAAACTGGCTTCACAATAACAATATTTTTTCTCCATAAGCCGGTTTGCTGTTTTATGCATTCTCTAGTCTGTTGATGGCATAAAGGCCGGTATCCACTTGTATCAAATGACTTGTAACGTAACCACTGACATGTTACGATACGGCCAGTGGAGACGAAAAACTGTTGCATGTTACCCGTAACCAACTAGACATGTGTAACCGTTACAACCCGAGCCACCATTTGTCGGTTTTTAACCGTCGCAGGACACGGTCACGCGCAGCGAAAAGTTAAGACGGGTGTTCTAGTTGTGTGTCGTGTACTGTTGCATTTGAAACTTCCAAACTTATTTTTCAGTCGTCATTCGTCTGTGTTGTTGTGTATTGTAGTCTTGAGTTGTGGTCTGGCTTTTGTGTGCATCTTTTTTTGTGTGTATGTGACCATGGAGTGGACTAAGGAAGTTACAATTAATTTAATAGAATGTTATCATGAAAAAACTATAATTTGGGATCCTCAACATCCCGACCATTTCAATAAAATTAGAAAGAAGAATATCCAAGAAAGGGGAATCATTAAATCAGTTTGCTCGTTTAAAACAAGGTAGCTATTGTCGTGTGTGTGCTTTTTGATTTCCAAAGCTTCAAAAAAGTCTGGTTTACGCTTGTCATTATAAAAATATAGTGTTTGGAAGTCAAAAAGCACACACACGACAATAGCTACCTTGTTTTAAACGAGCAAACTGATTTAATGAATTCACCTTTCTTGGATATTTTTCTTTCTAATTAAATAAGTCAAAGAAAATAAATTTAACCATTCTTTCAAAAAAGTTGTAATAAGATAATGAGTTGATGTATGTCGATATTTTCGTTGTATAGAGACTGCTTCTATACTGTTATTGTTTAGTTATTTTATTGTTGTAACTGCTATCATAGTTATTATAGGCTAGTTCTATTTTTATGTTAAATATTGACATACATCACATAGACATTTTGAAAGCCTCATCTGTCATCTGTGTTTCATTTTTTATTTTCATTTTGATAAATTTTTTGATCAAAACATCATATCATAACATAGCAACAGATCTTTATTTGTAGTTGTCATGATTTCGTACTAATTCAATTTTAATCTGTCTGAGAATGCTGTCAAGTAGCGAAACTATAGTCACAGAAACATCGAAGAACATCCTTGAACATCCATAATTCGTAAGGGCCACTTGCTCCAGTTAGCTTACGCGCTGGCTACGTCCTTCACCAACGAAAACCAACAGTGAAGCCAGAGAAGTAGTCTCCAAGTCTGTATGTAGTATGGACAAGTTTCACCAAGTAAGGGCAACAACAATCAATGAACAAAAGGGATGACAAATTATGACTGTGTACAAAACCTGAGACTTCTAGAGTGACTAGTTTTTCAAATACTAAAGAAATATTTAAATTCGACTTCTAAGTTTTTTGTCTACATCTGAAAAATTCTTCAAAACTAAAAGCATTTCTAAGTTATCCTTATTTGTGCAACTTTTGTATAATTTTACCAAATGCTTATAAGTTGAAGATTTCAGTGGTGTCAATACTAACAATCTCACACCTGTAGATCTAGTTATGTAATGTTTATCAAGTTATTACTAAGGTAAATATAACATATATGTATATATATATATATATATATATATATATATATATATATATATATATATATATATATATATATATATATATATGCAGATATATATCTGCAATATCTTGTGTGTGCATAAAAATAGATGTGCGTATATAATAAAGTTGTATAATATTTATTATGTCTATAATTTAAGAATTTGAAAACTCTTAAGCCAGGTTGCAAAAAGCATTGTTAAACTTGTTTCTTAACAAATTTGTTAATTGTTATTATTTAGTATGCAACTAACTTCCTTTAATCAATTTTTCATTTGACAGCTTTATTTAACCATAGACTGGTTTATGATTAAAAATTCACATCATGTTTGATCTGATAATAATTTATTTAATCATATTTCATGGCTAACATTGTTTTATGCAACTCAAAGTTAATTATCTTTTATTATTCAACCATCACAGATAATTGCTTTTAAAGCTTATATCACATTGGTAGCTTCAAAGGTACTAGTAACTAGTAATGTAAGTAATAACGTCGATGAAATGTCAAAAGGAATCTGAGTAGGCTATAATATGATTAAAATGTTGGGAGCTAAAATTTCTACTCTGTCATTTCATGGATGTGTATGTTGAATGACATTAGGCGATCATAGATACTTGCAATTTCACAACGTTTTAAATGTTAACAAGTAGATCTGCAAAGCATAAACGTTGAACAGCATATACATTAAGCGCCAAAATTGTGGAATAAATTTGAGCCTTTGCTGTTTTGACGAAATGCATACGTCAACTCTAGCTTAAAAAAATACACATTTTTGCATAAAATTTACGTTTCTTTCACTCCTGCGTTTCAAATAGGTATGACATAATTGACATTTAAAAAAAATCACAACTCCCGTTTTTATTATTTTATTTTGACAGATTGTAACGATTCACTTTTTTATCTGGCATCGTCACTGGTTGTTGATGCAAGTTTGTATATATTTTTGAATTTGAAATTGCCGCCAGACATTCAGGGATTGCTGCTCGCCGTGGTTGGCACCACTGAGAGGAGGAGAGGGGGCAGATTTTGTGACAGCCTCTCTCTCTCTCTCTCGCGACGTAAACCAGCGTCACTGCGTTAGAATCAGTCGTCCTGAAAACTGCTAGTACTCCAGACTAGGGATGTGCTCCAGATTTTCTGGTCTAATTTTCTTGTTACATAATTTTTTGCCTCATTTGGGGTGAAGATAGTCGCCCGACCTCCAAAGAAGACCCTAAAACCCACGTGAAGATACAGTCCATTACACAGGTGAGTGCATCTCTTATTTGTCTGGTATAATTTAAAATCTAACTTTATTGTAAACAATTCCTCTTTATTATTTCGTAATATCTTGCAACAACATTTTGGTCCTTCGAGCCGGATGCTTGTTTGATTAGAATTGACACTTGTGGGTGTTCATATCGTGAATTTATGCACACGTGTTTGGCGGTTTTGTTGTTAAAAATCGTAATTTATAGCCTCCAGGGTTTGGTTAGAACACGTGTTCGGGTCGGCAAATCCGTGTTAGTGTAATTGTTTTGCTTGTTTAATTTGTTTTACGGCCTTTTAGCGTCAAAATTGTTTTGTTTTTCAGTGTCTCGCAATCGGCGATTTTCGAGCTCTGTTACTTGTTTGAAACGTGTTTTTTTCGACGTGAAACACGTGGTTATCATCCGATTGGGTTCAGGTTATATCAGTCTTTTCTAGTTTGCCTTTTCGTTTTTTGTCATTTTTGAAATGGAGGTGGAAAAGTTGATAAATAAACGTAACTCTGTTATGAATCGAGTGCAACACCTATCAAGGTTTGCATTAGACGCCAAGGCTGAACCCACAAAAAGGAATGAATTTAGAATCAGATACCAAGGTCTTAACGATTCTGTAAATTTGTTTGATTCTTTACATCTGGACATCGTGTCTTTAATGAAGGATAAGGATAATTTGGCTTTACAATCGGAGATTCAGACAGACTTCGACAACATACAGTACAGCATCAAGTCAATCTATTTTGAAATTTGTGGTAAGGTTACTGCTGATGCTGCCGATGTAGCTAAGTCGCTCGATAATGAGGCTCACTCTGATAGTGGAACGGGTGGCAGACGTAATGTTCGATTGCCTAAGATCGATATTCCGAAATTTGACGGGGCGATTGGTCAGTGGCCACGTTTTTTCGATTTGTTTAGGACTCTGATTCATGAAAATGACACTTTGTCAGATATTGAGCGTTTCCAGTATCTTCTTGCTTCCTTGACAAAAGAACCAGCTTCAATAGTTCAAAACCTACCCCTCATTTCGGATAATTACCAAGTGGCATATAATTCGCTAGTTTCAAGGTATGAAAATAAACGTGTGTTGCTTACGAATTACTGGTTAGCTCTTCTTAATGCTCCGAAGGTGTCAGGCGATTCATCTCGAGATTTAAGGAATTTGTTGACAACATTTACTGAAAACGTATGTGCGTTAGATTTATATCAAGAGCAGCAGTATGATTTGTGGGACTTTACGAAATTCAATTTCCTTTTGCAAAAGTTAGATTCCTCTATCCGAAAGCAATTTGAAATACAGTTTGGTGACTGTGAGGTCCCCACGTACTCGCACCTTAGTGATTTTTTAGAAAAACAGTGCAAGGCTCTTGAAACATCTGCGCTAACCGTAGCACCGGTCTCAGCGAAGAAGGGTCCTCAAATGTTGAAAGGGAAACAGTTCGTGCAGCCGAAACCAACCACTTCTTTGGTGACTAGTGTTAGTAAGTCAGATTCATCAATTTCTTGTGTGTGTTGCCAGGGGGAACACTCATTGACGAAATGTGACAAGTTCTTAGAAATGTCTCCTAAGGATCGTCATACCTTAGTGAAGAGGAAAAGTCTGTGCTATAATTGTCTGGCTGGGTCTCACAAACTCGCAGGGTGTACCTCGAAATTTAATTGTCGTGTTTGTACTAGGAAACATCACACATATTTGCATTTTACATCAAGCTCTGGTCAGACTGATACACAAACATGTGAGCAAGGTGATAACAGACCCGACCAAGTAACCGGTCAAGTCGTATTGACAAGCACGCTTCCCAGCTTCCCTGTTGTATTATTTGCCACATGTAAAGTGGATGTGTGTGATGCTTATGGGGTGTATCATAGATGTCGTGTGCTGCTCGATTGTGCAAGTCAGGCAAATTTCATTACGCAGCGCCTTGTAAGCAAACTTTCTCTGTCGAAGTCACATGCTTCTGTTCCAATTCAGGGGATAAATCAGATGGCCACTGTTACTGATTTGGGGGTTACTTCATTTAGGTTGAGACCGCGGGACAAACCTAATCCTAGTTTCGATATCGATGCTATTGTGGTTCCCAGAATCTGCGACAAGGCACCTTCAACGGACGTACAATCATATGTCTGGAATCATATCAAAGACCTTGCTTTAGCGGATGATACTTTTGGTCAGCCAGGGGACATTGATATTTTATTGGGTGCTGATATATATGCAATGGCATTGTTACCGGGACTTAGAAAGGGTAAGGATCAGGAACCTACTGCTATCAATACAGTGTTTGGTTGGGTAATCTTGGGTAGTGTACCAGCCCAATCGAATTTAGTGGTTGATTCCTTTTGTACGTCGGTCGATGTTTCTCTGGACAAAACTCTCAGACAATTTTGGGAATTGGAGCAAGTGCCTCAGTGCACATTAGCGAGTCCGGAAGATGCCCTGTGTGAGAAGATCTTCCAGGACACTCATTCACGTGACTCTAATGGTAGATATGTCGTGGGCCTGCCATTTCGTGATGGGATGCCAGATCTGGGTGAGTCACATTCCATGGCATTGAGACGGCTTCATGCTCTAGAGAGACGATTGTCCAAAGAGTCAGATATCCGTAGAAAGTATGTGGCTTTCATGCGTGAGTATCTGAGCGATGGGCACATGTCTCCTGTGTCGTGTAAGGTATCACATCCTAGTGCCGTCTACTACATCCCTCATCATTGTATCTTGAAACCCGAAAGTACCACTACAAAGTTACGGGTGGTGTTCGACGCCAGTGCTAAGACCTCAAATGGCGTCTCGCTCAACAACACCCTATTGGTTGGACCCAAGTTGCAGCAGGATATTGTGACAGTCCTGTTGAATTTTCGGGCTCATCGAGTCGCCTTTACTGCAGACATTAAGCAAATGTTTCTGCAAGTATTGGTGGCAGAGGAGCATAGGGACTTCCAGCGCATTCTTTGGCGGTTTTCCAATTCTGAGCCAGTGCAAGAGTTCAGACTCAATACAGTGTCCTTTGGTGTTGCTTCTAGCCCCTATCTTGCCATTAGGACCCTCTTACAGGTGGCAACAGATTTAGGTGGTAAATATCCTCTTGCAGCAGACGTCATAAGGTCTGACACGTACGTGGATGACATAGTAACTAGTGTGCCAGATTCCAATTCTGCAATTGAAGTGAAATCTCAACTGATAGGAATGCTCGGAGAGGCTGGATTTGAGTTGCGAAAATGGGCAAGCAATGATCCTGAATTTCTTGCGTCTCTCCCCAGTAGTCATCAGCAATCTCTGTGTTTCGACTCTGATGACTTAGTGTCTGTCAAGATTTTAGGACTACAGTGGTGTCCAATGACTGACTGCTTCTCGTACAAGGTACATCCAATTGAACGCAAATGCACCAAGCGTAACATACTGTCAGAGCTTGCTAGAATCTTTGATCCTTTGGGTTTCTTGTCTCCCCTCACCCTCTCTGCGAAGCAGCTGATGCAGTTCCTGTGGCAGCTAGGCATTTCGTGGGATGAAAAACCACCACTAGAAGTCGAATCCAGGTGGGACACATACAAATCGCAACTTTCTTGTTTGTCATCGTTGTCAATTCCGCGGTATGTGTCTGCTGAAGGTACTACTTCTTCTACATTGCATGGATTCTCGGATGCGTCTGAGCTTGGTTATGGGGCCGTAATTTATCTTCGTGTTGTATCCGCCAGCGGAGCCATAAAGATATCTCTCTTGTGTGCTAAGTCTCGTGTCTCCCCACTAAAAAAAGTATCAGTACCCCGATTGGAGCTTTGTGCAGCAGCCTTGTTAGCAGAGTTGATGGAGTTCGTTCAGGTTACATACCGAAAGACTATTTCTATTGATAATATATTTTGCTGGTCTGATTCCACAGTTGCCATTCAGTGGATTAAGTCATCTCCCCATCGATGGAAAACGTTTGTGGCCAATAGAGTGGCGCTCATACAAGAAAAGGTACCCCCTGGTTGCTGGTCACATGTTTCGGGGTTAATCAACCCTGCAGATTGTGCATCGCGCGGACTTACTCCTAATGAGCTTCTCAATCACCCGCTATGGTGGACGGGTCCGGCTTTCTTGTCCGAACCATCCGATACATGGATTAGCGCAGAATCTTTAGGTGAAGAGTCTGATGTCATGATGTCGGAGCAGAGGCAAGTTGTGTGCATGACAAAGGTTGTTTCGTGTGATTGGCCGCTGAATTTGTTAGAAGGGTATTCTTCGCTGAGGAAAATTCAAGGTATCATTGCTTACAGTATGAGGTTTGTCAAAAATCTGAAATTACCCCGGAAGGACAGAATTTCGGGCGCATTGAGTGAGGCGGAGCTTTACACTGCACTGACTTTTCTTGTTAAAGCAGTACAAAGGTTGGCGTTTGAGAGGGAAATGCGTGACATTGAGCATGGTCGACCTTGTGTAAAGTCTATCCGTAGGCTGGCCCCATTTGTGGATAGGGATGGTGTTCTCAGGGTGGGCGGTAGACTTAGATGCTCGGACTTGTCGTTTGATGCAAAGCATCCCATGCTTCTGCCACGTTCACACTTGCTCACTGACTTGGTGATTCGTAGTGTCCATCAGAAACACTTACATCCTGGACCTCGTACCTTGCAGTATTTGTTGTCACAAAATTTTTGGATTCTTTCGGCCCGCCGGGCAATTAATAGTGTGCTTGGGCAATGTTATCGTTGTTTCCGTGTTCGCCCGGTAACTTTGACACCTGTAATGGGGGATCTTCCTCCAGTAAGAGTTTCTCAGCTGAAACCATTCTCTCACACTGGAATTGATTTTGCCGGTCCATTTCTCGTTACCCAGGGAAGATATCGTGGTGTCAGAAGTGCGAAGGCATATGTGTGTATTTTTGTTTGCATGACCACAAAGGCTGTGCATATTGAATCGGTATCAGACCTCACCTCGGAGGCTTTTCTTGCTGCTTTTCGGCGCTTTGTGGCTCGAAGAGGTCGTTGTGACAATGTCTACAGTGACTGCGGCACTAATTTTGTCGGGGCCAACCGATTGTTGGTTTCATACGCACATCAGGTGACTGATTCCTTGTCAATTGAGTGGCATTGGAATCCCCCATCAGCGCCGCACTTTGGAGGACTGTGGGAAGCAGGGGTTCGTTCCATTAAAACTCACTTGCGTCGTGTTGTTGGCACACAGGTTCTGACATTCGAGGAACTGACCACTGTTCTGGCACAGATTGAAGCAGTTCTTAATTCCCGACCGCTCTGTAGTCTTAGTACGGACCCCAATGACATGACATCGCTTTCCCCTGCGCACTTCTTGACCATGGAGCCTCTTTGTGCCCCACCTGACCCAGACGTGACTGATGTCAAACTTACCAGACTTTCTCGTTGGCAACTTGTTTCCAGAATGCATCAAGATTTTTGGAAACGCTGGAAAAGTGAATATTTGCACACCTTGCAGCAGCGCAATAAGTGGTCTACCCCCCAAGAAGCTCCTTCGATTGGTACTCTCGTTGTCATCAAAGATGAGACAGTGTCTCCGCTTGTGTGGAAGTTAGGGCGCATATTGAAACTCTATCCGGGTCGTGATGGCGTTGCCCGTGTCGCTCAAGTACGAACAAGCACAAGTATTTTAGATCGTCCTATGACCAAGCTGTGCCCTTTACCTTCGCAGTAAACGGCCAGTACGCATCTCCCATTTGTATAGTTAGTTATAGTGTGTATCTACCAATTTAATTTAATCTTTGCATTTTTTAATCGGAAATAAGTAGTCCTTATTTGGTGGGCGGAATGTTGATGCAAGTTTGTATATATTTTTGAATTTGAAATTGCCGCCAGACATTTAGGGATTGCTGCTCGCCGTGGTTGGCACCACTGAGAGGAGGAGAGGGGGCAGATTTTGTGACAGCCTCTCTCTCTCTCTCTCGCGACGTAAACCAGCGTCACTGCGTTAGAATCAGTCGTCCTGAAAACTGCTAGTACTCCAGACTAGGGATGTGCTCCAGATTTTCTGGTCTAATTTTCTTGTTACATAATTTTTTGCCTCATTTGGGGTGAAGATAGTCGCCCGACCTCCAAAGAAGACCCTAAAACCCACGTGAAGATACAGTCGATTACACAGGTGAGTGCATCTCTTATTTGTCTGGTATAATTTAAAATCTAACTTTATTGTAAACAATTCCTCTTTATTATTTCGTAATATCTTGCAACAACACTGGTTTAAAAACACTTAGAAAACCCCAGACATCTTAAATAATGATTAATAACCCTATCTATACTAAATATTTCAAGTTTTGGATTTCAGAAATTGTGTGATGAAAATTCGCTAAATATCTTTCGCAACCCTAAAGCCAGTACTGTGTGGCTATAACGCAATTCGATCTCAAATATTGCAGGACGAGATATTCCACTGGTGGAAAATGTTACATTTGTTATCTTAAGTTGTGGAATACAGCGCTGATGTCATCAGTGAAATATTAAACTGTAGTAAGAGATACAATGTTTCTTTTTTTTTGTTTAAACAAGAAATCCAATTCGTGATGGAATTTTCCAGAGCAATGAAGTCATCTAAAGAAAACGTTAGGCTAGTCAGCGAATTTGTTCTGATAATTGTAAAGGTTGAACAGTCCATTTTCAAGGTTAAGGGTAGTCGAGACTGTATCTGCAATTCTGTCACTAAATTAACCTTGAACGCCCTGAACTATAGGCGAGCGACGTATGCGCTGAAGGGGGTAAAGTCAGATCTCAACGCACAAGACGTTACCTCAAGGGAGGAGAGTGAGCTAGGCACTTGAGAAGTTGACATCGTTGTAATTACCGTGGCTGATAATTATCTTAAAATGGGTGACAAAATCCTTTTCGTTGTCGATATTATCTAATAACAGTTGTCAGTTATTGTTTAATATCATTTCATCGGTTTTTGAAATCAAATTAACAACGTGTTTAGTAGAAAAACGCGAATTAAGCAGTGATCCTTTGTTCACATCCATTGGTGTATTTCTCACGTTGAATGGAAAGAGTTCCTAATTGTTACCGAACTTTGTATCAATTGGTAATAAATTTCACTTGAATCAATTAACATTTTAATTGCTGTGGAGAGATTTCACTCAAATTAATTCCGAACATCGACGTAAGACGATTGTTCATTTTCGTTAATGGGAAGTACCACTCATTCTCTCCAGCCTTCCCTCTCTTATTGGAGGTTGTGAGCTGTGTCAGGCATTAATGGTTGACTTCACTTGGAAAGCATCTTCAAAGGGTCATCAGGTAACTCCAGGTATCAGGACTTGGTGAGTTGATTCCACTTAATTTGTGTGAAATATCAGAACTTTTCATGCAGCAATCTAACGTTTGAACCTTTACAATTTAAATTTTCAAAGTAAAATCATCAAATTTGAACTTCAATAGTGTCAGTGAGGTGTCTGAAAAAGCGCTACTGTAAATTTCCTGTTTATTCTTTAGAATTTTGTCAATATTGTGAATTTAAATACATAATACTTGAAATTGTAATCAGCAGATTTTTGTGTGTAAAATATTAGACCCGCACATTTCTTAATATTTTTCATTTTCAATCATAAGGTAGAAATTTCACAAAGTAATATTTTTCTCAAAAGGAGCTTCACTCAAAGGACTAGCCAGTTATTTCATTGAAAAATCAAGCGAACTGATTGACAAACGTCAAGCAATTTAAGCAATAATTTGTATTTGTTTTTGAGCTGTAAAATACAGTATTTGATTTTTGATATACCTCAAGTAGGTAATGTTAATATTTTTGTAACATGCAACCATTTTAATTTATTATTTTGTCATATGCCATATGAAATGATAATTTCGTTTCCTTAAAACTCTTGCTGTTTATTTGATTTTTATTTGTGTATGATTCAATGTTTATTTTAACAAACCATGTCAATTTAATTTTGTTTACTATCCCAAAAAATATTGAAATGAACAAATTTGGTATTATTGTTACATTAACATATCTGTTTAATTGAAGAGAAATTCCTCCCTAATATCTCCCCTGTTTGGCTGCAATACAGTTAATAGATTCTAATTATCGCTTATCTAGATACCTAAATTTAATATAAAGGCTCTAGTCGGGGGCGCTCATAAATACAAGACCTCAGGCAGAGCATCACAGAAAAGAACGTGAGTATCAAACCATATCAAGATCTGCCAACCTCCTAAAGTATTTCTAGTCTTGATAATAATTATTATAATAATCTGATAGATAGATGATTTTAGGGTAGGGTTGTTAGGAAATGTTGACCTCACCATCAAGCAGATTCAAATCCGCCTGAGGTCAATCACAGTATACCAGGGTTCTGGTTTTTGTTTGACGGAGGTTACAAGATCATTGAATTGTTTACTCGTCACCACGTCAAAATGTTCTCTTATTAAAGTGAATGAACTATGGCACATTTAAGTGAAGGCCAGCATATAGAAATTTCAATTCTTGTTGGATGCAGTGATAAAACCAGAACAGAGCAAGAATGGTGCAATTTCTTTAATGCGCCAATCAGCCAATCCACTGTGAGTAAAATCATGAAGAAATTCAGGGAAACTGGACATGTTAAACACATGCAAAGCACAGGATATCCTTAGAAATATGATGAAGACGTAAACTTTATATTTTATTTTATGTGCGGGTGAGAATCATCATGTTGCATCTAAATCAATTGCAGCGGACTATGAAATTTCTCAAGGATCAGTACTACGAGCACTAAAATTAGAAAATTATTATCCCGACCAAATATAGCTGCTGCATGAACTTAATGAAGATGACCCTGACTATGACTAATGCATTTTTGTGAAATTATGCAACATTTATGCAACTGTAATACAAGATTTATTCGTCAAAATCTTTTTGCAGACGAAGCATCATTTTGGCTAAATGGAACAGTGGATAAACAAAATTACAGGGATTGGAGCAGAGAGAATCCTCACTGGATGATTGAAGCACAGACACAATACCCTCGTCAAGTTAACATGTGGGCAGGAATAGTCCACCATAAAAATCATGGGTCATTCCTTCACTGGGCAGCGATACCATAATCTTCTAAGGAATGAGCTTATTCCTGCTCTTGCTGCAAGTTTTTCAAATGAAGATGATCCTTAGTTACCAAGTGGTGATATTTGGTTTCAGCAAGACTCTGCACTTTGAAAGTCCTGATGACTACTTTCCTGACTTTTGGATTGGTAGGCGAGGACCAATAGAGTAGCCCGGCAGGTCCCCAGATCCTACCCCCCTAGATTTTTTATGCGGGTATTTAAAAAAAAAATCTATGTTGACAAACCAAATAACCTAGAAGATTTGAATAATCGAATTAGGTATGAAATGAGTCAAATTAGTCCTGACGTCATTCGCAATGTATAAGAAGAAGAATCTGTCAATATATTTGCTTATTTATTTATTATTTATTCATACACCATCCAACAGCTGAAAAGCCAAATTAAGGATGGGCCAATACACAAAACATAATAACAAACAATAATCAAACAAACTATACAAAAGAGAGTCACAAATTAGATCGCATTGAAAAACATTTTTATCTCTGATATATTAAATGACAAGATATCTAGGCGGTCTTGCAGTACAGAGTAATCATTGCACATCTTGTAAATTGGAGACGATCGCAGCAATCACGTACGAGCAGTCGGGAGATAGAATGTGCCTGGAAAACGTGCTGCAATACAAGGCACATTGAAATTAAGTTGCTGGAGCAGACTTGTGCAGTCGAACACAGAATTAACCAGTTTGTATAAAAATATAATGAAACTGCACTGCCTGCGCATCGACAGGCTCTGCAGACTAAAGCGAAGAAGTAAACTTTCCTGAGGAAAACCAATAGACAGATATCGACCATCCTCACGAAAGCTAAGAAATTTTAGAAATTTCCTTTGCACTGATTCTAGACTTGCCACATGTATCTCATAAGTAGGAGCCCACACAACTGAGCCAGACTCAAGTCGGGACCTAACCAAACAATTAAAGAGCAGGAGGAGGGTGTCAGCCTGTGAGAAATTTTTGCTGTTTCTTATCAGAAACCCAAGAGTTTTGTAAGCGGAACTGACAGTCTGCTCATGGTGTGGTTTAAAAGATAGAGTACCATCTAAAACAATTCCAAGGTCCTTAACTGTTGCGGGACGATCAAGTGGAAGCCCTCTTATATTGTACCCGAAAGTAACTGCGTGCTTATTTCGAGTAAATGACATCACACAACACTTGGAAACATTCAAAGAAAGACCACTCCGACAACACCATTCATCAAGGATCTGAAGACAGTTCTGGAGCTGCAAACAGTCACCAACACTCGAAATATTTACGAAAATCTTAATATCATCTGCATACATTAAAAAAGGAACATGTAAAACATGTTTAACTGGGTCAATAAATAAATTAAACAGTAATGGACCGAGTATGGAACCCTGCAGCACTCCCGAAGTTACGTGATAGGTGTAAGATTTGAAGCCCCCAACCTCAACAAATTGCCTCCTTCCATCCAGGTAAGATCTGAATAAGCCAAGCAAGCCCTTGGAGAATCCGATAGCCCTCATCCTGTCAATCAGAACAGAGTGATTTAGACAATCAAAGGCCTTAGATACATCAGTATACACAACATCAACCTGTGAAGAGCGGTCAAGAGCGAACGCAATGAACTGTGTAACGTCAACTAAATTCGTTAGTCGATCTCCCTGGAATGAAACCATGCTGAGAAATAGAGAGTCTGTTTTTGATGTCAAACAGTATTTGCCGAAAAAGGCAGGCCTTGAAAATCTTACAGAAGACACATAGTATGGCTATTGGTCGATAGTTTGATGGATCACCACTATCCCCCACCTTGAAGACAAGGAAAACCCGTGACAGCTTCCAAATCGCGGGGAATGTTCCAGTTATTGTCAAGAAGTCGGTAGATTGGATTTCTTACATTATATTTAAAGGAAGCAATACTTTAATTTGTTAAATAAAAGCCTTTATCTTTTGATTGTTCTTATGAATATAGTTTATGTTTTCGACTCTGTAAATGACTTTCATGCGAAAATTTAATAATGTGAGGTATCAAAATTTTGATGATACCGTGTAAACAATTCCATGATCTATCGAAATAAAAAAGGGGGCGTTGTCGTTTAAAAAAATGTCGATGACGTCATATTTGAAAAGCAGAAGTGGGAGAAAGAAAAATCGGTATTTTTGGAAACTAGAGTTTAGTATTTATGAGGTTTTCTTTAGTAAAATATAGCCTTTTAATTTAACTAACAAATAATGTCACTTCTACATGTAACTATATTGGTTTTGTTGATACTCAAGACTCAAGTATTAATAAAGCATCAGTGTTACCAATGACTACAGAGGGTGATGGCCTAACAGAATGCTTTCTTATTTTATTACACAGTATTATATAACTGATTCTTTCTATATGTAAGTCTAAATAGTGACCTAAATTATAAAATTTCCATATAGATGGCATGGCAACATAATTTATTATATTCTGCATCTTTTGAATCCATGTACCCATTACCTTATTTTATGTTCTTAAACAATTGCTCCTTGTTTCTGTTATTTATAAAAACTCACTGGTGGCTAAATAGATTTTATAAAGCACCTGTTCCTAAACTTTATGTTGTTACTGGCCAACTTAAGAAACAAACTTATTTGTTCACAATATTTTTCTTAAGAGTGACTTTAAAATATTCAGACAAGTTATTTGTACCAAAAAACCTATACAGAATCTTTGTATATTGGTCCCGCTCGCAAATAATCCATAAAATAAATTATTGTCCTCATTAAGAACATTAAATTGACAACGATTTTGAGCCGTGTGATAAATACTTATTCTAAAAAATTACAGTTAACGGTTTTCTTCTCTTAATCTGTGCCTTCAAGGCATAATATGTGCAAATCCTGATGACTGCAGTGAGACCCAATAAAAACATGACACCATGGGAATAATTCGCACTCTTCAGGTCCATGTTCAGCAAAAATTTGTCTGGATATACGAAGTGACAGTATTCAGCATTACATGGTAGTCTTTCTCTATCATATCCTAAAACGGAAAGAACCAAACCCTCCAGTCCATATTTCAGGAAGGATATGTGGAAAACCCATCTCATGTAAGGGTGAGCACTGCTTAGTTGAACAAAGAAACCAGAAAAGATGGTGAATGGCAGCATGCAAAATGGTCCAAAGATAACCCCATTCTAAAAAATAAAAAAAATTAAAAAAACCTACCACATATTTTGGTGACAGTTGAGTTTATTAAAAATAGTCTAATCAAAGAAGGCCATGAAATAGAAAACGTTCGCTTCAGCTTCTAGATATCATTTATTGAAATAATTCTGTCAACGTTTTTTTTTTGCCAAAATTTTTAATTGTTAGGATCCGACTGCTTCTGGATGGCTTCTAGGCTATTCTATTGTGGTCAAACCCACTTGGCAGGTAACCAGTCACTTAGTTCAGCAAAGATGCTGCTTTTTTTGTAGTAGCTGGACTCAAAAATATTCAGTCCATGTTGTACCTATGAAGCCATTATTGTCAAGTCAAAAGAGTTTAATTCAGAGGCACAACAACCCAGATGTCATCGAGCAGCCCAATCAGCACAAACTGTTAAAGTCTAGACCCAACAAATGCAGTATGGTAGCGAATTTGCATAGAATATTTTAACCACAATTATACTAAAACTTTTTTTTTAAACTTAGAGATCTAAATTTTGGTACACAGTGTACGTTTCAAAATGGAAACCAGCGTAGCAAATTTGGTTGTTATAGTTTTGCTATTTTCGGAGATAATGTTTTTTTTTACACAAGAAAGCCCAAAATTTTCTCGGAAAAACTGGTACGATTATTTTCCTGGCTAACAAACTTATCACAGCCACTTGCAAAAATCATATTTTCAGTAAACGGTGAATTTTCAAAAATGTCGAATAAGCGTGAACTAGGACCCTTAGAACTCTTGTACGGGGTCAGTTTCATTTTTATATGTTTATATACACGCTGTCCCCGAATTCAATGTACAGCCGACCTACCACAGATTTTTCAGCCAAAATTAGGCCGATTAAGATAAACTCACCTCTATACAAAGTTGCACCGTTTAGCCGTCAGAGGGCTTCAAAGTAATTAATTTATGTTCTATTTTTTTTACCTATCTCCTAAACAGGTAATCCGATCATATTCAAATTTCACAGAAATATTGTAATGAGCAAGTGGTTTAGTCGTTATGAGAACTAGTGCAATTGCACCCCTGCAAGGGTGTAAACTCCCACTACCCCTAACTTTTTTTAAAGTATTTATTTCTTTGGCCGTTAGATAAATAACATGTTAATTTTTTTTCAAAGACCGATCTTTTTTAAAATTTTTGTTGCTTTTGTAAAATTTGGTTTACTCTTTTAATTTTTGCGCATAATAGCTTTTAAGTTGAAGTTTGATGGAGAAATACAATACTTCATAAAATGTTTATTCATTAACCATAGAAACAATAAGAAAAGTAAATTTAGTGTAAAGTTTAAATTGAAACAAGTTCAATCTAAGTCATTAATGATTCAATATGGCAACCATTCACTCGCATTAAAGCTTCTAGTCTACATAAAAAATTAAAACTTATACGCTCTAAATTTTCCCTATTCCGCAGTGAAGCAACAGCTTCTTCAATTCTATCCCACAATTGCTCTTCGGTATTTATCTCCCCCTTGTAAACATACGTCTTGATCTGCCCCCATAGTGAAAAGTCGCAAGGATTTAAATCTGGTGAACGTGCTGGCCAAGGAACAGGAGCATCGTGACCTCTGCCAATCAATTTATTGGGAAATTGCTCACTAAGGTAAGCTCTTATAATGCGTCCAACATGGGCTGGTGCACCGTCATGCATGTACCACATATCACAACGTAATGCGATCGGCAAATCTTCTACAAATTCTGACAAAGTTTCTTGCAAGAAGTGTAAGTAGCCTTCCGCTGTTAGCCTCTTAGGTAACCTTACAGACCCAATCAAATGACAATAAATTATTCCCATCTACACATTAATTTTGAATTCGCGCTGAAAATGCCTTACGTGAGGTTGTTCGTCTGCATAATGGTGCTTATTATGACAATTTGTAACACCTTGCCGTGTGAAACATGCCTAATCTGTAGAAAGCACATTTTTGTGAAAGTTTGCATCTAGCCTTCTTTTCTGACGCATAATGCGTGAAAATTAAAGGCGTGCGTTATGGTCACCAGGCAGCAGTTCTTGGACAGGTTGTAAATGGTATGGGTGCAGTAGCTGTTGCTTCAGTATACAGTTGACTGTTGTTTTTGGAATTCCAATTTGGTGCTCCAACAGCCTCGTACTAATGCTGTGATTCTCAGTTACGATATCCAATACTTGTTCTTCATCACGAAGACGGCGGACGTCCCTTAGCCGTCTTTCGATAGACACAAATGTTCTGCGATCAGGAGTTTGCCTACTTGAAAATTTCTCCCTGTAGACTTGCACACTTTTGCTGAATTTATGTTGGCATAAACCTAACACTAAAAGCATATCTATGCTCAGAAAAACTATAAACATGAGCCATATTCCTAAAAATTACCTTATAATTTGTCACTTTGGCAAATACTATTAATGCAATGAGCTGTAGTGTCAGAATACACATATATCAAACTCATTTCCATAGTAACAGGATTTCATTACTTAAGTATCGTTTAATGCAACTATCAGTGATTAGCTTAATACCATTTTGCACAAAAACTAAGAGCGTAAGCAAAATTTTACAAAAGCACCAAAAATTTGAAAACAGATCGGTCTTTAAAAAAAATGAAAGTGTTATTTATGTAACGGCCAGAGAAATAAATACGATAAAAAAAGTTAGGGGGGGTAGTTTACATTCTCATAACGACTCAAACACTTGCTCATTACAATATTTCTGTGAAATTTGAACATGATCGTATTACCTGTTTGGGAGATAGGTAAAAAATAGAAAAAAAAAATTAATAACTTTGAAGCCCTCTGGCAGCTAAATGGTGCAACTTTGTATAGAGGTGAGTTGATCTTAATCAACCTAATTTTGGCTGAAAAATCTGTGGTAGGTCGGTTGTACATTGAATTCCGGGACAGCCTGTATATAAACATAAAAATGAAACTGACCCTGAACAGGGGTTTTAAGGGTCCTAGTTCACGCTTATTCGACATTTTTCAAAATTCAGAATTCGCGATCCGTTACAGAGCGAATTTTTCTACGAAAATTCGCTAAAAACATCAAACACTGAGATGCCTAAAGCTACCAAATATACATACCTTTAAATCCATTAAGGCACCAATAAATAATCCATAACTTTGAGCAACCAAAGATATCAACATACACATGAACAGAAATGAGAAAATTCGAAAAGGCTCTAATGGCTGCATTGTAAGTAAATATGTGATAACAGCATACAACGTGGTAGCCAACATCTAAAAAAATAAAAGAGGCCATTTGTAAGTTAGGTTTAAAAAATACAAGAGGCCATATGTAAGTTTTACTGTTTAAACAATTTTGCCAAATATTCAGTGGTAGTGTAAATCAAATATCCTATACATTATACAATTTTTAAATTCTGCACTCGATTGACTACATCAAATTTTACCGCAATTCAAAAGTATTGTGGTAAAAATCTACCGATTTCTAAGATATGTTTGAAGACATAGTAACAGAAGTTTATTTTCTATCCTTATCATTATTAATTTTGTTGTTGTTATAAGTCATTACCTCACAATTTCAATTTATAACCATCGTCCAATATTTATTTTCAATACTTAATATTTATATCGAGATTTTAAATATGTTAGGTTAGTTAAAAGTCAGTTGTAAACGCTAAATAACAAGCGCAAGCCACGAAGTGTAGAAATAATGTGCTTGTCAAGCTTGCAAGTAACTTGCTGCTTTTAAAAATTAGCGGTGTCATCTAATGTCAACCAGCTATCAAGCAGATTGTAGTTGCATGCTAGCGCTTTTGGAAGCACACATTGTCCCGGTATTAGGAAAGAAATGAGCCAGGGCTATCACTGTTAGTTGATTGTACACAGTCTCCATCTAGAATATTTTGTGTTAACTAGAGCAATCGTGACGACATACTACCTGGTTCCGCACCGAGATGGCGTCCCCGTCATTCTTTGTCTCCCTGGATCGCCTTTTGAGGATGCGTGGATTCTATTTCACGCACTCCCAAAGTCACGAGCTACCACTGGTGTATACAATAAGCAACAAGACTCGTGCTGTAATCTCCACATAATTTGGGCATACTTTTCTGCCTGTATTCACATTACTTTGCACAATACTCTATATGTTAAAGCGTACAGCAAGTTTATCAATACAGTATTCTGCATGAAATCCAACATTTCAGAGACATTGTTCTTTTAATTGAAGAAATTACAGTGTACCATCTATTCTAATCTTGTAACACGTGCAAGTCACATTACCCACTTTTTTATATCTTGTTTAAATCTTAGTGCTTAAATAAACCAAAACAAACAAATACGTTCAGTCGTTCAGTAAATATTTCTATGTGTCTAGTTTTACCGCGGAATTTTAAAGTTGTGAGCAATGCAGACCTACATGTCACAGGAGCCTGACATAACTAAAGTGTATTGTGCGCATGTCCCATCTCTCGAAAACAGGGTACTTGCAATAATGAAGTCCTGGACAGATCCTATTCGTTCATCAGCTTCAAAGAGCTCCTGTACCGAGTGCATTAATTCATACACGATCACGCGTTTTGTATTACACGTGCCGCCTATATCAAGGTACATCAATAGTATATAGTTTATATTGCTTTAAATATATAATTAAGTTATGTGTTTCCAAGAGATTTTATTTCATAACACGATACAGTCCATTTTAATATGTAACAGCAGTAACTACAATCCAGGAACCAGACACACAATAACACTATGTAAAACGTGAGCTGGTACCGTCAACTGGGGTGACTTCGGACAGATTTTGGACTTTTTTATCAATAACTTTTTTTCTAACGAGCAATCATTCTGAAATTTTAACTCAATATAGCTCCAACATTCACCTACACGGTGATCAACTGAGATTGTTGATTTTTAATCAAAAACATTTTTTTTTAAATTTTGAAAAGTGTCCGAAGTCACCCCATAGGGTGGGGTGACTTCGGACACGTATTTAAAACAACAGGAAATCGATGTCTTAGTGATTTAGGGGTGACTTCGGACAAAAAATATTTTTTTAATATTTAAGGAAATAGGAAGTAATTGGAAGGAATTGAAAGTCAAAATATGCATAAAAATAACACTTTATTCTCAAAAAAAAAAAAAAATCATTCTTATGAAATATTTGGAAAAAAAAATCTATCTTATGAAATATTTGGAAAAAAAAATCTATCTTATGAAATATTTGGCAGGTATAGTCACAGTCACTCTAAAATAATATTCTTTGGTAAATTCACAAACTTATAGCGATCTCTTCTAAATTCTTTAAATAACAGTCTCTGATAAATTTCGGACTCCCCAATGATGCTGTTGTCAGAAACATTTGGAAAATGGAAGTAAATTTCGTCACCAAATGTTTTCTTTCGAAGAAAACTAACTGAGTAGCTTTGCCCTTCTTTCGCAAGAAGTTTTCCCACGTAATATTTATTTTTGGAGGAATTTTCCACGGGCAATTCAACGAGGACAAAGTCATTTACAGCTAGTTCTTCTGAGATGTCTTGCTGAGAGATATTTTCAGAGCTTTCATCAGCCCCTTCTGTATTTTCTACTTCCATATCTAAGCGTAAATCAAAGGATGATTGAGAAGGAAGCATTTTATTTATTTTTTTGATTTGATTTGCTAGAAGAGATAATGGAAGATCATCCTCGACATCATCGGAATCGCCGTCGCATGCAATATCTATGGGTTTTTTACTCGGTTTTTTACCCATTTTTCTTTTAATCCCAGATACAGATGGAGTGTTTTCTGCACTCGGTTCACTTTGTCGATTATCTGGGATATCTAAAAGTGTGATCTCACGTTCAGGTGGAATATTGACACGCCTACTTCTTTTGGGTTTTGTTTGTTCCGGCGTTCTATTTTCCTTCAAAAATTGTAGTAAGCTCTCGTCTATCTTATGAGGTAAATTAGTTTGGTCAATCTCAGATATTTCTTCGGGTAGGCGTTTTATAACCTGTTGAGGACAAAGCGGAAAAATGCCCCCAGCTCTAAAACCAGACAAGATATTTTTTTTGAGCTAGCTTCTATTGACGCTAATGTCCGTTTAAGGAGGTTTGGAAAATCGCATTTTTGGAATGGCCCTCTTCTCTTTGTCTTCCATTCTGTGAGAATTTTTCTCCAGGCTTTTTTCAAAGGGCCAAAATAGGCAATGTCTAGCGGTTGGCAAAGATGTGTTGAATTTGGCGGGAGCAAGATAAATTTGATATTTAGGCGTTCACATTCTTCGATAACATCAACAGTAATGTGGCTTGACAAATTGTCACCAATGAGCACTTTTGCTCCATCTTTTTTCCTGAAATATGGGATAGCTATTTGTCGAAACCATTCGCGAAATGTGACGGTCTCGAACCATCCTGACTTGCTTACACTATAGCGGCAACCATCCGGACCATTTTCTTCCCAATCCTCGTATCGATGTTTTGCCTTGTAAACTACGAACGGCGGTAATAATTCCCCACTTGCTGAAGCCGCCATCATAACGCTGATGCTGCTTTTTGATGTATCCATAACTCTGTCACAGTGTTTTGATCCCCTCTTACACACCACCTTAACTTTACCAGGATCGTCTGAAAAGTTTGTTTCGTCATAGTTGACGATTTTCTCGGGGCTAACACCTTCTAAAGAAACCATTAACTCTTCGAAATAACTTGTCAAAGTTTGTTTATTGACTTGAGCCCTATATCTTTTGATATTCTGACAGCATCTTGTTGTCAGCCCTTTGTGGCGATTCAAAAACAATTTCATCCAGTCAGAGCCAGGTAAGTTATGTTTAAACTGTGGTATATTTACCCCTTTTTTGTCTAAATAACTCTTAACAATAGTTCGAATATTATATTGAGTTAGGGGAAATCCCCAATACGCCGCGATATTTATTGTTGCAACCAGCCTTTCCTCTTCTTCTTCCGGTATTTTTGTTTGGCCCCCCAACAGATTTACCATGAATCCCCTTTATTCTGTCACTTATGGTGGATTTGGACACACCATAATATTCTGCCGCCTGTCGCACACTTTTTTTCTTACTTTGGACATCTTGGACTGCTTTCTCCAACTGCTCTGCACGATAATATTGATATCGGCGGCCGCCTAAGACTTTTTTGTAGGTTCGTACCATGTCCGAAGTCACCCCCTATTATGGAGATATTTTCATTATCACCCTGTATAATAAAAACTATTGAAAATAGGAAAACCACATATTGATGAAAATGTTCTTAAAACATTGGGCTATCACATAATAATAATGAAATAGACCTAAAGTGACCAATATAAAGTGGAGAAAATTATCTTTTTCCACTTACTGTGTTAGCGAGAAAATCCTATATGCAGAAAAATGCGGTTAAACCGGCAAAACTCTCCCGAACAAGCAAACACGCGCCACCGACGTCTAGACGGAACTAAGAGGGACAGATTTGATCGAGAACAATCGGGATTTCGCGCATCGGTTTGCCGCTAGAAGGACGTGCGCGAAATTACCACGTGTTGTCCGAAGTCACCCCGCCTGTCCGAAGTCACCCCAGTTGACGGTACCTATAAATTACCTTGATTTACAAATATTTTAATTATCCCCCTTTTATATAAAACTGCAAGGTAAAGCAAACAACGATACTTTGGGTATTATTTGAGATCTTTTAATAATAAATTTTTTAGTACTTTCGATATTTACCTGAATTGGTATATCTGCCATGGTTATCGCTAGGAAATAAGATTTGAGCGAATACCATTTGTTAAAATGTTCTCTGGTGATTATTGCAATTTCTGAAGGGACTGAAACAAAAAAGCACATTATTATTAATATTTGATGAATTAAAGGAAGATCACTAAAATTTTTAACACATTTAAAATCAAGGTAAATCGATCTCAGTCAACACAATTACATTACATCAATATGCACATTATGGAACAAATGTATTGCTTCCCTTAAAATAACGACTACATACCTACTTAAAAATAATTTATATTAAACCGCATTATTTAAAATCGCTTTTGTATTTTAAATATTAAATTTCAAATTCTGAAACTAATTTAATTATTACAATTTTTAATTCGCAAGCTCACACACATAATTATTATGCATCATGCTGTACTTGTATATGCGCTCTTAGCAAGGACGTCGTCCCAGTAAATGCGACCGCCAACAAACAGCATGAACCTGATACTACGAGTGGATGCAATGACTTCAGTTAAATACACGTAGTCAGCAGGCCACTTGATGAGAAACCCTGCCTCGACGCGATGTAAGTGTATTTTTAGAACTTGTTGTACTAGCACGTACAAAGTGAATGTCGTTGATTATTTCGTAGATATAAGCAGTTGACTAAGTTAAATACATTGGCATTTTACGATTATTAATATGATTCCAATTAGATCAGCTTTTAACAGCGGCGACGGTGGGGGTGGGGATTTACAAACTAATGAATAACTGTGATTGTGTTGCGTGTTTTTTTATAACCAAAGGATTTTCAGCTTTACCGTTTGCTGAAAAACTGGCTATTATTAATAAAGGTAGGCCGAAACCTATTCTAAGAAACTTAAATACAAGAATTAAAACATGTATTCGACATTTCAACACCGAAAAAAATTATAAACAATATGAATGGTTAATGGGTTGTGAAAACAGGAATAAACTCTTTTGTTGGCCTTGTAGTCTATTTGTGACTGAGAAGGAAGTGTGGAATAAAAGTGGGTTTTCCGACTTGAATAATCTACATAAAGTAGTAAAAGGACATGTTATGTCTAAAGCCTATTTACAGACCATTTTAAAATTAAGTGTCTTTGGAAAAACGCGAATTGAACACGCCGTTGACAAGCAGATGGCAATTAGTCATCTCCAACACAATGAACTGGTTGATAAAAACATAAACATATTAAAAAGACTTATTGATGCTGTGGTGTTTTCGTGGTCAGCATGAATTGGGCTTCAAGGGTCATGACGAAACTACTACATCTGAAAATAGAGGAAACTTTCAAGACCTAGTTTCTTTAATATCCAAATACGACATTTGTTTAAAAAATCACTTGGAACAGTCTAACGTTTTTCGCTGGACATTAAATCCATTCAGAATGACTTAATTTCGGCTGCTGCCACTATTATTTTGAACAGAATTAAATCTGAAATTAAACAGACTCGTTTCACTGCTATTGTTCTAGATGAAACAACCGATGTAACTAATTTAAGTCAACTATCTGTAGTAATACGCTTAGTAAAAATGGATGAGAGTGTACAAGAAAGATTTTTAGGCTTTAAAAATGTGACAGAAGATCGTACCGCAAACGCTTTATATAAAATTGTGCTTAATATTATGAAAGATATTGAGGAGGCTGATAATAAATTAATTACCCAAGCTATGATGGGGCTGCTGTTATGGCCGGACATTTAGGAGGTCTTCAAGCTAAAGTGCGGGAAACGTTCTCCAGTGCTCTATTTGTACACTGTTGTGCTCATAAATTGAATTTAATTTTATCCCAATCTATAAATCATATTGAAGAATGTAAAGTGTTTTTTGCTACCCTAAGTGGAATGGCTGCTTTTTTTCCAAATCTACGAGGCGCACACAAGCCTTAGACTCAATTGTTAAAAAACAGTTACCCAAAGTAGCTGCAACCCGATGGAACTACAACGGCAGACTTGTGTTAACTATATTTGAACACCGTGAATCGTTCATTGAACTTTTTGATAACATAATGGAAAATAGCAAAAATTGGGACGCAGAAACAATAAATAGTTCTAATAGTTCTTACTTCCATGGACCTCACGCCACTAAATAAGATGATCATATTTTCGTCTTGTCTAGCACGCCCAAATAAAATAACCAGACTTCAGATCATTTGCACCAGAAATATGTATTTCGTGAAACATTTCACTTGAAAAATATAGAACGTTAAGGCTTATTGTATAGATTGTTTTATATTAAAGAAGAAATTTGTGTCCATGACTATCACAGAACTGTTGGTGGCAAATAGGACTGCTGGTAAACTTCAATTTAGGTCAAAAATTTAGTGTCAAATCATTTGGGAGTTGGGCGTTTAGGAGAACATGCTGTTGAAATTGTGTTTCAATACTAGCACGAGGATTTGCCTTATTTGTATAACACGGAGTGAAATTTTAATATCAAATAAATAAAATATTATTATTATTATATTTTAGTAGGCAATATATCAAAAGTAGACTGCAATTGCCTAACACAATATTGAATGTATTTATTAACACACAACCCATACAGCACAAGATATTCTCAGAATGTTCTCACAATGTGAGAACATTCTTTTTTCAGCATATTTGTTTCGGAATATTCTAATAACATTTATGGAATGTCAAACTTCAACCTTGAATATTCTGAGTACATTCATTCAATCACATCCTAAGAAAATTCTTCATAAATATACTGAGAACATTTGAATAGATGATTATACCGAATATTCGCTCAGAATGTGCATGAGATGTGCTTATAATATTATTGTTACGCGCAAATCGAAAAAATCAGTGGATTCGGTAGATATTAATCTACCTCATATGGATACTGACTTTATTAATAAATGTGTAGATAGAATTATGAACTCTAACAGCTTTCTCGATAAGTTGTGTAATAAAATTGTTTCTTGTGTCGAAGAGAAACTCAGTGACGTATTGGAAAATTTCAATAAACGTATAGCGGATTTGAATAATCTAGTGCAAACACAAAAGGATGAGATAAACTCGCTCAATGAAAGTTTGGAAAACTTCGACCAGTACACTCGGAGAAATAACTTAAGAATTTATGGTCTTCAAGAAACAGAGAAAGGAGACATCAAGAACACTGTACTCAAATTTTTCTCCACGAACATGGGCATTCAAATTATTGACATTGAAAAGTGTCATAGAATCGGAAAATATTCTACAGATAAACCTCGACCAGTGTTAGTCACTTTTGACTCGTATACGGACAGAAAACGAATATTTCAGGCAAAGCGTATCCTGAAAGGATCAAGTACCACAATAAAAGAAGATCTGGCAAAAAATAAGGTGTTACTAATGAAGTCGGTAACGGATAAATTTGGCTTCAGAAATGTTTGGAGTTCTGATGGACTGATAATGGTTAAGCAGGGCCACAATTTGTTGAAGTTTCCTACCTTAGCATCTTGGGAAAGGTATTCTAAGAGAAATGCTGATATGTAAGTAAATAATACGTATCCTCATCAAATGTCAAAATAAGGCTGCTTAGTAGGAAGTGATTAATTAGGAAAGCAAAGACTGTTTTTTGTTTACTTTTTCTTTTCTTTGTTTACATAGTATTATATTATTCTTTTTTTTTCTTTCTTTCATATATTTCTGCTAGATATATTTGTGCTAATTTTTTTTTTACTTTTAAAACAGTTTGGTCAGTATTTCTATACATTGGGTACTAACTTTATAATGTTTGCTGATGAAAATGATTTTCTAGATGATTGCAATACATGTAATACATATGAGGCCATCAATCTATCTGAGTGTGACTCTTTACTTAATTGTGAAAATTCTATTAAAATGATTCATTTCAATATCAGAAGCATTAGTAAAAACTTCAATGAATTGTTAGTATATTTGGAATATTTAAAAACAGATTTTGACGTCATAATACTTTCTGAAACGTGGACTGTGTTTGATATTAAGCATTTTTGCATCAATAAATACGAAATCTTTCATAATGAAAGTTGCATTAACAAATCTGACGGATGTATAGTTTACGCTAAGAGTTCTCTGAACCCAATCTGCTCAATAATCTCCTCTGGTAAAACTAAATGTGTCCGTGTTGTTTTACAAAAACATAATACTTCAATAGGAATTACTGCCACTTACAGGCTACCATCGGTTAACGAACATGATTTTCTCAGTGATTTGAATCATATATTCACAAACTTCTATACTAAAATGAACAAAATCGAAGTATTTGGCGGAGATTTGAATATTGATATTTTGAAATCCTACGAGGTTTCAAACTTATATTTAAACATACTAAATGAGTTTGGTTATCTACAAAAAATTGACAAACCTACCAGAGGACACTCCTGTATTGATCACTTTTTCGTTGCAAGAGAGGATGACAGTGATGACCCAAGCATTATACTCAGAGATGGAATTTCTGATCATTCTGCTATAATTCTCAATGTATATATTAATAGTGATGTTTCTGAGCAAAACAAATGTGATAGGGTTACATCTCAAAATATAAATTATAATAAACTAAAGCAATATTTGATAGATTGCAATTGGTCGGAAATATATGAATCAGCTGACCCAAACGTTTGTGCGGGTAACTTTGTTAATAAACTCTACAATATTATTGAAGAATGTCGTGTTACGCAGTCAAATCATCATATACGTAATAAGAAAATTAAACCCTGGATAACTCAGGGATTACTAAATTCTATCAAGCATAGAAATAAGTTACGCCAAATTTCATCTCTCAATCCTACAGACACATCTGCTTCTCAAAATTTCCGAACATACAGAAACCAATTAAATAAGATTATTAACAAAACAAAGGATTTATACTATGGAAAACAAATAGCCAATACTAGCAATACTAAAGAACTTTGGAATATAATTAAAGATGCAACCAATTCTAATAATTCATGCAATAGGTCCCCAATTGACTCTATTCAGACCGCCAATAACAGTATTGTTAAAGATACCAACATAATTGCCACTGAATTTAATGAATATTTTGCAAATATAGGAGGTAAATTATGTAATTCCACCGACGATACTGGGGTAAATCCATTAGACACAGTCGTTTATAATCCTAAATGTATTTTTTTAAATCCTGTCACTGAGTATGAAATAACAAAACACATTAATAGCATAAAAACAGCACAAAATAATGGCCATGACTCGATCAGTAGCAAGATTGTTAAAATGTTTCATTTCTATTTGACAAAGCCTCTGACACATATCATTAATACGATTCTCCTCACAGGAATTTTTCCATGTATATTTAAAAAAAGTACTGTAATTCCATTGTATAAGAGCGGCGATAAACTAGTTTTGGGAAACTACCGTCCTATTGCTCTGACTAATGTATTTAGTAAAATAGCTGAGAAATGCATTAAAGAGAGACTGACTAACTTTCTTGATAAATGCAATCTAATTAACAACTGCCAATTTGGTTTTCGTAAAAATCTTTCCACCGAAGATGCCATTGTTAGTGTAACAGAAGAAATATACGATTCCATCAACAAAAATAAAAAATGTTTGAGTATTTTCCTTGACTTAGCCAAGGCTTTTGATACTGTGTCACACAGTATTTTGCTGTTGAAATTAGAAAAAATTGGTGTCAGAGGCACAGCTCTAAATCTGTTCAAGTCATATCTCTGCGGTCGTAAACAAAGGGTCCGTGTCGGTGCAGCACTTAGTAAATATAAAGAAGTAACTTGCGGAGTTCCACAGGGAACAGTACTCGGTCCAATTTTGTTCCTCATTTACATAAACGATATACACAATAACTATATCAACGGCAAGACAGTGTGCTACGCAGATGACACCGCTCTTATTTTTACCTCAGACACCTGGGATGATGTCATTGCCTCATCTTCTGCAGGATTGTCAAAAATTTGCTTCTGGTTACGTAAAAACAAACTGAGTCTTAACCTCTCAAAAACTAAATTCATAACATTCAGTTCTACTATTGCGAAATTGCCAAATTTGCCTCATTCGAGAATTCATGATTATGATTGCCCTAATAATGTTATTTGTAAAAGTAGTTCTACTATATCTAGTGTAGATAATGTAAAATATCTAGGCATTATCATAGATAATCAGCTTAAATGGAATATACACATTGATTATATAAACAATAAAATAAGGAAAACTATATATAAATTTAAGCAGCTAAAAAAATGTATACAATTAAAATGGTTAAAGGTTGTTTTCAACTCATTAGTTCAGCCAATTCTAACGTATGGAATTGTAACTTGGGGAGCTGCATATAAAGAAAGATTCGTTCATTTGTCGGTCACACAAAAATGGATCATAAAAGTTATATTAGGAAAGCCTCGATTATATCCTTCCCATTTGGTATTCAGTGACAGTAATTTATTGACCATCAGAGAACTATTTGTGATTGCCGTTCTCAAATATACACACAAAACGGCATCTGTGAAACAAAATTTGCCTCATGGTAAAAATACTAGAGCCGCTTTAAATTGCAATTTGTTTACGCCCTATAAAAGAACTACCGTCGGTCAAAAACATATCTCATTTCTGGGTCCTAAAATCTATAATGCCTTACCGCTCTATTTAAAACTTTCAAATACTACCTGCTTCAATAGAAAGTTGAAATTATGGTTCTCTTGCAATAGGACAAGTTTTATGACCGGATTATCAGAATGGTTTTAATACCTGATAAACACTAGACCTTCGACAGATTCAACATTCATTCATAGAATTTATTTATCGCACGGCTACTTTCAGGATTCTCATTGATGTCATGATAGTCTGTGTTATCTTTAAACATCTATATCAATTCAATGGTCACCTTATCTGGATAGTTTTGATTGCTCTATATGTACATTTATTTATCAGCTCACAATTAATTTAGCAAATGTTCTCTCACCCATCTTAGCAATATTGATCATGTTTTAGCTTAGTCTATTTTTTGGCACTGTACTATTGCACTTACAATTTAATCTATTGTACCTCTATGCACACACAAATCCTATGGATTTATAGTGCTATCTAATATATGTACTACTTATTTGTATATATACAATTATATTGCGTTATTTGCATTTACCTTCTAGATACATGTGTATCTGTTTATATTGATGTGTAAATATGTAGATATATTTGTACTCTTATACTCTTATTCTCTGTAATTGACAAGTTGATCAATAAAGTATTATTATTATTATTATTATTATTATTATTATTTAACTTTAAAATGTAATGAAAAAGATAGATGATGATTGCGGTATAGTGGTGAGAATTACAATTGTAACTATTTTGCATGTTTGATTCTGTTACCTGTCTATGGTAAACACATCCGAAATTATATATTTAGGCAATCCATTCTTTAGGCATAGAACGCATGTCCATGCTGCCGAGAAGGGAGATGGCAACATGGACGCTAGACGTAAATATAAAGTAATGTCAAAATGAATGGTCTGTGGTGGTCAAGTATAAGGTTATATTCTAACATAATTAATTAAAAATAATAATGTGACGTTAACACGGAGAACTATGCAATTACAAACAACATAAATCCAGAGTACAGAAGCAACTAAAACATGGTGTGAGGTTATCAAGAACTAAGACGCGCCTAGTAAAGAAACAAGTTTTAAAGCATCTCCTGTAGTTCACACTCATGATGGGTTTGTCAATTTTGCTTGAGACTGGATCATCTTACTAATTAGGTACACCTACATTGTATAATATATAATTTAAAAATTGTGTTATGTTCAATAGTACCTAGGTCATGCAATATAAACCACCACAGTTTGATGTGGATGAACTGGAAAGCGCAAGAATACTGCAAATCTATAGAATTGTCTAAGCCAACATCTCAGGCTTTTTACTCCTTTGGAAGGAGTTAATGCTGTAATAAGTATCACTCTACAGTGCAGAAAATGTGGACCGGAACATATAGTAAGATAAATGTACAATAAAACTTGCAATATATCAGATATGGAATCACTTTACCAAAGTATGCCTTTACAACCAGAATATCCATGCTGTTGGTGACAAACATTGGGCATTGGGATATTGAAATAGCTTTAGAAGTCAAAATCAAGTCCGCGGAAACAGAGCAGAAAGCAACCATACAAGGGAAGGGTCAAAAGGTCTGATCGATGACTGTTGTGGTTTTGTGTAAGTGTGTAGTGTGATTTTGTGGCATGTTCTGTCCAATTTAGTTGTATTCTATAATGCTGTAAGTACTCTTGTGTAATGAAATTCCTTTAACGCCACACTGAAAGCCTGTAGGATCAATAGTCTAGCCAAATTTCAAGTTACTTAAGTGGGGGTAACCGTGATTATTCATCTCGGAATCTTTGTATTTGGCTATTACATTTTTTTGCAACTCCAAGAACTGTATCTTTATTTATTTGATTTTTATGTTATTGAAATTTTAATTGTTTTATTAATATTTTATTCAGACATTTCTTTGTATTTGTTATAAGTACATACTTAATCTAAATAAATGTGCAATACTCGAATTGTTGACTTATTACGTATCTGAACTTGAGTTTACAGGTGTGTGTAGCCACTGGAACAATATGGTAACCTAAACAAGGGTGAGTGATTGAAGTTCAAATTCTAGCCTCTCAGGCTTGCTTATATGAAAATATATAAATGGCCAGTTAAATGGTGGAAAATCAGTACATTTTGAATAGAAATCCAATGTTTCACATCTTTGCATTTTCTTAATTTCTGTAAAATTCAAAAAATGTATACAGGGTGTTTCGCATAAGAACCGACATAGGGCAGGGGCACGTAGGTAAACGTAAAATATAGTGATTTAACGCTACTTACCCCTATATTAAGTTCCGCCCCTGAGAAGTTATAGGCCTTCAGTGGGGTTTCAAATAAATAAAAAAATCAATATCTCTAATACTTTAACTTAGAAAAACCAAGTTTAGTACCTGTTTTGAGTGTACCAAGAGCATTAATCAATGGTAAGTAGAGTTCAATTAAGGCATTTGAAAGGGCTTATTAGGGGTGATGCACCCTTAAAATGTCACAATTTTTTAACAGGTTGGTAGATTTAAGAACATATTTCATTTTATGAGGAATTTTACTCTGCAACTTTGTTACTCCTGTTATTTTCAAAAAACTTTGTTGTTTTCAAGAAAAACACGAATAAGTAAAGAAACATATTTTATCAATCTTACTAAAAATCATCGAAAATTAAATATTTGCCAATAAACTTATGTATAGGTCAAATTTGGCAATCAGGACAAAAGTGTAAATAAGTATAATTGATTAGAAAACAGACAACTCAAACAACAGAAATTAAAAAATTGCTATCGGTAAGTTATAGAAATTCTTCAACATGATAATTTCACAGGCACCTATTGAATTTTTGATGATTTTAAGTAACATTAATAATATGTGTCTTTAGTTATTCGGGTTTTTGACAAACGTTTTTTGAGAGTAAAAAAGTTTTATAATTCACTTCCCCATAAAATGAAATAATTTTTTAGATCCGCCAATAGGTTAAGAAATTCTATCACATTTTATGAGTGCATCACTACTATTCAACCCTTTGAAATGCTTCGATTGATCTCTACTCACCAACGAATAATGCTCTTGGTACACCCAAAACGTGTACCAAATTTGCTTTTTCCAAGTTGAAGTATTACTGAGATATTATTTTCTTTCGAAATTTAAAACCACACTTTGAAGGCCTATAACTTCTTAGGGATACATCTTAGTATAGGAGTAAGTTGCGTCAAATCACCATATTTTAGGTTCCCCTACATGCCCCTGCTCTGTGTCGTTTCTTATGCGAAACACCCTGTATATCTTTTTTAAAAACGCAATGTTCCCATGAGTATATGTATGAACATTTTGAGAAGATTCAATGAATGTTCGTGGAACATTTTCAGAAGATACTGGGAGCTCCTAAGAATATTATAAAAATAACATTCTAAGAACCTTATTAGTATGACATAATCTGTCAATTCTCATGTTCATAGAATGTTCTATGAATCTATATTGTACCTTGTGAGAATGTTCTGGGGATATTTGAATATTCTTTCCAAACATTCCTGGTATATTCTCAGAATGTGTATGTGCTGTCTGGGAATGCATCTTCTTTTAATACATCTTAAAATGGCTGAATTCCTGCTAATTAGCAGGATTGCATAATTTGAATGAATACTATACAGCAATATTTTAACAAGATAAATAAACTTATCAAGCTTAGCTCTTTTGGTGTTTATCATAGTTTTTGGTTTGCAGGCATCTTATTGTGTGTACTCTATCTTTGTCTTATCTACAAATATTTGACGCTACGGGACTGAATGAAGAATGTAATTATAATCAAGTAATGACTTATGACTTACATGTGGTAATGACACAATTAAATGCTGTCAACATTAGAAACATGACAGTGAAGAAAAGAAAATTAAAGTTGTTCCGTATATTCGAAGCATCCCTCCCTATTCCATAATATAGTATTCCAATGAAGATGGCAATGCCTAGATGGGTGCCCAGTCTGGAATAAGTCAGTGTTCTATCTCTACTTAGCATAAGGACAGTCCTCTTTAACAGTACACACAATTGATTAAAGCATGATGTTGGATACTGGCTGCTGCAACAACTCTCACTTGGAGGAGTTGACTTGTCCCTTGATAATTTGAAAAATAATATTGTGGGAATTCTGACAGGAGTTATGCGGCCTGACTTCATCATTTTATCTGAAACAAATGGGTACATTAAATATTATTTCTGAATGTCATTAGGTCTGGATTTGACATCATTAAAGGGAATAAATAATAAGAAGCTCTTACTACCCGACAATTGATTTATTCTTCACCCTGGTTGAGAATAAAACAATTGTCTTGTAGTAAAAGCCTTTTAGTTATTCCCTTTAATCGGGTACATTAAAATTTTGTATTATAATTCAGGTAAAAAAAAATTGTAGTATTTAAAAGATAAATTTCTTTAGATAAAATAATAAGTATTTGGTGGTTCCTACAAGAACACAAGGGGGTCATTTAACAAGTTATATGCCATCATCACAGTCTTAAGGCAATGTCGCCTGATCTTCATCGCAACCATGACTCTCTTATATCCAGCATCGTCTTCCCTCAATTTCGTTCAGCAGGCACACTTCTTCTCTCACCTCTTTTAACACACTTTCCATCAGTGCCTTTGTCACATTTAGCCACATATACACATTTTAAAAGCTTCTATTCCCCTTAGGTCTTGCTTATTCAAAGTCCAGCTTTCTGCCTAATACATTGTAAAGCTCCATATGTATGGTGTAAATAAAAAGAAAAAGTAAAGGGCTTACTTTCGGGGCGCGTGTTCGATTTTTATGAAATTTTGTATATAGACGTGTTTTAGGGTGTAGATTACGAAAATCACAATAAAAATGAGGGCAGAAGCGAACTTCTGGAGTTCTGGAATTTTTTGTAGGAAAAACGTAAGTTGTACTCACTTTTGCGACATGTTTTACACATTTTCAGGGGTCGTTCGTTTTATATCAAGCTAAAGAAGGGTGTATTCCACTATTCTAATTCATTTTCACATAGTTAGTGCACCCCCTTAACTGTTTAAGTGTCTCTGAAAATTACCCTTTTTTACATTGTATAAGTTGAAATTGACATTTGACATTAAGTTGTCTTTATATGTCAAATGTCAATTTCAACTTAGGATCAGTTATATGATGAAAATAATGGTAATCTTCAGACACATAAACAGTTAAGGTGGTGCACTAACTATGTGAAAATGAACGAGAATAGTGGAATACATCCTTCTTTAACTTGATATAAAACGAACGACCCCCGAAAATGTGTAAAATATGACAAAAACATGCCGCAAAATTGAGTACAACTTACGTTTTTCCTACAAAAATGTCCAAATAACTCCAAAAGTTGGCTTCTGCCCTCATTTTTATTGTGATTTTCGTCATCTACACCCTAAAACATGTCTATATACAAAATTTCATAAAAATCTAACACGCGCCCCGAAAGTAAATCTTTACCAAATTTTGTAGTATTCAAAAGCTAATTTTCTTTAGATAAAATGACAAGTATTTGGTGGTTCCTACAAAAACACAAGGGGGTCATTTAACAAATAATGTCATATGCCATCACCATAGTCTTAAAACGATTTCGCCTGATCTTCATCGCAACCATGACTCTCTTATATACAGCATCGTATTCTCTCAATTTATTTCAGCAGGCACACTTCTTCTCTCACCTCTTTTAACACACTTTCCATCAGTGTACTTTGCCTTTGTCACATTTCGCCACATATACACATTTTAAAAGCTTCTATTCTCCTTAGGTCTTGCTTATTGAAAGTCCAGCTTTCTGCGCAATACATTGTAAAGCTCCATATGTATGGCGTAAATAAAAAGAAAATATAGACTACATACCTTAGTTAGAATATACTTAAGTTCTGTAGGTACCTACCTATTGAAAACAAATTACAATACAAACTTGATAACTATTGCTTTTTTAGATGATAAGCAATTAGTCTTGTTATAAGTAGTTAAGTACTTATTATTTTATCGAATTGAAAAGTGGGTAGAGTATGATTAGTATTGTCACATTTGTCTATGAGAATAAAGTTTATGGACACTGTTACTTCTATGGTCAGATGTCGGTTATAAAGTGTGTTGGTAAGAGCGAACACTCTGGAATTATATTTCTAGAAGGGACCAGAAGTGACAGGTGTAGAATACTGTAGAAGGTTTAGATTCCCTATGGACAGTATAAACAGACGAGCAGTGCGCAGAGTAAGTTAGTTCAGTATTGAATTAGTGTGGTGCAGAGTAAGTGATCATAGAGTATTAAGCAAGTCAACAGTAAGTGTTGGTGTATAAGAAGCGATCATAGAAAGCGGATAGTGGAATATAGTTCTATGGACATTTAATAATAGAGAGAAACATTTTAGTTGATACTGGTGTTGGAAAATAGTTGCTTATAATAAATTAGTAGTTTGAAAAGCTGTGTTTTGTTAGTCAACAAATCTAGATCCATGTAGAACGTAACAGTATATTAATTTGAGAAAATTTTGTAGTTTAGAAATCATTTTCATTTTTATTTAATTAATCCAATATCCTAGACAATGGTCTGAAATAAGCGAACGCATCTTTTGGACGCTTTTTTTGGTACCTTTTCAGTTGGGCTAATGTTAACAGTGTTTATTCAAATTATTTAATTACTTTTGTATAATGTGAATATCTGCTTATGTAGGTATCCTATACGTTTTTAAAGCCCTATAAGATTATTAGGGTTATTTAACTTAAGATATAGGCAACTGGACATGCAGTACGGTGCACAGTTTGTAACAGACTTTTAAATTATATTATCTTGTCTAAGTAAATTTCAGTGTGTTTTGGGTGGTTAATGTACGAGGGTGGATCAAATATAAACCGGAATTCTTATTTCAACGCTCATCAGATAAAGAGAGTGGCATGATGTCTTGGTATATATTAGGTGGGGATGTGAAGAGGAGTTCACTCTATCGGTGCGGCCCGCTAAGGCTGATTAACTGTAAGTAGCATCGTGTCTGAGCAAAATGTACACACGTTTTTGTATGTGTGTGTTTTTGTTTCTTTAAGGTCAGTCTATTTCCACGACTATGACCAATCACCGACGGCAGGGAGCACTTACACCCAACTATCCTGGAAATTAAGTCGCACCGCTGCCTTTGTAAGGAGGGTAGGGATCTTTAACGTGCCCAACATCGCATGGACACTGGACCGAACTTGCTCAAATACAATGCCACAACCTCGCTTGATGCTAATTAAACAGTCAACGAGGGGCGTGCACGCTGAGCCCGCATCAGTGAGGCGAACATTCCTGCAGTCCGTGTTCTGAGTGAAGCTGACCGGCGCCTTGCAGTATCACAAATTACCGCAGAAGCCGTAATATTATACGGAAGTGGCGCAATCGATCATTTCAAATGACCTGGGCCATCGAAAAGTGTCAACAAGAAAGGATTCCTCGCCTTCTGACACAAGATCACACAACAAACTATTTTGCAGTTTGTGAAAGGCCTTTGGTGCGATGTGGAGGAGAGGGAGGTAATTTTTGACTCGCATTATCACCTGCGACGAGATGTGGGTGCATCATTAGATCCCGGAATTTAAAATAGCCAGCATGTAGTGGCGAAAACTTGGAGAAGCCCCACCTCGAAAAGCAGCAAAACTTGTCTTTCTGTAAGCAAAGTTCTTGCTATTGTTTTTTGAGATTGCAGAGGCTTACTGCTCTTTGATGTCCTTCATGAGCGGCGTACAGTTAACGCTCCCTGTTACTGCTCCTTGATGAAGCAAAACTGGCCTTTAGGCGAAAAAGAGGACTTTGCCTATCCGCAGTGTGATTCTTCTCTACAACTTCAGCCACATGCAGCTGCTTTGACCCAAGAAAAACTGAAAACAATCCACTAGGAAACATTTGAACATCCGCCCTATAGTCCGGTTTGTGACAATGTGACTATCACAAAGAAGAACTTCGAGGACGCCGTTTTGGTGAGGACCAACACGTGGAAGCGTTTGTGTGCAATTGGTTAGAGGCACGACCAAAATAATTTTTCGATAACGACATCTAAAAGCGTCCAATCCGTTGGGAAAATGTATTGATAAAAGGGGAGGCTATGTAGAAAAATAAGATGTCTTCAAAAGTTTTCTTTTTGGATCAACAAATTTATTGAAAAAAATGCCAGTTTATATTTCCACTTTGCTTCAAAAATGAGAATTGTATTGATGCATGAAAAGTAAAAGTTTACAATAACTGAGCAAATCACTATAACCTATAATTAAAAAATTAAATATTTAATTAACAATAAACGTCGAAATGTGTCAAACTAGATTCGTTCTGACCACCATTAGAAACATACCTGTTTTAGGGATTGTCAGTGTGCTATACCAATGACAACCAAAACACGTAACTTTGCTAGAGGTAGCCTGCCTCAAGGCCTGTGCGTTTTGATTGTCATTGGTATAGTGCACCGAAGAGCTCTAATAAGAGCGAACCCGGTATGCCTTTTTGACGATGGTCAGAATGCACCTAGTCTTACAAATTTGTCCATCGTTCCCTGTTGGTAACAAGAAGGAAGGCAACGAGGCTAACAATTTGAAAATCGCTAGTTGTACATTCTCTTTGTATAACATTTTGTGTTTATCAGAGCTGTTGAAACAATAGTTATTATTTTTTAAATATTTCAACAACACAACACGCGGGCTTATACAGCCTAAATACTATCGTACCGTGGGTGTCGGCAAGGAGGAAAGAGGCAACTTGTTAATTCTGGACTTGAAGGTTTGGAGGTTCAGAGGACAAGGAAAAACATGTGCAAGCAAGGAATTCCACAACTTGGAAGTCCTCGGGACAAAAGAGCGGGCATAACAAGATGTTTTATATCTGGTGACCTGGACAGTAAAAGGGTGCATTCGCTCTGTTCTCCTGGTAGATCTGTTAGGGGCAGCAGGTGGAGGAACTATGGAAGAAAGCTCATCTGAGCAGTGCCCGTGCAGATATCTATAAAAGAAAGAGAGGTCACCAACAGCACGTCGGTGGGCAAGGGATGGCAGCCTTTGGGTGAGGGTAGGGTCAACGATGAGTCGTATAGCTCTCTTCTGAATGGAGTCCAGGATAGGGAGTGTAGAAGCGGCAGCGGCACCCCAGATGTGGGAGCAGTATACTATGTTTGGTCTTATTTGTGAAGTATATAAGATATAGAGATTAGCTGGTGAAAAGTAGGTGCGAGCCCGGAAGAAGAAACCTAATTTCTTAGCAGCCGCGTCTGCAATTGATGTGACATGTTGGTGCCACTTGAGATTTCGATCCACAGAAATTCCAACAAGTGAAAAGGACTCTTTACTTTGAATAACTTGGTTGTTCATTGTGATGGGTCTAGGGCTGGTGTATCTCTTATGAGAAAAAAAGCAAGACTTAGATTTGGTGGGGTTGAATTGTACAAGATTTCTACTTCCTCAGTTTAATATTTTTTGGAGATCCAGAGAGGCAGAACCCTCCATGAGTCTGCGATTCTCATCTAATTGGGCTAAAGAGACAGGCTTAGCATATTGTATATTTGAGTGGAGGGTGCTGTCGTCCACGTAACTGTGAACTGGGTTGGATGTGCTGCAGAGGAGGTCATTGATGTGGAGAAAAAACAAAGTAGGGGCTAAAGATGAACCTTGAGGAACTCCTGCATTACTTGGATACAGTTTAGAGGAAATTTGCTGTCCAGGTACAGAGTTTTTGTGGTAGGCCATAGGCCGGAAGTTTATTAAGCAGCGCTGCGTGCCAGACCTGGTCGAATGTTTTGGATATGTCAAGAGCGACACTCTGGGATTCACCATGTAGTTCCATAGACTTGTTCCAATAATGGGTGACAAAGGAAAGGAGGTCGGCAGTTGATCTACGCTGACGGAATCCACACTGCCTGTCGTAGATTAGACTGTGTTTTACTAGAAATTTTAGTAATTTGGTGTTTATATACTTTTCCATCACTTTAGAGACGACTGAAACGAGAGAAATAGGCCTGTATTTGCTAGGAAGCGCTTTGGATCCTTTCTTGGGGACGGGTTGTACTCGAGCAGTTTTCCAGTTACTAGGGAATTTGCCTCTATTCTAAGATGTCTGAAACAGACTAGTCAGGACAGGAGCGCCTTTTTTGATAACAATTGCTGGGATCTCGTCAAGGCCAGAGGCTTTCCTGGTATTAAGAGAAGGGATCATCTTTCGTACCTTTTGAGTTTTGAAAATGATATCAGTCATTTTATGTGCGACATTGGGGACTGTTGGTGGTTGAACATTTGGAGGTGGGTTGAGAGTACAATTGCCGGCGAACAACGAGGCAACAAGTTGAGCGTTGCCCAGGGCGGTAGAAACAATTTCATCCCCTGAAACAAGAGGTGGGAACATGCTCTTTCAGAAATTATTCCCAATAGATTTAGCAAGAGTACAGAAGGGTTTGCCGCCGTTGGAGCTTAAGAGGACTTTGTTTCTGATGTGGTTATAAAACGAGTTTTTTGCCTCAGAAAGAATGCGGACATCGGTTTCTTGCATCGTTCAATGCTTGACAGTTTTCTTGACTGGGATTGTGTAGAAACGTTTTGTGAGCTTTCAGCTTTTAAAATCTGGCCTTGTCACAGGATTTAGAGAACCAGGGCTTTTGATTGGCTGAAGAGGTGTTCTGTGTACGTGGAATAAATAATTCCATGCCAGCTTGGATAATTTCGGTGACGTTTTGTGAGATATCAGACGGCTCAGGATGAGAGAGGCAGACAGACGCCCATGGAAATGAGGAAAAGTAATCCCGCATTTCGTCCCAGTTCGCGGAGTTGTAGTGCCAAACGATATGTGCGTGTGATGACTGTGTGACCTCGGGTTGCATTGAGCAGGAAGCAGTGACCATGCCGTGGTCTGAGCGACCAAGGGGGGCGGTGACTGATATCTTATAGCATTCAGGTTTTGTAGTAAGAAGGAGATCCAAGGGATTTGAGCTGTGTGTTGGTTATGAACGAGATGGCGTCACAACATAAATAGTAACTAAAACTCCATATTTCTTACCAATGTGTTCAAAAGATTTAACTTGTGAACTATTTCTTCTATTTTCTCTCCATCCTAAGCTTAAACCATTCATACATTTACTGACTAGCTTTTCTGTATAATCTCCATAATCTCCCGAGGCTACTTCCAACACTGAAACATTTTTTTATAAAACGTTATTTCAATAGAAGTAGAAAATAACCTTACAGTAATCAGCAGGATTGTGGTATGTAGGGCAACATAGGTTCAGTTCTTGGAGGTAAGGCAAAAGGCGTCCTACTGAACCTTGATAAATACATTGGCCGTCCGATATCGCATACAAATGATCGAACATTTCAAATATCATGGCACTAGGTTGGTGTATTGTACAGATTATTGTCCTTCCAGTTGTTGCTAATTGTTTTAATAACATCACACATTGCTTTGATGTAAGGCTGTCCAGTCCGCTAAGAAAAGAAGAAAAAGCATGTATATTAACAAATTAATAATTGAAAATTCTTAATCGCAACAATAAAAAGATATCTCTGAGTGGATCATAATAATAATGTTTATATTTGAAGTCAGGTTTACAGAATGCTAAACACATATTTCATGTCTTTAACCTTTTCCCGCTTACTGGTATATTACACATACCACAAATTTAACAATTTTTATCGACGCTGCTTTGCGGTATATTTTACGCACCTCCTACTTGATACGTACTTTGACATGCGCCATGTGCTGTGCAGCGAAAAAAAAAATCTGATCGCTGGCTGAAGGTGCCTTCACCTCCGCCTATGTAATGCGTTGCTGTGGATTAACGTTCCAAATTATTAGTTACAGGTTTGAGTGAACTTAAACAAAAACTAATGGCAAGTAAGTACCTACATATGATAAGTATAATGTAATAGTAGCTGATTATACCATAATTATAAATATTTACATAAAAATGTTTCTCTTGATCGTCATTTATATGTGGTGTTTCCAATACACCACAACGTCATCATTGAAATTTTGTGATAATTTTTGTTTGTTAGAGAGAGCGTTCCGATTTAGTGACTTGGAAAAGTTAAATCCCGAAGAGTTTGATGCTTTCCTGGCAGAAATACCTTCCGATGGAGAATCTGCTGACGAATTTTATGAGGAGGAGGACGTGGAAAGTGCTGTTTCTCCCATGGATACAAAGGAACTTGCTGTTGCAGCTACTCCTACACAAAATTTATCCTGTTTAGAAGATGATGAAGACCCAAGAGATGATCTTCCACTATTACATCTTATGCCAAATGACAAGTTTATTTGGAAAACGCCCCAAACAGTCACGAAAACAAGTAATCACGGGGATGCTTTTTCAGAAAAAGTTGGGCCTGCTAACATACATGATGACATTAAATTGCCAGTTGATATTTTTGGGTGTTCTGTAAGTCAACAAATAATAGAAAATTTTGTTTTTCAAACAAAGCTTTACGCTATCCAGCGGGGGAAAACATTTGTTCCTACAACTGTGAGAAAATTAAAAATATTTTTGTCCATAAATATTTTGATAGGTGTGAAAAGGCTTCCCAGTTACCGGGATTACTGGTTAGCACAACCGGAGCTGAGGAATTCTTATATTTCAACTCTAATGAACCGCACTCGATTCGATTGGCTCTTAGGAAATTTTCATCTAAACGATAACGCTGTTCATCCAAAGCGCGGGAATCCTGATTTCGATAAACTTTATAAGTTGCGTCCATTTTTGAACTCATTGTTACATAACTTCAGTTTTCACTATAGAGTGCACGAATTTACGATCTGTTTCAAAGGGCGTTCGTCAATCCGTCAATCCGTCAATATATACCTAATAAGCCAATAAAGTGAGGATACAAAGTTTGTACCAGAGCGGATGTAAATGGGTACATTGACGAATTCCAAATATATACTGGAAAAGTGAATGATATTCCATGGAAACAATTAGGACCTCGAGTAATTACGGATTTGACTAGATATCTGGTTGGAAACATTATTTTCTTTATTTCGATAACTATTTCACATCCATGTCACTACTAAGGCAGTTGCAGACGGAAAGTATATATGCGACGGGAACTAGGCAGAAAAGGAATTCAGGGCGTTTTCAAAGCTGATAGAGAGTTGAAGCGTGGTGATTTTGACTGGCGAGTGACCGATGATGGAATATCCTGCGTGAAATATATGGATAAAAGAATAGTTCTTTTAGCCCCTAGTTGTGAAACTCCTTTTGAAACTGATCATATAATAAGGAAGAAGAAGAATAATGGTGAAACAGAAAATGTTCCTTGTCACAAAATTTTGAAAAATTACAACGGAAATATGGTTTTTTTCGACAAAGCACACATGCTGAAGGAACCATACGAAATTGACAGAAAGAGTACTGTTCCGTCGTTATTCTCGACACCTTTTTTGCCACACGCACGTGCCGACTATGGGCACCAAAATAGAGTTGTTCACCCTGAGGACGTCAAGCAATGATGGTCAACCAGAAGATGGCACCCTGGAGATTTACCTTTTCGGGCGGCGGTCTGATTGGCTAGAGAGGCCGCCTACCCCTTCTCAACCCCGCGAGCCGGGAAGACTGGAATATAAAACTCTGCAAAAGCCCTATTTCATCGATGATCGTAATATAGTGCAGTTCACTCATCTGTTCGAGTCCTTCGTTGTCCCCAGTGCATTGGGCAGACAGGCCTGTAGCAGTCATGTGACCTTCTGAAAAATGTGGGAAACCGCGTGGACCATAGGGCGCGGCGGCGCCTCGTTCCCATTTCAGTGCTACAAACTGCGTGTACTAGAGAATGAGGCTGCTCCTTATTCTCCGTCTGTTCAACAAGTCATTTACTCTGTGAAGAAGGGCCATTCCCGAACAACATCGAGTTTTTGCTCGTTCGATTCATGAACGACGTCGCAGGCAAGAAAGGTATTTTGTTTGTATTACATCGCTTCTGTTAATTATTGTCTGTGTAACTTTGCCCATTGTGCAATAAATTCATTTAATTAACTCGCGTTAATGTTTTCTTTACCATCTAACCGCTGATGTACATGCAACCGTTCAATTAAACGCAGTCAATTAGAGGTATTGAAGAAAGTACCAAATCAACGGCACAAGTAGAAAGTGGTGGCCACGCATATTCTGGCATTTCATTGATGTCAGTATAGTAAACGCGTTCATAATTTTCAGCAGTACTGTGGAGACAGTTGTGGCATGAATCTGAAGGCGTTTCGTTTAGCAGTAGTAGCAGGAATGGTAGCTGCTGGGAGTGAAGCTTTAAAGAAAGGAAGACCAAGTTTAGAGCTGAAAAATGTGATAATTATAAGCCAGTCGTACCACTTGAGAAGAGATGGGACCAGTCTCTACATATGCCAGTTTAGGGAAATTTTCGACGATATGGTCTGTGTAGTACCAGAGACCATCAAATGAGATCCAGATGGGCTTGTGATACTTGTGGTGTCGCATTATGTCTTTCTGTTTCTTGTCTTGTTTCCAAAATTATCATAAAAATAATTCCGTAGCTTACTGGTATGTCTGATATACCACCTTTTTTGAAAACCAAATGGTTAAAAATATTGTGTATTTTTTACTTAATTTTTATTTAACCATTTGGTTTTCAAAAAAGGTGGTATATCAGACATACCACTAAGCTACGGAATCATTGCCTAACTATATACTTAAAAACCATATACAAGAAACGACTATCTCTAAATGCTGCCTGCAAAGGGTTAAATAATATTGGAACCAACTCAAGTCCAATTTGAGACAACTTTATTATCGAGATCTTAAAACAGGAGCTCATATAAAAATATTTAGCTGACAACCTTATTTTGGCCATAATAAATTTATTGGGCTGTACAAAGCAGATATAATAGAGAGATTTTTAACTATGCTCAATATGTCTCTCAAATTCGACCATAGTATTTAATTGTCTTCAATTAACTGCAAACATTACTTTGGTTGGTGACGTTGCAGTTGCGAGGCAAACTAGTATAAGACAAATCGAATGCTGATAGATGAAGTTTACTGCCTTAGGCACACTTTGATACTATTTTTACTAAGTGAAGATTGAAACCTGTGATGAGCACTGATAAGTAAACTTGGAGAACCCAAATCACCACAACACATTAAAAAAAGACCTGATGATCGTTTCACTAACTAAGTTAGCGTCATCAGAGGACGAAAAATTCTAACTACTTTAAAAACTAACATCACCTTATATACCGGATCTTAGGTAAAGAAACGGACCTGAGAGGGGAACTAGTCTTAGGCAAATTCTGCTATGTGTTGTATTATTATCGTCAGACAAGGTCTTTGAACTGTCTTTATTAACATATCCAAAAGGTGTCGATCTATAATAATTTTGGAAAGGTTCAACGACAACTAAATTAACATAGTTGCGTTTGGCGCAAATATCTGTATTCTTATGTTATGTATAGGGCGTGCTGAAACGTGGGAATTTATTTTACAAAGCAATCGACCAGGTGACTAGTAATCGGGGGTGGAGAAACGTTCGTACATTTTTTGTTGTAACTATGTTTCGCAATATACTTTCGAACGCGTTTAGCTGTCCTACTTGTCTAACATTTTTTATTAATTTGAGATTATCTTCATTCACGTGATGATTATTACCCCAAATATGTCTGGCGACGGATGATCTATCTATAGTACTAAGTGTTCTTTGAATCTAATTCCAATCGATCTTTTTGTTTGTCCGATGTACTTAAGATTATAATCTTTACAACTTATTTAATAAATTCCCGACATTTTGGCCGTGCTATCCTTGTCTTTTCGGTTACCTAGCAAGTTTTTTAACGTATTTTTTGTCGAAAATGTTAGCTGCAGGTTGGCTTTTTAAAAAATGCTATCTAGACCCCTCATGATTCGAGGTTCAAATGGTAAGCAAACAAAGTTTTTTTCGGATTTCTCTCTTCTAACCGTCGTTGATGCCGTCAACATTTTCTTTGTTTTCTGTTTGTTGATTAATTTTTCCACTAGGCAAACAGTGTATCCGTTATATTCGGCCACGTTCTTAATATAATTTAATTCTTTGGTATATCTACTCTTGTTTAAAGGTAAATAAATTGAGTGGTTTACTAAAATATTCAGAAAGGCCATTTTTTGTGCGTATGTATGATGTGAGTCGTTTGGAAGATAGCTTAGAGTGGTGCTTTACCTTCTATAGACATCGAATTCTCAAGTGTCTTTATTCTTGATAACTAGTACAGCTAGAAATGGTAATTTATTATTAATTTTTAATTCGTAGGTAAATTTTATAGAATCAAATTTATTGTTTAAATTGGCAATAAAATCTTCTATTCAGCAAATGTTAGGCCGAAAAAATCATCCACGTAACGAAATCACACTATAGGAAAATAACCACTTTCACTTTCAAGATCTGTTTCAAATCTGCTCATGGAAAGGTCTGCGATAAATGGCGATAGCGGATTGCCCATTGCCGTGTCTTGGGTTTGTTCAAAAAATTCATTGTTGAATTGAAAAATATTTTGTTTGATACAAAGGTTTGCTAAAGTTAAATATTATTTGCAGACATTTTCATTTGTTATTCATTTTTAAGAACAGCTCTAAATACGTTAACGTTTGCTCCGTGGGAACGCTAGGAAACAATGAGGTTACCTCGAATGAAATTAAAACCTCGCCTTCAGTCAATTTAACCTCTTTAATCTTATTAATAAATTAAAGTGAATTTGTTACTGCAAAACTTTTCTGTTTGACGGGCAAGCCTTTAAGCTCATTTGTCAACCACTTTGCTAAATTATATGTCGGGGAATCTATAGCCGAAACAATATGTCTAATTGATTTTCCCGGTTTAAGAATTTTTGGGAGACCGTACTTCTTGGGGACTTTCGGATTAGCAACTTGTAACTTTCTTCCTAAGTCTTTTGATATGAGGTTGTGACAACTGTTTAGACTATTTTTAACGTCCGAAATCATTTTGGGTAGCGGGTTTTTATTTAGTTTTTTATACGGTCCTGTCGCTATGGCGTTATAAATTCTATCTTTATACTCGTTTTTGTCCAAAATCACAACCCTATTGCCTTTATCTGCTTTAACATGGAAGCACTCTTTTCTCGCAATCGTTTAACTATTTTCATTTGATTACAATTTTGTTTTTTATAGACTTATTTCCTTTCAGGTTTTTTGAAATTTTACTTTTACACGCTTCTCTAATAATTTTTTTTACGGTTCTGACACTTTCCTAATGCCCGTTGTTTTTATGTTGTGGAAATTTGTCGTTGCCGAGATATTGACATTACTGGTTCATCGCTGGTCACAGATGGTAAGCTTAAACTAATATTGTTTTTTTTTTTGTAAAATACATGTTTGTTCTGCTTTTTTCGGTTTTCTCCCACGTATTTTGTACGCCATATTTAGTATAGAATGGTTTCACCAAGTAAGGGCAACAACAACTAATGGAATGAAAAACAACTAATAGATTCCTGAAAACTTGAACACCCAATTTATTTCTATAAAATTACCTTGTGGGTTCGTCAAAAAACATGACTTGTGGATTCTTCAGTAACTCTAAGGCTATGGATAACCTCTTCTTTTGGCCACCTGATAATGAACACGTTTTAACTTTCCTATTGTCCCATAAGCTCATGGATTGCAGAATTTCTTTTATCTGTAAAGATTAGAAGATGAGCATATTATGATAAAATTTGGATCAACTACTTTTCACCAACCTTTTCTTCTTTTTCTCTCTGACTAATTGAAGAACTGACTTTGAGATTTCCCGCTACGGTCATGGCTTCTTGTACAGTTAGCAAGGGCTGCAAGTTATCGTCCTGCATTATGTAACAAGATTGTTTTCTAAATGTATATTCTTCCCTTTCTCTTTCATTGACTAGTAAAGTACCCTGTACGCCTTCCGTCCTGCAAAAAAAAAATTACATTCGCAAATTGGAAAATAATGATGATTTAGAACGATATAAAATTTCGTCTATCAAAGCGTGAAGTCATTTATCCGTATAAACGTGAGTTTTCAATACGTTATCGTTTTTTGAGTATCTTTATATCCAATAATCTCTACATATAATTAGCCATGGAAAACGTCAAATAATTATAAAAAGTAATAATGCAAAAAAACCAATAAATGTATATAAATGTATATAAATAGCAGACAAAAACGCACAAAACAGACACTTATCAACAAAGATAAAGGTTTTATAAATACAACAACAAAAATTGTGGACGCAGCAAGTGCGTTATGGTAGCGAATTTTTCTTTAAATGCTTCAAATTCCAATAACCCAAGTTGCTATTAACCTAAAAAGTGAAATTTTGGTATATCGCAGAGTCTCTACCAGTACCAGGGCAACATGTCTATCAAATTTCATCGAAATACCTTTCTTATTCTTTGAGATACAAAACAGGTCCTACTGGGTCAGATAACAAACTCATCCAAGCTATTAATAAAAGAAAGAAACGTGCCTAGTTTAATCAAAATCGGTTAATTATTTGTTGAGTCATCAGTTGGATGTATATATATATATATATATATATATATATATATATATATATATATATATATATATATATATATATATATATATATATATATATATATATATATATAGTAACCCATTTGAAAGCAGGAAACCCTCATAACTTTTTATTTATGAACCGATTTTGACCAAACTTTTTTTGAAATGTGTAAGGGGAAAAGTGTACTTTGGGGCATCCCGTTTTTTAACAACCAAGGTCTACTAGAACACTTTTAGAGGCTGGAAATTTCAAAAACGGTTGGACAGTATTGTAAACTTTTTCTAAAATAAACCCTCATAGAAAAATATCTGGGGGGGGGGTTAAGTCGGGAGATCTGGGAGGAAACTCTATTAATCCACTATTTCGTCCTATCCACCGATTAGGAAAATATTCTTCCAACCACGCCCTCACAGTCCTGGCATTGTGGATAGGAGATCCATCTAATTGAAACAGTAGATCAGCCACTTTTGCTAGTGGAAGTTCATCCATAGCATCGGAGAACTCATTGTTTAAATTTTTTTAAAACGTTGGCTGTTCAAATTGCCTTCAAAAATGAATGGGCCAATTTTTCTGGTATTTAATACACCGCACCAGACAACTCTTTCCTATTTGCTACACTAATCTCAACAATATAAATGCAAACATAATAATACACAAAGCAGACAACTTACAACACAGATAAATAGTCAATAAAAGTTAAAATTGGGGACGCAGCAATTGCGTTATGGTAGCGAATTTTCGTCAATTGCTTAAAATTTCAATAACTCACTTTGCAATGAACCTAAAAAGTCGAATTTTATTTTGATTTTCGTACATAGTAAAGTATCCACCAGGGCATAACGTCTACCGAATTTCATCAAAATAGGTTTATTATTTTTCGAAAAACTAAATATATTTTTGAAACAAAAAAGAATTCTACGATAATTCGCTAAATTGCCGTGCTTATTAAAAAAAGTTGAAGATTATATTAGAAACTATGTATTCAAAATAGTTACAACACAGTTGATCGTATTGTTTTTTGAACCAGATCAAAAGTTATCAACCTGATTAACACTAAAAATATTTAAATAATTTCGTTTTAAATCTTTTATATGCGAAACTAAGAGCCTCGGTGGTTCAGTGGTAAGAACGTGTGCCTCTGAACCGAAGGGTACTGGGTTCGATCGCAGGGTACTCCTTTCACTTTTTCAGTACATACTGTAACGTTAACATCAACCGAGGTTGTGGCATTGTATTTGAGCAAGTTGAATGTCTGCACGTTCCGACCTTCGGAGGGGGCGTAAAGCCGTCGGTTCTGAGTCCATGCGATGTTAGGCACGTTAAATATCCCTACCCTCCTTACAGAATGGCAGGGGTTCGGCAAAATTTCCAGGATAGTGGGGTGAAACTGCTTCCTGGCGTCGGTGATTAGCCATAGTCGTGGAAATAGGACGACGTTAAAGAAATAAAACACACACATATGCGAAACTATCTATCAACTTATTATAATTCGAGACTAAAGTGATAACAAAGTAGACAATCTACGTATTACTTATTTTCACTTTTTATCATCATTTACGAATAAATGATATTGTAGTCATGTTAATTTCAAAAATCATTTTAATTTCAAAAATCATTTTAATTTCAAAAATCATTTTCAGTACAATTGCATATGTAATGGATGTCGAGTTGAGTTGAGTTTGAGTGAGTGTAATCACTCAAACACTCGGGATGGCAAGAACTTTTAGTTCAGTCGCTACAGATTTAAAGGTTGTCATTAAAAGAAGATTTTAACCAACTAGTAGCAAATAAAATGATTTATTCATTACTACTACATGTTTATGGAATTGATAGTTAAAAGACCAGTTATTTGAAATTCAAATTTGACAGTTTAAGGAAGCAATCGCTTATACCACAGAAATCAATTCAGTTGTTTCGTCATCAACATCTTACTTGATTTATAACAAATCCAAATGGCAATACTAACAATTATACGAGGTAAGCGCCAAAATTTCCCAGCCAGACATATATCCAGGGTATCGTAGCGTGTCGAAATTTTTTGGTAAGTCTTATGTAAGGAATGTATTTTCTCACCCTGCTTACAGCGCTATTTTATTATGAAAATTCTCTGTAGGTATTAAATAGACACGTTCTTAGGTTAATACGTTTTAGATCTAAAGTGTCAAGCGATGAGCGTTTAAAAATTGTTTACTTAAAGATAGACGTGCGGGGTGTGTGTGGTTATAATGCAGCCCTCTTAGACTCAAGGACCTCGCACTATTCATTTTATATTCCCCTTAGTATCGGTTGAAGTAAACAATACCTACACATTTGTGCGTTAACCATGACCTGAGCTGCATTAAAATATGCTCGATATTAGTGAAATTTACAGTGCACGTTATATACCTTAATAAAAGGGTAGTCCTCTCACAGAATGCATATTCGTTTGTTTATTGTCCAGCTATTCTTTGCCTAATTATAAATTGAAAAGTTTCTGATTTAAATAAAGGAGCTTTATGAAATAATTTAAGAATGAGCCAAGTTTGAATTACGTTTGTTACTTATACGAGGTTAAGTCAATATTCATAAATTAAGTAAGAGTTGAATTATGTCAGTTTGTTTAGAGTAAACAAAGTAAAGTCTGTCTGAAAGTAAATTGATGATAGTTTGGAAGGTGTGAGGGACAGTTTCGCTGTTTGCTCACCCAGTAAGGCGTCATACTGGTAGAGGCGTTGGGTTACGTAACCGCAACACGGTTGTTTGTTTGCATCGATGGATTTCGGTAGCGATACAGCTGAGCTCGCTCTAGGTATCTATTGCACCTACTCCCGTCGATAGCTGGATATTGGAGGGGACTCATCGTAGAGAATACTCCGATGCGTCCAGTGCACTTCTCAGTATTCACGGTGGTACCGTTGTTGCATTTTTGGTCGATCTGGTAGCTTGACCGAGACACTGTGGTCAGTTCACCCGTTGGTGTCATTGCACGTGTTGGGCTACTTGGAGAAGGACACACCCTGGAGTGTGCATCGTGTGCCCATTGCACTTATCGGTATCCAACTCTGACAGTAACGAGCACTCTAGGTGAGGCATTGAACTGTGCCTCATTGCACACCTGGAAGCCGGCACGGCACTGACCTGGTGTCGGGTACGGCACCCAATTAAACACACAAGCTAAACTATTGGTTAAGTAATTATTATTATTTGAGTAATTATTATTTGAGTAACTATCGTGTGAGTAACTACTTGAGTAATTATTGTTTGAGAAACAGATTGTAGCGGTTAGAGACATTGTTGAGAAGCAGTTCTGAGGCACTGATGTGCGCTGTTGAGAGATTATGATGTGGCTCAGTGTAGCCTTGAGTAGAAAATGCTGTTAATGTTGAAGTTGCTCAGTGGAGCATTATGTGGAAACTGCTCTTAATGTTAGTTTGCTCAGTGGAGCTCTGAGTATAAATAGTTATTGATGTTGAATCGCTCAGTGGAGTGTGTAATTGGTAATTGTTTGCTGAACTAATAATTGAATGAGCCTCGTATATATTAGACTGCGCTTTAGATGAACGATGGTGTGTTCAGGTATGTTTTTAATTACAGGTTAGTGATATTGTTACTAGGCACATTTGGCACCCGCTCGCCCGACTCATTACGCCCGTACATTAAGGCTTCGCCATCGTTCTGACAAGTAATAAACCTTTTGCCTTTTGCATGATTACTCTTAAGTAGACAACACAACTGCTAAGTAATATATCGACTGGTGATTGATTGTTGAGCTATGTAATTATATTGTGACCGTTAGTCGATTGTTATTATTATAATAGGTTACTTCTATTGTTTACTAAGAGGGTTGTAACCTTGTGTCATCGAAGGGTTGCGTTCACTATTATTTAATACTATATATCTTTAGAGAAAAAAAAAACGTATCCCCTTATAGCTTCAGAAGTGGAATCTGAATCGAAAATCTGAATCAAGTATCTGAAGCAAGTTTTGAGTTTGAGATTCAGAAGTAGTTGTGTTATCGCTTTACTGAGTCAGTGGCGTAGCCGGGTGTCCAAAATAAGAAACAATAAATGTTTGACTGTAGGTGGTTTTGAATTTGGCTAGGTTAGTGATGTTGTTACTGGACACTTTTGGCACCCGCTCTCCCGACTCATTACCCCGTACATTAAGGCTTTTCCATCATTCTGACAAGTAATAAACCTTTTGCATGATTACTCTTAAGTAGATAACACAACTGCTAACTATTATATAGACTGGTGATTGATTGTTGAGCTATGTAATTATATTATGATATGACTTCTATTGTTATATATATATATATATATATATATATATATATATATATATATATATATATATATATATATATATATATATATATATATATATATGAAGAAAAAACGTAGCCCTTACACTTATTAGCCTTGGAAAAAACAAAAATGTATTTTATGTCAGTTTTCTTATAACAGAAACTTATTCATCACGTCAGAAGTCGGGAAAATTGAGTATAGAGCTGTTATTAACTTCCTTACTCGAGAAGGTCTTCCACCTCAAAGCATCAAAGATCGGCTAGATGGGATGTACGGGGAAATTATGCGTTGTCTTCTGTAGTAAAAACTTGTTCAAACCGGTTTAAAATGGGGCAGGAGTCCTCAGAAGATGACACAAGGAGTGGAAGTGGTGAAGGACAACAATATTGCCCTTGTTGTGGATCTCGTATTAAGCGATCGACCTTTGAAAGTGAAAGAATTATCAAAAATATCTGGGATTTCAGATACAAGCGTTCTCCGAATCCTCCACGAACATTTAGGCATGAATAAAGTTAGCACAAGGTGGGTCCCCGAACATCTTTCAACACTTCAGCGCCAGCGTCGTGTAGAATGTGCACGAGCCTTTTTGGACTTCTGTGGAGGAAACCCCGTGAACGTGTTGAAGACAACTGTCACAGTGAATGAAACTATAATTCTCTACTATGCTTCCTTGTGCAAAAGGTAGTCGATGGAATGGAGGCGCGCAAAGGAGAAGCACCGTGAAGAAGGTTCAAAGTATGTCAGTCGACAAAAAAGTGATGGCTACGATTTGTTGGGATTGTGACGGTGTTCTCCTCATAGACTTTAAAGCACGCAACAACACAGTCAACGGGGCATATTATGCAACACTCCTGCATAAATGACAACAAAATATTCGGGAGGTAAGACGTGGGAAACTGACCCGAGGCGTGCGTTTGCTCTATGACAATGCACCCGTGCACACACTGGAATTGCACAATCCGCAATTCGTGACTGCCGTTTCGAGAAAATGCTCCGTATAGTTCAGATATGGCCCTCAGTGACTACTACTTATTTTGGAACTCGAAAAAGAACCTTCACGAGAGCCATTTCAGTGACGACGCAGGGATGAAAGCTGCAGTTCATAGTCAGGCAGGAAAATTTTGGCGCGTACCTCGTACATATATTTTATAAGGTCTTTTTTTCGAAGACCTCTTATATTATTACATTTTACATTTTTAATCAAATTACAATGCATTTGGAAAATGTGATAGCGTTCACCGTTTTCGAATTATTTCAATCATTTTGCAACTTTTCACATTTTTGGCATATAAGTAGGTATTGCGACACTTGGGCTAGACAGGAAGTGACGTCACTGGCGCCGGCGCCTAGCCACGCCCTGGCGCCACGCCCTGGCGCCAGCCCCGGCGCCGGCGCCTAGCCACGCCCTGGCGCCGGCGCCTGCACTGGCGCCTGCCCCGGCGCCTGCCCCGGCCCCGGCGCCTAGCCACGCCCCGGCCCCCGGCGCCAAGCCCCGGCGCCGGCGCCCAGCCACGCCCTGGGCCAGACAGTCACATCCGTGTTATTCTGCATTCTAAGGTCATTGGCCTGTCTAGGAAACTGTGACGTCACACGACTTGGGCCAGACAGTCACATGCAAACATTTCAAAAGTGTCTAACCTATTACTTCAAATTATTATATTTTGAAAAAAACCATTTGGTGCAGGTGAGTTTCGAACCCGGGGCATTCAGATGGGAGGCAACGATGCTACCCGTTGAGCTAAGCAGACGCTTATTAATTTATTGTTTTAGGTTGGTATATATATATACGACTACAAACAAACCATACATGTAACATAATTAAAGTTTATTATTAGACAAATGGATGATTTACAAAATAATGTTTAATATTAGAGGCTGAACCAAAACGGAGGAAAATGGCGGAATGAAAGATGGAAGCCTGTGATACCTTAAGCTGACATTATAAAAAATGGCGGCTTTCGTTGATAAAGATGGTGCAAGGATGGTTGAAGACTTATTTAAAGATACGTCACTCCAACCTAGCCGACAAATGAGAGTGTAGACATAAGACATAATAATTAATATGTTTAATATTAGACAGACTAGAACGTCACAATTGTTATATGGGTAGGTTCTAAAAATAACACACAGAGGTCGCTGGCAAAACAAAAGAAGGAAGTTCAGAAACAAAATAGACAACAGGTTCAACCGTGAGATGTACGATGGAACCAATACATGCACGGTGTTAAGGAGGCCAAATCAAATTGGAATATACAATAAAATGGCCACTTCCGGTCTAAACTTTAAATCGTTATATCTTTTGAAGGACAAGTGATAGAAAGGAACTGACTTCAAAAATGTATGTTTCGTAACAAGGTCTACAAGAAAATGAGATAAAAAACTTTAAACCCTTATCGCGGAAGATCCGTGAGATGTACGCTGGAACCAACACATGCACGGTGTTAAGGAGGCCAAATCAAATTGGAATATACAATAAAATGACCACTTCCGGTCTAAACTTTAAATCCTTGTATCTTTTGAAGGACAAGTGATAGAAAGGAACTGACTTTAAAAATATATCGTTTCATAACAAGGTCTACAAGAAACCGAGATAAAAAACTTTAAACCCTTATCGCGGAAGATCCGTGAGATGTACGAGAGAACCAACACATGCACGGTGTTAAGGAGGCCAAATCAAATTGGAATATACAATAAAATGGCCACTTCCGGTCTAAACTTTAAATCCTTGTATCTTTTCAACGACAAGTGATAGAAATGAACTGACTTCAAAAATGTATGTTTCATAACAAGCTCTACAAGAAAATGAGATAAAAAACTTTAAACCCTTATCGCGGAAGATCCGTGAGATGTACGCTGGAACCAACACATGCACGGTGTTAAGGAGGCCAAATCAAATTGGAATATACAATAAAATGGCCACTTCCGGTCTAAACTTTAAATCGTTATATCTTTTCAACGGAAAGTGATAGAAAGGAACCGACTTCAAAAATGTATGTTTCGTAACAAGGTCTACAAGAAAATGAGATAAAAAACTTTAAACCCTTATCGCGGAAGATCCGTGAGATGTACGAGAGAACCAACACATGCACGGTGTTAAGGAGGCCAAATCAAATTGGAATATACAATAAAATGGCCACTTCCGGTCTAAACTTTAAATCCTTGTATCTTTTCAACGACAAGTGATAGAAAGGAACCGACTTTAAAAATGTATGTTTCGTAACAAGATCTACAAGAAACTGAGATAAAAAACTTTAAACCCTTATCGCGGAACATCCGTGAGATGTACGATAGAACCAACATATGCACGGTGTTAAGGAGGCCAAATCAAAGTGGAATATACAATAAAATGGCCACTTCCGGTCAAAACTTTAAATCGTTATATCTTTTCAATGGAAAGTGATAGAAAGGAACTATCTTCAAAAATGTATGTTTCGTAACAAGCTCTACAAGAAACTGAGATAAAAAAACTTCAAACCCTTATCGCGGAAGATCCGTGAGATGTACGATAGAACCAATACATACACGCTGTTCAGCAAAGCAAACTCTATAAGCATATTCAATAAAAATGTTACTTCCGGTAGACACTTCCGGTATAGCTATTCTTAGAGCTACATACATGTGTGACACATCAAAATAATCGTCTTGTTGAACAGAAGAAATATAATATTTAAGTAAGTTAGAACAAGCTGTATTAACACCTAAAACCAACACACACTCTCTTGTACAGGCTGATTACCCTGCCATCCAATTGTTAGTAAGGTTATGTTTGTATTTGTTATTTGAATACAAACAGACATAATAAGAAGAGTGTACTTACATACAGCAAGAGACGTCATCCTTGTTTCACGACTTAACACATACTGAACAAGTGTCTCTCTCTCTTGTATTGAGGAAACAAACTGATGTAAGAGAGAGGGGGTCTTACAAAGGATAAACAACGTTTTTTACAGTTGTTAACCTTACAGAAAGGGGTTAATAAAAATGCAACAAAATAAAAATAAAACAACTGATTTACATACAATAAAAATTTATTAGGATTAATTAAGTTGTACATATTGATACATAAATGACATACATAAATGACATACTATTATTACATAATGGCTCTAACGATACCCGTTAGAGGTTTATATTCCATTACACTGTCATGAATAACCAAACAATAAACACGAGTATTTTTTGGGAAGTTGGCGTGACTCATGAACTCCACCTTAATGTCCACCGTTGAAGACTTGATTGACTCGTTCTGGTACTGACAGTCAATCACAAATAGAGCTCTGTCTTTAAACTCGTCATAATTCAAGATAGGCTCCGACATGTTTTTATAACAGAAGTTTTTTTGAAAATCTGTATACATGTTATAGGCTTCTGCATATTTCGATTTCTCAAAATCCATATTCATAGATTCATAAGGGTAGCATTCTGAATTTAGAAACACTCTGAGGTCCAACATACCAATGTTATCGAAATAGTCTGACCTCTTCTTCACGTTATCCTTACGATCTGTTTGAAATGCTATAATCACATATCGAGGTCTTTCCAAGTTGGTTGCAGTTTTAACAGCCCACACATCTCTGTTGATATCTCTGAGTGCTGGTAACTCATATATGTCCCATTTGCGGTATGCGAGAAATATAGAGGTGTCTTTGGCTATTTTATCCATCAGTTCCAATTTCATTTTATCATTGGGAAATACATGTTTTACCTTTAAAAACATATTGGTTACGGTAATTTTTGCTCGTGCCGTACCTGTGCTGTAATAGCCGTTGGAATCGTTTCGACTTCTTGTAAAGCGGAAAGTATGTTTGCCACAGAGAACTCCTTTGAAATGATGAAAGAAACTGAAGAGGAACCAGACAGGTATGAGCATGTGAAACTTGTTATCATTTAAGGTGATGTGCTCCGACGACACATTCAGACCGGCGTTGCTAAGAGATTGGGCTTCATTCTTACTGAACGATAGCAGACTTTTGATGATGGTTGTGGTGTATGGGTCTCGCACTCGTTCCACTTCCTTGTTATTTAACTCATAGGTCATTGATTCAAACAGAGCTGCTCCTCCATTATTTGACAGATAACAAGCACCAGTGGCATTTTGGATTGCTACAGGTTCCAGAGCACCTTCGATTATTAGAGCTGACTCGGCCAGACATACGAACGCATCTTGTTGGTTGATGGCTATTTCAATTTCATCGCTGTTACCAAACGATTTAGTTGGTGAATAGTAAGAACGCAGCTCTTCTCGATCGATGCCATCATCAAACACGGGTTCTTTGAATATTTCTAGTTTTGACGACATGATAACCCAGGCTTTGCAGGAACTCAATATTATCGGGACGAAGCGTACCCTTTGACGTGTCTGACTCAACTGAATTTGATGTGGTAGATGCACTTGATTTTATATCCTTGAAGACCAACATACTAAGCAACTTTTATAAGTTTTAAGCGAACAGACACCTCTTCACCTTGAAAGTTGACAGGAACTGAATCTTGGTCGACGATGTCGATGCTTATATTGGAAATCTCTTGCTTGTTCACCGGCAAGTAAATTAAATTGTTAGGTTCTATGTCGATTGCGTAGCCAGGATCAACCATCGGAGCAAACTCATACAGCGTATGTGAGGGTTGTCCGTTATAATAGGAACCAGACACAATATTGGTTTCGATGCGAATCTGTCTAACATCCACTATATCAACAGGTAAATCAGATTCATAAAAGGTGTCCGGCTGAAGAACTTGTTTTGAAAAGCCCAACATTCGCCCAATCGAACCATCAAATTCAAAACTGACATTTGTATAACACTTTAGTCTACATTTGATGGTGTTCGGATTAGGTCTCAGAAGCAGAGCCTGTTGCTTTTGTTCGTGTGTTGCTGTAGCACCAACAAGTTCATTTTGAAGTAACTCTTCCAAGTGTGTTATTTCATAAGCACCGGTGGGTATCGTGATGGTTCGCCAACCGGTTCCTTCTTTTACATGAAATTTGTTTTTACCTTCATAGATGTTGGGTATGTTGTTGTAGGTGTGAAAGCCTATCAAGGCAACAGTATAATTACCATCCAAAACAATTGGTGGATGGTAGTCTGACGACAGATGGGAGCTGCGGTCTTTCAACACAAAGGTGTGCGCCATGACTGATACACACAGGCTACTGTTTAAGGCTTTTATTTAAAAATTTTAAACATAAGTGACCACAATTATAAGTATTATATTTCTGATACACATCATGATTGTACATTAAAGTAGAGTTTTTAAGGTAACGCTGCAGCTCAACTGGTGGTTTCAAGTTTCCATATGAGTCAAAGTACACGGCTGTGTCACCACGTTTCTTAACTGCAACCCAATGACTGCCAGGTTCCTTGTTTGTTTGCAAATTCATGATAAGTGATTCATTCTTGCGTGGCCCATTCGATGGCAAAGTATCTCGCATGTATACACCTCTAAAATATGGAATTTTCATTTTACCAGCAAATTTCACAAGGTCTTCATTTGTTAGAGGTCTTGCTGGTAAACATCTTACTCGTTTTTTGGTTTCTGCAGATACAACCCATAACCGGAGCGCTGTTTCTTGAGATACATGCCTGTGCCCAGTCTCTTGCATTTTGGCTTAAATTTCAAGCCACTCCCTCTCCTACCCATCGCGATGGCTTCCATTGTTTTGTTGTGCCGTTCTTCCTCCTCTAGTTTCTGTTTCGCAGACTTGGCATCGTTCACGGCTTTGGCAATACCTGCAGCACCACCACCCAGAGCTCCTAGTGCTGACAGCCCACCAAATATCAGAGGCAACAGCGGAAGGAAGCCTCCACTTTTAGGTATTGGAATAACTCGAGGTTTCTGCACATTCTTACGCCCACCAATGTTTCTAACGATTGTATGAGCTATATCAAATACGGCGTTCGCTGTTGGAATAAGATTTCTATCTTTTATAACTTCCTCAATCAGACTTAGTATGTTTTTAAAGGGAACCTTCTTCTTTGGCTTCGAGTTGATTACATAAAACCCCTCATTAAGTTTTCTGTTAACTTTCATGGTGTTTGTAACGCCCCGCAACGTTTCAGCAAAACCTGTATCTGTCTTTGTTAATAACAGCCCTCACTCTGTGACACCAACATGCATACTGACTGGGTGTCTCACTTGCATTCATATATATACACACCCAAATAAAATATAGTTTAGTTTAAGTTAAGATGCGTACCAGCAAACACGCTTCTGCCTTACCCATTACAAATATAGACGATGTTGTTACGGACACAGCTCAACAACAACTGAGGCATGGTCCTCTCTTTCCAAACACCGTTCGCTGTATCATATGTGGTCCCAGTGGGTGTGGTAAAACTAATGTCATGCTGAGTTTGTTGTTTGAAGCAAACGGTTTAAAATTTGATAACGTGTATGTGTATTCAAAGTCTCTGTATCAACCGAAATACAAGATGTTAAAGGAGGTGATGAATGCCACAAAAGGTGTTGGTTACTATCCTTATCGAGAAAACGATGAAATATTAGATCCGGAAGATGCCAAGGACAACTCTGTGTTTATATTTGATGATGTAGCTTGTGACAAACAAGATAAAATAAGAGCATACTTCAGTATGGGCAGACATAAGAATATTGATTCATTCTATCTCTGTCAAACATATACACGAATACCCAAACATCTGGTACGTGACAACACCAATGTTATTGTGTTATTCAAGCAAGATGAAACCAATTTAAAACATGTGTACGACGATCATGTGACCACCGATATGGACTTTAAACAATTTAAAACTATCTGCCACCAATGCTGGAAAGATAATAAGTATGGTGTGTTGGTGATTGTGAAGGAAAACGATGTACACAAAGGTCGATATAGAAAAGGATTCGATAGATATATATTATTCTAACAAACGATGATAGACAGGACAGTCAGCTGTCTAACACAGGTGTCTAACACAGATGTCATACAAGTGTCTAACACAGCTGTCATACAGCTGTCATACAGCTGTCTAACACAGCTGTCTAACACAGCTGTCTAACACAGCTGTCTAACACAGCTGTCTAACACAGCTGTCTAACACAGCTGTCTAACACAGCTGTCTAACACAGCTGTCTAACAAGACAGCCAGACATCGTGATAAATAAGAAGGCATGTACCATGAAGGAGTCAGTATATGTTAAACCACCACACAACCTGTATCGCTCAAACAAATTATTAGACCAGCTGGTAATACCGACCAGTTGTAGCACAATGGAAGTGTTGGGTAAGGAAGAGCGAAAAGTTAAGAAAAGGATTTTACAACTTGCTGACAATATTCGAAAAAAACATTTAATGCTTAAACTTAACAGAGCCGAGAATGATGATGCTCTGCAACGTTTATATAAACCACTTGTTGAGCCCCTAAGTGAAATATCTAAAAACACAGCAGCACAGCAGCAGCAGCAGCCCCAGCAACAACCAAAGGCTGAACAAATCAAAGAAGAAGTGGTACCAGAAACGAAACCCCAAGTACAGTTCCTTAAAGACCATGAAGTTTTTGAAGCTGAACCTAGGGAAGAGGCTGAGGAGACAAGTTCCGATGAGGATATCCCAACATTTGAAGAGCTTGAGGCAGATCTACAAACTGTCACATCCAACCCTGCATATCAAGAATTTTTGGAGCAATATCCTGAACGAGTTCGATATTATGTAGACAAGTATTTTACTGAACCACCAAGGCTCGCTACCATTGATCAAACGTATGGTGCTCGCTACGCTAAAGATACCGGTAGCTGGAGTCTTGGCAATAAACACTTGGATTTTACTGATAATGACATTCGACTAGGTCAACGGAGATATCCGCAAACACAAGGTCTGCTAGAATTGATATTTATGAAAACACCTAGAGGGTATACCTATGACGATCTTCAACACTATAGAGATATTCTAGAAGCAACTAGTGTGCATAAAATGAACTATGATCCTAACGCACGAACCAAGGGTTGTTCCTCTGAAAAGTACCTGACTCTAATAAAACCGGTGATAAATCCACGAGGTCGTAGATCCTCAACTCCTCAAGGTTTTGGTTACGACACACATCATAACGCAGAACAAAAAACTGAACCTAGAGCTCAGAATGTAAGCAGCAACACTAACAACTATATGCTACAAAATAACAAACAAATAGAATATGTCTATTGGGATGACATAAATGAGCTGGTTGATAGACTTAGACTTTTAGTAGCTTCCCAGGCTGCTGGTAATAATGCTCATAACAATGAAATTCAGTCAATCATTGAAGAACTGAAGGAGGTTGGTGTTATCGCCTAGTATACCTACATATATCAAAGATATACCTACCTTAGTGCTTAGTATAAAAATGTCTATCGATAAGTTCGGACGTTCCCAATCCAATAAAGGTTCTAAGTTTAAAATTATTGAAAGAGAGATTTTCCCAAGAACTACTAGTGGTGATTTTGATTTGCAAAGCCATAGATTGTGTAACATAGCTGATCCAGTCGATGCAACAGATGGTGTAAATAAAAAATTTGTTGATGTATGGATAGACGACTATCAGAAGAACAAAGATGAGGTAACACAAAGAATCATTGCCATACTACTTGAAGCTGTACACAAACCTGAGTTGGAAGATTTAAAAAACGAATTTGAAAATAAATTGAAAATTTTAGCTAAGAACATAACTGCTCAAGTTTTAAAAGATGTTGATGTATTAAAGAATAATAAGCTAAAGAATAAGCTGGGAGAAATAGACAGCAAACTAAAAGATTTACATGATAAGTGGATACTTTTAAATCCAACATCGCCATGAAACAAACAGACATCTATCTGGTTGAACGCATCTTGAGGAAGAAAGGCAAGCAGCTCTATGTAAAATGGCTGGGTTTTGATAAATCTCAGAATTCTTGGATAAATTCAGATGATGTTAAATAAGCTTATATATTTAATGTATTAATGTACTTAGAATAAAATAAAAGTCTTTATTAAAATAATGTTATTTTATTTTTTCATCTGGTTACATACAATTAAGCTAAGTGAACAATTACAATTTATATCGTAAATCAATAATATCCTGAATAAACTTCTCCTGAGGTACATCTGCTATCTGTAGATCGTTTCTCTTCGCCTTGAGGTATTCGACTTCGGTCTTTATTCTGTTAAAGAGATTTACAGAATTTGGATCATACAACATGTTTAAAACTACTTCGGAATCAGGGTGTTTATTTTTAAAGTTCTTGACAGCTCTTTTAAAACTTTTCTTCTGAGTCCTTACAGCATGATATGGATAGGTAGTATCCTTCTCATTTCTTGAAAGCAAACCAAAAACACAAAGTTTTCCAGGGTTGCTTGGTTTTGGAGATATATCTTCTAAATGTTCTGTGATTTTAGCATTTGTTTCTCGCATACGCTGCACTTCATCATCTATCTCCATTAATTTCACTTCAATTTCTTTGAGGTTATCCTTGTATTTTTGATTAAATTCACTTACGAAAAAATCAAAAATAATTTGGTTGCACTTTTCATAGAAACTATTGGATATCCAACAAGCCAAATTTAATATCAAATCTTTACAGACATATGTACCAGATATCAAGTTGTTTTCAGTCTGTGTTCCACCAAAGTCCACCAAGTATGTAGCGGTTGTAGGTGTTAGTTGAGATGTTGCTTCCAGCACATCTAGGGGGCCGGAATTCCGGCCCCCTAGATGTGACTCTAAGTGGACATCTTCGGTTGAAATATTAAGGTAATCGGTATTCTGGCTACCTAAATGTTTCTTCGCCTGACCGTTGTAATAGGTAATCAACTCTTTAGTTTTCTTATTTTCCAACCAATGTCTGAATCTTTTCTCACCATCTTTACACAGCTTAGTCGCATTAAAATAACCAGTGTTTTTATCAATAATTAATTGAAAGTCTGCAAATAAACCATACCAGAAGTTGTCTTTAATTTGCTGGTAGCACACATCATTTAATGTAGCCATTTTAAACACACTACTGAGCACTTGGATACGTTAGAGTTAACTGAAGCACGTCTTACCTCTACGATAACTAAATTTTGAATGAGTTTAACAGTGTGTAGTGAACAATTTACATGGATGATGTCATCCTTTCGGTTTGTACTAGACAAGCTCAAACACGAGTAATGGGGGTGATTGAACAGATATAACACAAGATAACATTCACCAAAGTCATCAACTGACACGTTATTTACCCTAAGCGGGCCTCTCTCTTGCGTATATTAAACAGATACACAGACAAGTTCAAACACAAATAATGGGGTGATGTCATTCAACGGAAATTACACTAGATAACAACCGTACAGACAAAACTCAAACAGGTTTGTGGAACAGGTTTGTGGATGATGTCATACTTCTAACGGCTGTATTCTAGACAAGCTCAAACACGAATACCATTTACCCATCAAGGGGCCCCCTACAGTATGTTTCTGAACTTCCTTCTTTTGTTTGCTAACGACCTCTGTGTGTTATTTTTAAATAAGTCTTCAACCATCTTTATCAGCGAAAGGCACCATCTTTAAGAAAGAAAGCCGCCATTTTTTATAATGTCAGCTTAAGGTATCACAGGCTTCCATCTTTCATTCCGCCATTTTGGTTCTTCCGTTTTGGTTCCGCCTCTAATATTAAACATTATTTTGTAAATCATCCATTTGTCTAATAATAAACTTTAATTCTATTACATGTATGGTTTGTAATTAAAAGTCGTATATATATATATATACCAACCTAAAACAATAAATTAACAAGCGTCTGCTTAGCTTAACGGGTAGCATCGTTGCCTCCCATCTGAATGCCCCGGGTTCGAAACTCACCTGCACCAAATGGTTTTTTTCAAAATATAATAATTTGAAGTAATAGGTTAGACACTTATGTGATTGTCTGGCACAAGTCATGTGACGTCACTGTCAAAGACAGGTCAATGACCTTAGAATGTTTACATAACAAGACTAAATGTGACTGTCTGGCCCAGGGCGTGGCTGGGCGCCGGGGCTGGCGCCGGGGCTTGGCGCCGGGGGCCGGGGCGTGGCTAGGCGCCGGGGCCGGGGCAGGCGCCGGGGCAGGCGCCAGGGCAGGCGCCAGTGCAGGCGCCTGCGTCAGGGTAGGCGCCAGGGCGTGGCGCCGGCGCCGGGGCAAGCGCCAGGGCGTGGCTAGGCGCCGGCGCCAGGGCGTGGCGCCAGTGACGTCACTTCCTGTCTAGCCCAAGTGTCGCAATACCTACTCATATATCAAAAATTATGATACGCTTTTACCAACAGATAGCAGAGAGTCCCATGAAAGCGACGCATTCAAAGAGGTTTTCGTTTATATTATTCGTCGAAACAAATCAAAATGCCGTATGCAGTGCGCTCCTAAATAGTGACTGAATATGAAAAAAATCAAAACTGCCGTCTCAATTTTTACAAATGGAACAGCTTGTATTGACGAATTTTCATTACGAAACATTCGCTAATAATAAGAGAGGTCACGATGAAAAGCTTTCGGAAAATTTTCTTCAGATGACCGTGAATTTGGGTATCCGAGCGATAACTTGAAAAATAATAAACTGATTTCAATCCAACTTGACAAAAATCTTGTTTGGGCGAAAACCGAGGTCGAGTATGTTAATCAGCCTTCATACTCAAGTTTTTCCAGCAAAAATCGGGTAAAACTTTTTGAAAACGCTATATTTCTGTAAGTATCAGAGTAACTGGAATGGGACTAGAAATAGTGCAAATAAACCTATGTTGTGAATTTTAAGTAATCTGGTACACAATATTTAGAGTTTTTTCCTAATTAAAAATAAAATCCCAGACAAAAAACGACTTAATGGTTAAAGTCCAATGCCTGACAGACAGAGTAGTTAACTGCCAGGCGTAGATTGATTCATACAACAGGTAGAAACCATACGTAAGGCTAGATGCATTCTCGCAACAATTAGAACCGTAGACCGGTTTCGCTCTCATTAGAGCTCTTCAGTACGGCATACTAATTGTAGCAAAAATGCAACTAAAGTAATACGGCTATAGTATAGCCAGCCTTTCAACACTAAGTGAGTGGTGGACGTGCCGCCATCTAGTTGCGGAACCAAGTAGTATGTTGACACGCCAACTCCAAATAACACAAAGTGTTAAAAAAATAGAAACTGTATACAACTAACTAACAATTTAGAAAACTGTCAGCCCTGGCCCGTTGCGAGAATGCATCTAGCCTTACATACTTTGTCCCTATATTGGGGTAGAAATGGGCCAGGGCTGACAATTTACTAACTTGTTAGTTAGTTGTATACAGTCTCTATTTTTTTAACACTTTGTGTTATTTGGAGCTGGCGTGACAACATACTACTTGGTTCCGCAACTAGGTGGCGGCACGTCCACCACTCAGTATTGAAAAACCATACATCAATGGTAACCAAACTAAATATATACCAGGCATAAAACATACTACACGAACCAACAATCGTGAAATCTCGGCCGCAATTATGGAAAATTACAGACGACATGAAATTAAAAATTTGCCAAGTAATTGTTATTTAACTGGAGGATTCAATCAATTATTAAAAGACACTATATTTGTAGCTTTATGAACGGCCTCAAATACAGTTTTAGCGCAGCATAGATGTATTATTCTGTCATATAATAGGCCTACTAGAAATGTAAACCAAATCAAGCCAAATCTCTACAAAAAAGATTCTAAAATAGTTTTATCTTTCAACTTAAACATAAGACGTCATATAAGACCGAAACAGTCGTGGGACGTGCTTCAATTGTAATTCTACTAATTCTGTACTTAATTACGTATACTTTGAATATATATCCTGGGCTTGAAGCCGATCTAAGGTATCACGCAAATAAAACGATAGTATACTCAGAAAGCGCCGTGGAGATCGCCGTTGCCTCCTAAGCAGAAGGTTACGCGATCGAATCGAGCTTAATAAATGTATGTTTTTATATGTTTTATTTTGACATTTTGATTTGAGAAACAATAGTGCACATATTTTATACGTTTTGAACAAGAACTCATTTTTGTTTAAAACGCCTGAATAAGTTTGTTACCTTTGAGTCTGAAATTTTAATTTACTCCAAAACTAGAAAATATATAATGATATTTCCTTAGGGGGTCCATGACAGGCGCATTTCGCCTACTCTTATTGGAAGAATATAATCGTATCGGTGAATATATATATATATATATATATATATATATATATATATATATATATATATATATATATATATATATATATATATATATAATTAGCAAGCTCGCAGGTGATATCTAAATTGAATAGTAGTTATACTAATTAGAAAATGATAAAAACAAAGGAGATAAACTCTTGTATATGATATAAACGAGGACTAGCCTCTTTGTTTAAAGTCAATTACGAATGGTACAAATACAAATCGTGTCATTAGGCTTGCTAAGTTATTTGTATCAGTTTTAGTATCTATAATACGTGCTTATGTGTGATTCATAGAACCAGAACAACTGTAATTTAAATGCTAGCACATTAAGGTTGAAACGTTAATGTATTTCTAAGATACATTTTTTAACTATTTCTCTGATAGTTTCTCGGTTACGACTTAACTGGGTTGGTGTTAATAACGCTTATATCAAACAAAACTATATTTTGAGCAAGCCACGTTTTAGTGGAACCATACACGATAAATATGATTTAATTTGGTAATAGGAATAGTAGGGGCCAACAGGATTTTCGATTTTTTTCCGAAACATGCTTAAAACCACTCCAGTACGCATAAGCAAGAAAAAAAATGCTGTAGAAACGACCCCCCACCGCCAAGTTGCGGGACCCAGGGGGGCTGGAAGGAAGTAAATAAAGAACGAACATTGGCAAATAGAGCTTAGTTGGACTTATATAAGCAGCCTTTTAGTGAATTTTCTTTAAAAAAATTAACTAATGAGGAGATCCCGACTTTTGACTTTTGAAAAAAAAATTCAAATGAGCGCTAACTAAACTAGACCCCCCATAACACATATCCGGGCTCAGTTTCAATTTTTATATGTTTAATATATATATATATATATATATATATATATATATATATATATATATATATATATATATATATATATATATATATATATATATATATATATATATCATACCGATTACTCAAAAAATAATATGGGCCGATTTTAATTAAATTTGGTGAATACCTTCCTTTCGCAAATGGCTTGGATAAGTTCGTTAGCCAGGAAAATCGGCCCAGGTTTACTCGGAAAATTTTGTGTTTTCTTCCACAAAAAAATTATATCTCCAGAATTAACAAAGTAAGGGCAACGAAGAAAATCTCAAGTTAATCAAAAATATAAAGTCAGATATATATATATATATATATATATATATATATATATATACATATATATATATATATATATATATATATATATATATATATATATATATATATATATATATATATATATATATATACATATATATATATATATATATATATATATATATATATATATATATATATATATATATATATATATATATATTCAGAAAGATTTCCGCGGTCTTTAATGTGAGACATGCTTGGTTCTCGGGTTAAACCGCGTCCAGAATTTATGGAAACTCGACGTTTCGGCTCCTTTTTTGGAGCCATTTTCAAGAGGTAAAGGAAATATGTAAGGACACTCTAAGGCCTCAATCTGCCTACTCCTTTAGAGTGGTGGACAAAGGTGCGTAAATGAAATATGTAAGGACACTCTAAGGCCCCAATCTGCCTACTCCTTAGAGTGATGGACAAAGGTGGGTAAAGAAAATATGTAAGGACACTCTAAGGCCTCAATCTGCCTACTCCTCCGAGTGGTGGACAAAGGTAGGTAAAGAAAATATGTAAGGACACTCTAAGGCCTCAATCTGCCTACTCCTTAGAGCGGTGGATAAAGGTAGATTAGGTTGTTGTAGCTCGATTACGGGGCCTCAATCTGCCTACTCCCCAAATCTCGCCGGAGATCGTCTGTGAGGTCTCAGTGTGTTCAACCGTAGGCCTCAGAGAGATCTGGCAGTTCGTTGCAAGTCTTGTCTTATATATGTCGTTCCGTCTACCTGTTGCGTCATCAATGAAAGTAGTGGGGTCACCGTCAATTAAGTGGGGGGCTTTGGTCACGGTATCTAGAGGAGGATTAAGAGGGTCACTGGCATTTGTTACGGCAGATGATGATGCAATAAAATTGTCTGTGGAATTTATTTCCTTTTTGTGTGTTTGTAATTTTCAGGACCCATAATATCAAAACCGTATTCACAACAGACCAAAAACTGTCAAATCTTATAAAAACTCCCAAGGATACGATTCCAAACGAATCCCACGGAGTTTACGAAATTCCTTGTTCCGACTGTTCCCGAACTTACGTAGGACAAACAAACAGACGCATCCACAATAGAATATATGAACACACCCTCGCAGTTAGAAAATCCGACCCCTCATCGGCGCTGGCCATGCATCATATTCATACAGGGCACAAAATAGACTTCGATAATGCCAAAACAATAGCACCGGTTTACAATTTCAAAACGAGAATTATCCGCGAAGCAATCGAGATTGAAAAACGTCCCGATTGTTTAAATAAGAGAGATGATGGTCTTCGCCTTCCGACTACTTGGAAACCTATTATATCTTCTTTACAAACACACAAAAAGGAAATAAATTCCACAGACAATTTTATTGCATCATCATCTGCCGTAACAAATGCCGGTGACCCTCTTAATCTTCCTCTAGATACCGTGACCAAAGCCCCCCACTTAATTGACGGTGACCCCACTACTTTCACTGATGACGCAACAGGTAGACGGAACGACATATATAAGACAAGACTTCCAACGAACTGCCAGAACTCTCTGAGGCCTAGGGTTGAACACACTGAGACCTCACAGACGATCTCCGGCGAGATTTGGGGAGTAGGCACATTGAGGCCCCGTAATCGAGCTACAACAACCCAACCTACCTTTATCCACCGCTCTAAGGAGTAGGCAGATCGAGGCCTTAGAGTGTCCTTACATATTTCCTTTACCTCTTGAAAATGGCTCCAAAACAGGAGCCGAAACGTCGAGTTTCCATAAATTCTGGACGCGGTTTAACCCGAGAACCAAGCATGTCTCACACACACACACACATATATATATATATATATATATATATATATATATATATATATATATATATATATATATATATATATATATATATACATACATATACATTGTATTGATATATGCCCCGTGGCGAATGCTTTTGTTGTTAAATGTATTATATTATATTATATTTTGGGTATTTATATTACTGTTTCAATTTTTCACGTTTAGGGTGTCAATTAAAATGACTGATTTTTATTTTTAAACAAAAGGTTAATAACTTTAGATTTCCAACGAGAAAGTAATTACAAAAACCTGTGGCTAATAACAATAAAGTCGAGGCCATACCACCTTGTGTCCACGACCACCATCACAAACAGATTTTTGATTGGCGGACTAGAGAAGGGCCTACTCCTGAAGAACGAAGAACAGAACGTTGAACATGATGCCGAATCTGATTATTATTATTATTAGTAATCATATTTCTTTTTTTGTGTATTATAAAATAAACGCTACACTTCTGTAATTTACTTTCGTTTTTCTTAAACTTTTTTTAAATCATAAAAATCATTCATATGCTCGGTGCAAAAACCACGTAAGTCGAGCAGCTTTCTTCAGAAATTAAAAGATATTTGACACTTTCCATTAAAAAAAAAGATAAATCAAGAAAGAACCATAATAAGTGTGGCTATAATTGTTATTTCCGTCGTGAAAAATTAGTTTTCAAGTTATGAGGTTTTTGTGGTTCTTAAACATTTTAATTTTTTGACTTCAGTTATTAAAATCAACAAATCATGATTATCAATAATAATAGTAGACTTTATAAATATGCTTAGAACCCCTTCTGGATGCCCAAAACACAAGAAGAATTTCTTGCAAACAGCCCACAAGAAAGTTATGGGACCAAGAGTGAATAGGGGTGCTGGGCGGAGAAGAATATAAAAAGGAAATGTGAGCGGAAAGTGCGAAAGAAACAGCTTAGTTGGACCTCTTTAAGCTGCCTTAATCTCATTTTGCAGCTATACCTCCTTAAAATCCTGTTTACCGTGCGCAGAACCTCTATATTAACCCCAGGTGCGGTAACTTTCTTAGGGGTTGCTCCAAAGGAATTTTTCTTGTTTACTTTGTTCTTGTTTATGCATTGAGGGTGATTGTAGGCATGCATAAGGGAAAGGAGAACCCCCGCGACGAAGCAGCGAACCAAGATTTTCAATTTATGTTTAAATTGTTATCTCTTTCATTTTTAAAAACAATTTTACAAAAATGATTTTGAGGTTGCCTTGTTTGTCAGTGTTACATAGTAAGCTTTTTTTTATTTTTTTTATTTCGACAACACACCACGAGGGCTTACTGCCTAAATACTATCGTACCGTGGGTGTCGACAAGGAGGAAAGAAGCAACTTGTTAATTCTGGACTTGAAGGTTTGGAGGTTCGGAGGAGAAGGAAAAACATGTACCGGCAAAGAATTCCATAACTTGGAAGTCCTCGGGACAAAAGAGCGGGCATAACAAGATGTTCTATGTCTGGAGACCTGGACAGTAAAAGGATGCATTCGCTCTATTCCCCTGGTAGATCTGTTGGGGGCAGCAGGTGGAGGAACTATGGAAGAAAGCTCCTCTGAGCACTGCCCGTGTAGATATCTATAAAAGAGAGAGAGAGAGAGGTCACCAACGGCACGTCGGTGGGCAAGGGATGGCAACCTTTGGGTGAGTGTAGGGTCACCGATGAGACGTATAGCTCTCTTCTGAATGGAGTCCAGGATAGCGAGTGTAGAAGCGGCAGCGGCACCCCAGATGTGGGAGCAGTATTCGAGGTTTGGCCTTATTTGTGCAGTATATAAGGTATAGAGATTAGCTGGTGAAAAGTATTTGCGAGCCCGGAAGAGGAACCCTTGTTTCTTAGCAGCCGATTCTGCAATTGAAGTGACATGTTGGTGCCAATTGAGACCTCGATCCACAGAAATGCCAACAAGTGAAAAGGACTCATTACTTTGGATAACTTGGTTGTTCATTGTGATGGGTCTAGGGCTGGTGTATCTCTTATGAGCAAGACAGAAAGACTGAATTTTGGTGGGGTTGAATTGTACAAGATTTCTACTTCCCCAGTCTAATATTCTTTGGAGATCCACGGAGACAGAATCCTCCATGAGTCTGCGATCCTCATCTAGTTGGGCTAAAGAAACAGGCTTAGGATATTGTATATTTGAGTGAAGGGTCCTGTCGTCCGCGTAACTGTGAATTAAGTTGGATGTGCTAGAGAAGAGGTCATTGATGTGGAGAAGAAACAAAGTAGGGGCTAAAGCTGAAACCTTGAGGAGCTCCTGCATTAATTGGATATAGTTTAGAGGAATGGTCATCCACGACAACAGAAATGCTCCGGTTGGAGAGGAAATTTGCTGTCCAGGTACAGAATTTTGGTGGTAGGCCATAGGCCGGGAGTTTATTAAGCAGCGCTGCGTGCCAGACCTGGTCGAATGCTTTGGATATATCTAGAGCGACAATCTGGGATTCACCGTGTAGTTCCATAGACTTGTACCAAGAATGGGTGACAGAGGAAAGGAGGTCGGCAGTTGATCTGCGCTGACGGAATCCATACTGCCTATCGTGAATTAGACTGTGTTTTTCGAGAAATTTTAGTAATTCGGTGTTTTTATACTTTCCCATCACTTTAGAGACGACTGAAAGGAGGGAAATAGGCCTGTAGTTGCTAGGAAGCGCTTTGGATCCTTTCTTGGGGACGGGTTGTACTCGAGTTTTCCAGTTACTAGAGAATATGCCCCTATTGTAAGATGTCTGAAACAGACGAGTCAGGACAGGAGTAAGTTCTGGTGCGCATTTTTTGAGAACAATTGCTGGGATATCGTCAAGGCCAGAGGCTTTCTTGGTATTAAGAGAAGATAGCATCTTTCGTACCTTTTTAGTTTTGAAAATGATATCCGTCATTTTGTGCGCGACATTGGGGACTGTTGGTGGTTGAACATTTGCAGGTGGGTTGAGAGTAGAATTGGCGGCAAATAACGAGGAAAAAAGTTCAGCCTTGCCCAGAGCGGTAGAAACAATTTCGTCCCCTGAGACAAGAGGTGGGAACGTGCTCTTGCAGAAATTATTCTCAATAGATTTAGCAAGAGTCCAGAAGGGTTTGCTGCCGTTGGAGCTTAAGAGGACTTTGTTTTTGATGTGGTTATTAAACGAGTTTTTTGCCTCAGAAAGAATGCGGACATAGCGGTTTCTTGCGTCGTTAAATGCTTGACGGTTTTCTTGACTGGGATTGTGTAAAGCGTTTTGTGAGCTTTGACCTTTTCAAGTCTGGCCTTGTCGCAGGATTTAGAGAACCAGGGCTTTTGAGTGGCTCAAGAGGTTTTCTGTGTACGTGGAATAAATAATTCCATGCCAGCTTGGATAATTTCGGTGACGTTTTGTGAGATATCAGAGGGGTCAGGTTGAGAGAAGCAGACAGACGCCCATGGAAATGAGGAAAAGTAATCCCGCATTTCGTCCCAGTTTGCGGAGTTGTAGTGCCAAACGATACGTGGGTGCGATGATTGTGTGACCTCGGGTTGCATTGTGCAGGTAGCAGTGACCAAGCCGTGGTCTGAACGACCAAGGGGGGCGGTGACTGATATCTTGTAGCATTCAGGTTTTGTAGTAAGAAGGAGATCCAAGGGATTTGAGCTGTGTGTTGGGATACGAGGAAAGTAAGTAGGTTGCAAGTAGGCTGCAATATTTTATCATTTTCAAAAAGTATGGATACAGCAACCGTAAATCAGTGTTGGAAAGGGTCTGGGTGCAGCAAGTATGTTATGGTAGAAAATTTTCGTAAAAATATTTTAACCGATAGTTCAATAAATTTTCCATTTAGCTAGAATCTTCAATTTTTGAAAATGTAATCATTTTTTACGTTTGATTAAATACACATTCTGTATAAATTTTATTAAAATAGATTTAGATGGTGAAATTCTAAAAAGATTACATTTATTACAGGTAATTTCATATCTAGTATCAAGTAAAAGTATCATATATCATATCTTATGGTTTGTAGCTTGTAGAGGACAACGGTTTGTAAGTAGGTGAGTGCTCGTGTACCCAGCTCAGTTCTCAGTGCAGCTGTACCGGCAGATCAATACAAATGTCCTTGGCCGCACTATAGGGGAAGTGCAGAGTGCAGATGTACGGACGTGTCCCTCATATAATATCATACAGCACATCAAGTGCTGCTACTCTGCTACATACTTACCTTCTGGTTTTATTAAGAAATTATAAAGTGAAGACATGAAGACTTGGTTGTTGCCACCACGAGTAAAAAAGAGATGATGCTAATAAAAAAAAATTAACTCAGACTAGGCAAAAAAAAAACATTATTTCTCAAATTCACAAAGTAAAGATTGGAACCTGTGATGAGCACTGATAAGCTCACACTTGGAGAACCCAAATTACCACAACACATTAAAGAAAACCTGACGATCATTTCACTAACCAAGTTAGCGTCATCAGAGGATGAATAATTCTAAATATCTTATATCCACCACTCTATGTATATTCTGCTGCAGGTAGTAGGTCACTAACGATTTAGGGAGGTTCAACGAGTCCAAAATTAACATAGTTCGTTGGCGGAAATATCTGTATTCTTTTATTAGTGAATTTTCTTAGGAAAAAATTCACTAATGTGGGAGATCCCGACTGTTGAATTTTGAAAAAAATTCTTCAAAGAGCGCGAACTATGACCCCCAGAGCCCATATCCGGGGTTAGTCGGACGTGCTTATGCCGGTATTTATTTTGTAAACTAATCTATCAGGAGACTACCCATATGCGGCGGAGCGAGATTCATACACTTCTCATTATTACTATATTTAGCTATATATGTATATGTATATATATATATATATATATATATATATATATATATATATATATATATATATATATATATATATATATATATATATATATATATATATACAGTTTCGAAGGCGTTTAGCTGTCCTGGTTTTCTAACATTTAAAAATTTTTTTTAGCTTCTCATTAACGTGGTGATTATTATCCCAAATATGTCGGGCAACGAAAGACCTATCTATAGTACCGTATCTTAATTGTACCAAATGTTCTTTGAATCTAATTCCAATAGATCGTTTTGTTTGTCCGACGTATTTAAGATCACAATCTTTACAATTTATTTCATGAATTCACGACATTTTGGCTGTATTATCCTTGTCTTGTGGGTTACCTCGCAAGTTTTTCGTTTTTTAGTGAATTTTTAATTAAAAAAATTCACTAATAAAGAGGTATCGATGGTGAGACTGCAAAAATTTTTTTCAAATGAGCGCGAATTAGGACCCCTAGAACCCATATCCGGGGTCAGTTTCAATTTTTATATGTATAAATAAATAAATAAATATATATATATATATATATATATATATATATATATATATATATATATATATATATATATATATGTATCCGTCTGATAACTCAAAAAATAATGAACCGATTTCAATGAAACTCGGCAAGTGCCTTTTTTGTATTAATGGCTTGGATAAGTTTGTTAGACAGGAAAATCGGACAGGGTTTTCCGGGAAAATTTTGAGTTTTCTTTCAAAAAAATTTTTTTCTCCGAAAATAATAAGGCTGTTTTAATGAAATTTACCATATATGTTGCCTTGGGAGAGACCTTACTACGTACCAAAATTTAACTTTCTAAGTTTATAGAAAATTGAGTTATTCAAATTTTAAATTTTCTTTCGAAAAAAATTTTTTTCTCCGAAAATTACACAGTTATTTTAATAAAATTTGGTGGATATCTTGCCCTAGGAAAGACCTTACTACATACCAAAACTAAACTTTCTAAGTTTATAGAAAATTGAGTTATTCAAATTTGAAGCATTTAATAAAAATTCACTACCATAAGGCACTTGCTGCGTCCCGAGATTTTTTGTTGTTGTTAAAAATGTTAGTTGCAAATTGGCTTTTTTAATAATGGTATCTGTTCAAGTGGTAAGCAAACAAAGTTTTTTCTGCTTTCTTTCTTCTAAAAGTCGTTGATTCCGCGAACGATTTTTCTTTGTTTTCTGTTTGTTAATTAATTTTTCCACTAGGCAAGCAGCGTATTCGTTATATTTGGCTACGTTGTTAATATTCGGCTACGTTGTTAATATGTTTTAATTCTTTGGTATACCTACTTTTACTTAAAGGAACATTAATTAACCTGTTTACTAAAAAATTCAGACAGACTTTACATTGTTTGTGCGTACGCATGATGTGCAAGGTTACAAGTTGCAAATCCTAAAGTACCCAAAAAGTACTGTCTCCCACAAATCCATAAACCGGGAAAATCAATGAGACCTATTGTTTCGGCTTTAGATTTCCCGACATGCGATTTAGCAAAGTGGTTGGCAAAGTTTACCCGTCAAACAAAAAAGTTTTGCAATGACAAATTTACTTGAATTAATTAATAAAATTAAAGAGGTTAAATTGGTTTGAAGGCGAGGTTTTGATATCATTTGATGTAATCTCATTGTTTCCTAGTGTTCCCACGAAGAAAACGGTAACGTATTTCGATGAGTTGTCAAAAATAAAGAGCATAAATGAAAAGATCTGCAAAGAATACTGAACTCTAACAAATATTTGTATTAAACAAAATATTTTTCAATCCAACATTTATTGCAGACCTTTTCATGCGTAGATTTGTAACAGATATTGAAAGTGAAAGTGAGTATTTTCCTAGAGTGTGCTTTCGTTACGTGGATGATATTTTCGCAGTGTTTAACACAAACATTTGCAGAATAGAAGATTTTATTGCCAAATTAAACATTACATTTGATTCTATAAAATTTACCCACGAATTAGAAATTAATAATAGATTACCCTTTCTAGATGTATTAGCTATCCAAAATAAAGACACTTTAGGAAACCACCATTTTAAGCTACATTCCGAATGACTCACATCATATGTACGCAACAAAAAATGGCCAGTCTCATTTTTTTACTACAGGTTAATTAATTTTCCTTTACGTAAAAGTAGATATACGAAAGAATTAAATTATATGAAGAACGTGGCCGAATATAACGGATACACTGCTTGCCTAGTGGAGAAATTAATTAACAAAGCAGAAAACAAAGAAAATGTTAGCGGAATCAACGACTTTTAGAAGAGAGAAAGGCGAGAACAAGTTTGATTGTCTACCATTTGCACCTCGAATCACTAGGGGTGTGGATAAAATTTTAAAAAAGCCAATTTACAACTAACATTTTCGACAAAAAATACTTGCTGGGTAACCCAAAAGACAAGGATTGTACGGCCAAAACGTCGGGAATTTATGAAATAAGTTGTAAATATTGTGATCTTAAATACGTCGGACAAACAAAAAGATCCATGGGAATTAGATGCAAACAATATTTGGCACAATTAAGAGACGGTACTATAGATAGATCTTCCGTCGCCCGGCATATTTGAAATAATAATCACCACGTTAATGAGGATAATCTAAAATTAATAAAAAATGTTAGACAACCAGGACAGCTAAACGCTTTCGAAAGTATAGCAATAATAAGAAGTGTATGAATCTCGCTCTGCCGCATATGGGTAGTTTCCTGATACGATTACTTTACAAAATAAATACCGGTATAAGCACAGTTGGAGAACCCAAATCACCACAACATATCAGAGGATGCATAATTCCGAATTATTCCTCCTCTGATGACGCTAATTTGGTTAGTGAAACAATCGTCAGGTTTTTAAAATGTGTTGTGGTGATTCGTCAGGTTTTTTAAAATGTGTTGTGGTGATTTGGGTTCTCCAAGTGTGCTTATCAGTGCTCATCACAGGTTCCAATCTTCGCTTAGGGCATAAGCACGTCTGATAGATAATAAAAGAATACAGGCACGAGGGCGGGTCAATAAGTCCATGACTTTTTGAATTAAACACGGGTTTTTTGACAAAAAATCATTTTATTTCTCAACATAATCTCCGTTGAGCTCTATACACTTTGTCCAACTTTTCTCCAATTTTTTATCGCTTCCAAAAAGAAAATTAGCTCGACTAATTTTCTTTTTGGAAGCGATAAAAAATTGGAGAAAAGTTGGACAAAGTGTATAGAGCTCAACGGAGATTATGTTGAGAAATAAAATGATTTTTTGTCAAAAAACCCGTGTTTAATTCAAAAAGTCATGGACTTATTGACCCGCCCTCGTCCTCAAAATAGCTTTTTGTTTGTGAAATGATTTCATCATTGGAGTCAAATCTCTTTCCGCCGAGCCATTTCTTTAACTTTGGAGACAAGAAATAGTCACTTAGAGCTAAATCCGGAGAATAGGGCGGATGAGGGACCAATTCCTAGCTCAATGTATGCAATTCTGCCATGGAGACTACATATGTGTGCATTGTCTTGGCGGAAAAGAACTTCTTTCTTGGACAAATGCCAAATTTCTTCAGATCGTCATTGAATCGGTCCAATAAGTTGGTATAATATTCGCCATTGATTGTTCTTCCCTTTTAAGGAAATCAATGTGGATTATACCGCGTGCATTCCAAAAAACCGTCGCCACCTTGGCCTTCTTCGGCGCCGATTTGCATAGAGGAACCCACTGTTTTGATTGCTGCTTGGTCCCTGGTGTGTTGTGGTGAATGCATGTTTCGTCCACAGTTACGAAACGGCGCAAAAACTCGTCCCTATTGCGGTTGAACAACGCCAAATACTCCTTCGAAGTTGTCACATGATTGCGTTTGTAGTCGATTGTGAGCAAACGCGGCACCCATCTTACGGATAGCTTTCTCATACCAAAGTGATCATGCAAAATCGAAACTACTGAGCCATGTGATATGCCTATGGTTTCCACAATCTCCCGCACTTTTAATCTCCAATCGGCCAACACCATATCGTGAATTTTTTCTATTGTTTCGGGTGTAGCGATCTCAACTGGGCGTCTAGAACGTTCGGCGTCATTTGTGCTTGTACGGCCGCAACGAAATTCAGTAAACCACTTTTTTACCACGGAAATTGATGGTGCAGAGTCTCCTTAGTATTTATCAAGCTTAGCCTTGGTTTAAGTTGTGTTTTTTTCCGCAAAAAATAATGTTTGATGAGTACACGAAATTCGCTTTTTTACATTTTCGTTATAACTCAAGAGGTTGTCTGCTTTCAATGGCTATCTAACACAAACTAAATGACGCAGCTTGTTGAAAATTTGACAGAAGTCAACTGACAGATGCTTGTTGACACGAGCAGTGTTGCCCTTCCTCTGAAGAGGCGGGAAATTCAGAAAGGCACGGACTTATTGACCTGCCCTCGTTTTCCGCCAAACGAAATATGTTAATTCTATAATATAAGATATTTATAATTACTCATCCTCTGATGACGGTAACTTGGTTAGTGAAACGATCGCCAGGTTTTATAAAATGTGTTGTGGTGATTTGGGTTCTCCAATTGTGCTTATCTCAGATTCACGTTGTATGCTAGACAACATTTATCTCATCTAGGTGCAAAATCTGATCGCATTGTGAAATTTGAACTGTGATAAGCATTTTTATACACACCTTGCAAACAATCATTTTATTACAACTATGTTTAATAAATAAAAACCGTTTCATCAATAGAGCGCTGACATTATCAGACTGCCAGTTACACCTTTTAGCGAATTTTCATCAAGATAACTTCGATGTTAGAGAGGTAACGACTTTCGAATTTTCGAATGTGTGGTAGCTAAGTAGTTTCGAATTTTTCATTCTCTGGTAACGCTAACTTTGTTAGTGAAATGATCGTCAGCTCTTTAAAAGATGTGTTGTGGTGATTTGGGTTCTCCAAGTGTACTTATCAGTGCTCATCAAGATTCCAATCTTCACTTAGTCACTTAAAAGTTTCCCTGTTGAAATAATTTCATAGAAATCTTTTAAAACATATTTTCTACAGTTTATGATGTTCTGAAATCGTTGGCTTTTTAAACCTTTCACTTTGTTAGCTTCTGTGGAATTGACTGTGTACGTATTTGCACTTGCAATTCGCAGCTTTATCGTAAAAATCGTGACTAGTCTGTATGAAATAGCAAGTAATAAAACAAAGCGTATATAACAACAGTAATAACTCCCCTATAAATCTCATCGCTTTTTTATGCAACAATAATAGAGTTATAGATTAGTTTTATATCATAATCCATCATCTCAATAATTGTCGGAATAATTTTCTAGGACATTGAACAAATATAATCATACATAATGTTTTGTTCTATGATAAATAGATAAAAGTTGAAATTAAAATTTTAAACAATTATTTTTATTTTATTTAAAATAGGTGTTAATTATTATTTTTAACTGTTGGTCATCTACATTAACGTCTTTATTTATTAGAGTAGGAGTTTAACACTGAAAAGAGTCCACATGATAAGGTAATAATAATAGCATAGATTTAGATTTATTTATTGAGCCAGTCGACAATCAAAAACCGCATAAGCCAAGTCATAAATATAAAAGGTTAGTCACATACAATACAATAATCAATAAAACTTACAGACTAAGTTAAAAAAAAAAGCAATACAAAAAAACAACGAAATGTCGCTGCACAAACACAAAATTTACAAGCTGTCACCAAAATATTCAGCAAAACTGTAGTAAGCCCTGGATATGAGAAGAGACCTGAGCCGTGCCAAAAATCCCCAATTTTGAGTGCTCTAAAATCTCTGTGCAACTTGCTGAAGCATTTAATACACATATAATATGGACTAGATTCATATGTCGAAGATCTGTGAACTGGATATTCAAGTTTATTCGTGCTCTTCGTCGAATACTTATGATTACCGCCCAGAAGTGTATAGTCAGACAATTTAGGTTTTGTGTACAACAAGGCTTTGTATACATAAACTGAAAAAACCGTCATTATTCGAAGTTGAGTGAACCACGATCGGATGTTGAATTGTGAGGAAGATTTAATATCAATCTAATAGCCCTTTTCTGAAGAACTAATACTCTATGCATCTCTGAACAGGTACTTCACACCGCTATACCATAGCTTAATGCAGACTGATAATAAGCAAAATAATATGTGAGAACAGTTTTAAAACTCACGGTAGTCCTCAGTCTCCCAACCGCATAACAATAAGATGAACACCTGGGACATAACTCATCGAAATGATGGTCCCATTTCAGCTTGCTATCAATTGTAACTCCCAGAAATGAAGCTGTACTGGACTGACAGATACTTTTGCGATTTACCCTAACAAGATAACTAGAATCACTTTCAAGTCTTCTTGTATAGAAACCGATCATATTTGATTTTTGACTACTTAGAAACAAATCATTGTCTCCAAAATATTGTGCAAGCTGATTAGCTCGTCCAGTTACAGACACCGAAAGCTCAGCAGGATCAGCCAAATGTACAAGGAAAGTAGTATCGTCAGCATACAAGACTAGTTCATCCACCGGAATGTCACTTGTATAAATAATATACAGTAACGGACCCAAAACAGAGCCCTGGGGAACTCCTCCGGATAATGTCACTGGCGAAGATCGAACATCCCTAAGCTCAACAACTTGCTGTCACAAAGAAAGAAAACCCTGAAACCACTGCACCTCTAATTCCATAGCCACTCAGTTTACTGATCAAAATCTGATGGTTTACCAGGTCAAAAGCCTTACTAATGTCAAGAAACACGCCAAGACATATTTCACCGCTGTCTAAGCAATTGCTCAAGAGATTGACAAACTCAGTGATCGCTGTTGCTGTTGAGGAAAGGCCTTACTACGCACCAAAAGTTCAACTTTCTAAGTTTATAGAAAATTAAGTTATTCCAATTTGAAGCATTTAATGAAAATTCACTACCACAACGCACTTGCTGCGTCCCGAACTTTTTTTACACTCCACTTGTACGTAACTACCGCCAGTGAAAAAAATGGTATGGATACTTAAACTGTGTTTTTCAAGGGAAACATTTTGCCCGTATTTAAATAACTAAAAAGCCTGGACGCAGCAAGTGCGTTATGGTAGTGAATTTTCATAGAAATGATCTGGCACAAAATATTTTATTATAACTTTTTTTTCTTGTAACATAGAAATCTAAATTTTGGTGTATAGTTTACTTTTTATATCGTAAACCTACCTACCAAATTTGGTTATCATAGATTTCTTATTTTTTAAGATAAAATTTTTTTTCAAATTAAAATTCAAAATTTTCCCGGAAAACCTCGTCCGATTTTTTTGATTAACGAACTTGTTAAAGTCATTTACAAAAGGAAGGTACATGCCAAATTTTATCAAAATCGGCTTATTATTCTTTGAAATAAAAAATTTTTTCGAATGAAAACTCAAAATTTTCCCGGAAAAACTCGTCCGATTTTCTTGACTAACAAACTCGTCAAAGCCATTTACAAAAGAAAGGCACATGCCAAATTTTATTAAAATCGGCTTATTACTTTTTGAGATAAGAATTTTTTCGAATGAAAACTCAAAATTTTCCCGGAAAACCTCGTCCGATTTTCCTGGCTAACGAACTTATCCAAGCCATTTACAAAAGAAAGGTACATGCCAAATTTTATCAAAATCGGCCCATTATTTTTTGAGTTATCGGTGTGATACACACACACACACACACATATATATATATATATATATATATATATATATATATATATATATATATATATATATATATATATATATATATATATATATATATATATATAAATTGAAACTGACCCCGGATATGGGTTCTAGGGGTCCTTTTCGCGCTCATTTGAAGAAATTGTTTCAAAATTCAAAAGTCGAGATCTCCTCATTAGTGAATTTTTTCTAAGAAAATTCGCTAAAAGTATGAACGCGGCAAGTGCGTTATGGAAGTGAATTTTCATAAAAATGTTTTTAATAGCTAATATGCAAGCAGGCATCAATTTGGTTACCAGTAGAACCTATATAGAAGAAACAATGTACCATATTTTAGCAAAATGATTGTTTGAAAATGTACAAAAATTTTCCGAAAATGAACTTAAAATGATTCCGGGAAAACTGGTGTCCTAGCCAACGCACCTCAGGTTAATAGCAAATTGACTTATTGAAATTTAAAGCATTAATAGCAAATTGACTTATTGAAATTTAAAGCATTTAATGAAAATTCGCTACCAAAACGCACTTCTGCGTCTCGATTTTTTTGTCTTACAAACATGCATCACATTTCGATGAAAAATGCAAAAATGCAATAATATAAGGTAAGTTCGAAAAATTTTTGTAGGTATCACCAACGACTTATAGATCAACCTGTTATTTTAGGATTGTCAAAATAATTTTATAAAATGCAGCTCAAGACACCCTATAATTAAAGTATACAATTTGTTCTCCTATCTTGTATAATAACAATTATAATTAAGCTTTACCGTAGAAATGCGTCACCCTGTATATATGTAAACAGATAAAAACTAAAACTAAACCCGGATATGGATTCTAGGGCGCCTAGTTTGCACTCATTTGAAGAAATCTTTTTAAAAATTCAAAAGTGGCGGTCTCCCTGTTAACGAACTTTTTGTACGAAAATTAGCTACAAATTACAGACCGTTAAACCATAAACTTAACTAAAACTACTGCCAAAGCACAAGAGAAAGGGTCTATTTGAAATTAATTTTCTGGAATATTTGTGTAAAATGAAGGACAATGACGGTTGAAGCTGAAACTTAAGGGTTTGTAGAACACTCTTCTTGTAACATTTTCTTTACATAACCTGTTTTCGTTTAAGTTCTTTGCCCAAATGTTGCCAATTTTGACGCTTCAAATCGCGACTTTGGCGTTTTGAGGAAAACCCAACATTTTTTTCTTTAAATGACTATAACTTTTTGTCTTTTAACTTACAGACATACATTTTGGCACATGGTTCACTTTTTATAATGCAAACACGCGTACCAAATTTGGTTACCATTACTTAGTTATTTCCGGAGATATAAAAATTATCCAAGAGAAAACAAAATTTTCCGGGAAAACCAGGGCCGATTTTTCTGGCTCACGAACTTATCTAAGCCACTTGTAAAAAGAAGGTACTTACCAAGTTTGATCAAAATCGGCCTGTTATTTTTTGAGTTATTGGTGTGATATATATATATATATATATATATATATATATATATATATATATATATATATATATATATATAATATATAAAAACTTAACATTTGTCTGTAATATATCATAGATTTTGTTTCCCACACATAATATTCAGGTTTTATGCGTTTCTCTATCAATCAGTAGCACCCAATTTGTTTGAAATGCTCATAACTTTTATCATTTTAATTTGTAGATCATATTTTGCGGTATATTTATCATGTGAACCAGCGTACCAAATTTGGTTTACCATAGATATGTTATTTTAGGATTTACAAAAAATTTTCCAAAAAAATTCAACATTTTCCCGAAAAAGTGGGCTAAATTTTCTAGTGAACAAACTTGTCTAAGCCACTTACAAAAGCAAGATGCCCATCTAATTTCATTAAAAAAATCTGCTTATTATTTTTCGAGCTTTGGTGTGACATATATATATATATATATATATATATATATATATATATATATATATATATATATATATATATATATATATATATATATATATATATATATATATATATATATAAATCGAAGCTGACTCCGGATATGTGGTCTAGGGAGCCTACTTCGCGCTCAGTTGAAGAAATTTGTTCTAATTCATATGTCGCGATCTCCACATTAGTAAATGTTTTATAAGAAATTTAATTTAATGAGAGTCAGGATCATTTAAAAAGGTCTCAAATTCAGGGCGTTCTCTCACAAAACACAAGAATTGGAAGAAGCTGTATTACATGAAAGAAAACCCTTATACAAGTACCATAAAGTTAACTAGAAATTTTAACAGTTAATTAGTATGGTCGATCCTCAAAGATCAACAATTATTATACCCGTAACACCTACGTTAATCGAATATTGGAAATAGATGAAAACTGCGCTATAAGATTTTCTTACTCATACGTGAGAAAATGTATAAAAATTAGAGTGAAATGGCCAGTTTCGTCCAGGTCATGACCTAATAAAAAATTAAAGTTAGTTGGGTGGTTTAACCCCCAAAAAAAGTTTGAAATTCTCTAATCTGATTAAAAATAATATAAACGTTGACAAAAAAGAATGATGAACAAGAAAACAAAACGGAAATTGAGACTCACGTATAACCTGCAAGAATGTTCATCAGTGTCGATTTTCCAGCACCTGAAGGTCCCATGATTGCCGTCAGCTCACCTGCGTGAAAATCACCATTCACTTTTCGCAGAAGTCGACAGCTTCCTGTAAATAAAAATAAATAGATACACACATATATGGAAAAAATGTATAAAGCGTGTGTCACTTCAAACGTAAACATCTTCCCATTTCTGTAGCACTAATTTTCATCTACTACTACACCAGATACCTATAGTTTTGTTATTTCGAAGAAAATTGATCGTTGTATGAGGAAATTTAATTGGGCATGTCTAAATGGCATTTAAAATGTCAGATCTGCTGCATGTTCAGGATATTCACAATAACGTGATACATTTAAGAATAAAAGTCTGGACGCAGAAAGTGCGTTATAGTAGCGAATTTAAAAAAAAAATGTTGTTATGGTTACTCGTAGCAATTAATTTAAATTTGCTTACTGGAAAGTTTCCAGGCTAGCTAGATATCAATGTGCAGGTGAGTCTTAAGTAATGGTACACAGAGCAATGGCCGATTCTTCATTTCAATTCAGCCACATGTATGTTATTCCAAAAGCTAATAATAGCCAAGATACAGGATGTCAAAGTTGAAAAATTATATCCCAACCTAAAACACTTCGAGATAAATCCACGAATTTTTGTATTCGGGTTTTTTTGGGATGAGTAATTCAAATTCGTCAATGATTTGGATGTAATTTGTAGAGGACGCCACAGGCGGCTATCAGGACACATCTGATTCGTTCCAACTTTTTTGGGCCACACTGTATGTCATTGTAGAGCCAAAAAATTGTTGCCCCTATATTTTTTACATAAATAAGATATACGTTATTACAGTCACGAGGAGTAACGGTTTTCAAGAAAAATGCATTTAAAGCTGATGTTGCACGAAAAAGAAACATTTTGAATAATTGGTAACGTTTTTGTATTCCTACATCAATAACAATAATATCTAAAACAATTATAAATGCAACATATTTTCCTGTGACAACAAATATTCAATATGACCACCATTTTCTTGGATACATCTTGCAATCCTCTTAGAGAAAGACCACTTCATTTTAAACAGCAATTGTTCATTCCGAAATATTACCGCACCATGTTTAATTTTGTTAAATAATTCTTCAGGTGTATTTATCGTATTTTGGTAAACTGTCGATTTCATACACAAAAGTCCATAGGATTGAAGTCAGGGCTTCGTAGAGGTTAGGGTATTGGCAATTCACATCCAAATGCTGAAGAATCTTATGTTCGTTTCCACGAAGCTCTAATGGAAAGCTTTGAAAATTGCTTCCCTGTGAAAAAAAGGAAGAGGGTTATCTCTGTTAAAGAACACATTTTCCGGAGTGAAATTATCAGAAAACTTAAGAATCAGGTAGATGCTGCATATACAATCTTTAGAGTAAAAAGAGATGATAATTCAAAAACTCTTTATGAAAGCCTAAATAAACAACTAAGGACACAGATTGACACTTCTATTAGAAACTATAACAGAGATAGAATTACAAATGCTGATAATAAATCTAAAATCATCTGGAAGTTGATAAATTCGAATATAAAAACCTCGAGGATTAACCAAGGAGCAAGTACACTAAGTGCGGACTGTCTAAATTGCCATTTTTCCAGAATTGGTGAGGATAATTTGGTGCCAGTAGAAGACACGTCAAAAAAGTGCCATTCCTATATAAAACGTGTCAAACTACGGAGCAATGGGTCAATGTTTCTCGAGGACACATCCCCACGTGAAATTATGCAGGTGGTGTTGATGATGAAAAATAAGTCAGCTTGTGACATCTTTGGATTAAACATAGTACTTCTAAAAAGGATAATCCACGTGATTGCAGACCCACTGAGCAAAATTGTCAGTATGTGCTTTGCTCAGGGTATATTTCCAAATCTATTAAAAATTGCAAAGATAATTCCTTTCCCAAAAAAATGGCGACATGAACGATTGCAACAATTATAGGCCAATTTGTATTCTCCCTATAATCTCGAAAATCTTGGAAGCACTTATTAAAAAGAGATTAGCAAGCTATATTGATAGGCAGGAAATCCTAAACCATTCACAGCATGGATTCAGAAGAAATAGGTCAACAACTACGGCGATGACATATATAGTTGATTTTGTCTTGGAAGCACTTAATCACAAAGAAAATGCCGAGCTTTTGTGCGTTGACCTTAGTAAAGCCTTTAATATGGTAAACCACCAGATCCTTATCTCTAAGTTGGAATATTATGGAATGAGAGGTAGAATAGGAACACTTTTACAATCATATTTAAGGAACAGGGTGCAGTTGGTTAGCTGGCAAAATACCACATCAAATTTTAAACAGGTAGACTTGGGAGTACCACAGGGCTCTATACTGGGGCCAATGCTCTTCCTATTATATATTAACGATTTGCCCGAAAACATTAGGGCAGACAGAAGTTGCATCTTCGCAGATGACACGACAGTAATTGTTGTTGTTGTTGTTGTAATTTGGTTTGGCCTCGGACCGTTAGGTCCATTAGCCACAGACTTTTTTTAAATTTATGTACGACAGTAATTAATAAAGCAGTTCCAGACCTTATAAAACACAAAGGTGACCAATCCACCCAGCAGGTGGAAGCATGGGTTAAGGCAAACAAGTTATTGCTTAATGCAGAAAAAACATCAAGACTTGTCATAACTACCAGGGACTATCTACAGAACTCAGGCGAAAATATTAAAGTTTTAGGCTTTCATATTGATGGTTGTTTAAGCTGGAAACCCCACATAGACCATATGTGTAAAAAATTATGTTCAGCCATCTACTCAATCCGTAGAATAAGATACATCATAGATTAAAGCGCCGCAAGGGTTACTTACTATGCTCACTTTCAAAGCATTGCAACCTATGAGATTTTGCTATGGGGATCCTCGCCACATGCAGAACGTGTCTTTATACAACAGAAAAGAGCAATTAGGGCGATTGCTAACGTTCCTCAGGACCACAGTTGTAGAGAACTATTCCAGAGGTATAAAATACTTACCCTACCAGCAAGTTATATAATTACTTGCCTTCTTTACATTTATGACTATCAGGCCAGTTTTATCTCCCATGAACAGGTTCACAGTTACGAAACTAGAGGTAAAAGTCAGTTTGTGATTCCTCATTACAGGATAAGCCGCACACAGAGGAGTAATGGGTATACTGGAGTTAGGTTGTTTAATTCACTTCCAGCAGTGGTCAGGGAATTGCCTAGAAGACAGTTTGCATCTGTGATAAAAAGAAAATTAATAGAGACACCTATATATTCAATTGAGGAATTTAATTTTTAATTAACTGTTGTGTGTTTTTGTCAGCTCATTTTATATTTTGTTTTATTTTATGTATATTGTCACCCACTATTTGTCATGTGTAAGTCCAGTATACAATTATTTTATTATTTTATGTGCGACGAACCATGTAAATGTTGATGGTTAAATAAATGTTATGTTATGTTGTTATGCAACGATTGTCAAAGCATGTATTTAAGAAATCCCTTACTGGACGAGAGAAATGCGCAGGTGCTCCATCTTTCATAAAAAAAAAACATTAATTGCCTTAAACTCAGAGGCACATCATCCAAAATGTTCCCTAGTTCATTTTGGAGAAACTGTAAGTACAGAGGACCACTCAATTTGGGTGGTAATACATAGGGTCCTAAGAAATAGTTGTCAATAACTCCGCGCCAAATATTAATTTTAAATTCGTGTTGATAATGGCGGTCTGTAGTTGGGTGAAGGTTTTCTGTATCCCACACATGTTTGTTTCGAAAATTGAGTATTCCTTGACGAGTAAAAGTTGCCTCATCCGTAAACAGAATCTTATTAATAAAACGTAAATCTACATTCTGGTGCATGCGAACAAAGTTACAGAATTGCAATCGTGCTTGAAGATCAACTTCAAGTAGGTGTTGCACTGGCGTAAAATGATAAGGGTGTAGTTTTTCTTCATGAAAAATTCGCCATACTGATTTGTGACTTATTCCTGCACGAGCCGCCATAAGTCTTGTACTTATTTCTGGAGTGTAGGCAACGGCTACTACAATTTCTTCTTCTTGCTCTGGTGAGATAATTTTTGGGCGTCCTAAGACTTTTTCTTATGCTGAAACGAGCCAGTCTCATCCAATCGATCGTAAATTCTCTTAAAAGTTTTGAAATCTGGTTGATGTCGATTGGGGTACATTTTTAAATATCGCTTCGCGTCACACCAGACACATCGTGTCCACCACTTATGAAGAAGTGTTCCTAATAATCAAGACCTTAAAAGTAGGAAAGCTCCTGGATACGATGGAATTTCTAACGTAGCCCCGAAAAACCTATCCCGCAATACAGTAGTATTGATAGTCGCAGTTATGAATGCCATACTAAGATATCAACACTTTCTAAGCAAGTGGAAACTTGCCGATATCGTTAACATTCCAAAGCCCAACCAAGATTCGCTGTTCCCTTAAAACTATACGTCAATTAGTCTACTCCTCATCATCGGCAAAATCGCTGAGAGATTAATTCAGAAAAGGTTAGCCTCATACACCTCTGAGAACCAAATCCTTCCGGACGAGCAATTCAGATTCACCACACCATCACTACATGACAGATCAAGTCCTTCGAGTGGTAGGAAACATCACCGAGGGATTTAACACGAATAAGTCAACTGGTGGAATCAACCTAGACATTGTTTAAGCCTTCGACAGAGTTTGGCATGCACACCTCCTTAACAAACTTCTATCATTTAATTACCTGTTCCTTCTGATACTCCTCATCAGATCATACCTGAAATAGCGGAAGTTCCAGGTGAAACCCCTAGGAACCAGATCTACAATTCACTCAGCCACGGCTGGCCTTCAACAGGTTCTGCTATCTCCCCACTGCTGCACAATATATTTGTCGGAGACATTTCGCCGCCGCCCCAAAACGTGACGTAAGCACTATGCACAGACGAGACTATCGTCCTCAGTGGCTCCACGCAGCCGAGGATAGTAACCCAACGTCTACAAACTGCCTCAGGCGAGCTGGAAGACTGGTACAAGAAATTGAGATTCGTTAAACGCTGCCGTCTATTTCTTCCTCTTTTGAGCTTTTAATCAGGCAAATAATTTTTAATTAGGCAAAGTGATGTCAGGTCAGGTCAGGAAGTCCGGGTTAGGCAGGATTCTGATTAAACTGCACCTCAGTCAGGTCTTTTATGTCGTAAACTGGCAAAAAACAATCCAAATTCATTTATGTTGATATATGCTTTTTTTACAAAGCTTATCCTAACCCGCTAAGCACCAACAGCTCAAAAGAATTAAAACATTTAAAATCCCAAAGCCAAGTATTAACCACTCCGATGGAGGTATGGACTAAGTTTCGGTACTCCAACACTCATACTCAAACTCCCACACACTTAGGTGGGTGATGAGATGCCCAAAATAAATTCGCACCCCCCCCCCCCCCCCTATATAAAAAATATATCAATATACTATCATACGTCATTTTTTTCTGTTGTTTTTGCCGTTTGTATGTATATATTTGTTTTGGGCCTTTTCTTTGAAATTTTTTTTCGTTCGAAACATGACTCGTCTATGATTTGGATAGTCACATGATAATTAGATAACACATTTAAAAACATTTTTACTGGTTATTTCATTCGAGTTTACACAGGAAACCTAATAATTCTTAAATGCCTTTTAAGTAGACTAATGAATTATAATTCTAAAAGTCGATAATATCCATAAGTTAAGTGTTCATAAATTTAAAGTATGTGGAAAGATAATATAGATATATATCAACATTTTAACTGTGATTACATAAATCTAAAACTAATATTTAAACACAATAGGTGTGAACAAACTACTTATTAGTCAAACTAAAATATACTCTTCTTTTCTTATTTATCATTCAACTAATTTTCACAATCTGAACTCCGTCCACCATTTCCTCCAGGCTAATAGGTCCCAACTTCTCTTCCACACCGAAACCCAACTCAGTGCCAAAACATCCACTAATCACCTTAATTTCCCGTGGTAAGAGCTCCTTACTTTAGATTGCATGGAGGCGTGTGCGCATACGTCCGTAACAATCTACCCTGCACCAGACTTCCCAATTTAGAAACTGGAAGAAAATACATACTTTCCAGGAAACTCTCTCTCAGGGCTGCAACTAAATTCATCTGTTGCATTTACCGGTCACCTTCTGACAACAACTTTGTCCAGGTATTTGACTACCTTTCTGAAAAAAACCGACCATCTGATTTCTGAATACCCTTCCTCCGAGATCACTATCCTTGGTGACTTCAATGTCCATAATAAGGAATGGCTAGGATCTTCAAAAACCGATCCACAAGGGAGAGCAGCGGAGGCCTTTGCAGTCAGCAATTCTTTAGCCAATATGGTTCAGCAACCTACTTACTTTCCTCGCATCCCAACACACAGCTCAAATCTCTTGGATCTCCTTCTTACTACAAAACCTGAATGCAGTCACCGCCCTCCTTGGTCGTTCAGACCACGGTATGGTCACTGCTTTCTGCGCAATGCAACCCGAGGCCACAGTGCCATCAGACCCACGTATCGTTTGGCACTACAACTCCGCGAACTGGGACGAAATGCCCTCATTTCCATTGGCGTCTGCTTCTCTTATCCTGACTCATCTGAATTATATCTCACAAAACGTCGGATTTAAGTATATATATATATATATATATATATATATATATATATATATATATATATATATATATATATATATATATATATATATATATATATATATATATATATATATATATATATTATAATCCGATCAGTTTTCCGGGGAAAATTTAAGTTGTATTTCGAGAAATTCTCTGAAAGTACAGTTATTTTGATAGAATTTGGTACCTAGGTTTTTACAATAAAAAGACGATCAAATATCATTTAATGTATTTAGTTTAAGGAAAAAATGAGCTCTTGATATTTTTAGGAGGTTTTTATGAAAAATCGGTTCCATAAGTCACTTGCTGCGTCAGGACGTTTTAAATTTTTAAACTAACAAAGAAGCATTGATATGTTTGGTATGTTACGTAATATGAACATGACACATATCCTTATTTATCGCATACTTTATCTGCTCAAAAAGTTTGTACACTTATTAGATAGGTACTTAGAAGGTTAGCCCCTGTATAAATATGTTCACGCGTGTGTCCGAAAATGTGCATACCAAGACCGAGGATATAAATGGTAGTTGCGTCTAAAATTAGTTTTAACAAATTCTAACTTTGCCTAATTTCACTTAATTGAGCGCGTCACTAATCAACTTTCAGTTGTTTCCAAACAACAAAATTAAAATGACATTCTTTTAGCATTTTAGTGGAGTAACCTAAAACCTCAAGTATGATCAATGTGAAATGTTTTGTATGCTTATATTGCTTAGGGCATTTTCTACAAAATTAGCACAATTTTAGATATTAGAACATCTTAGCCATTGGCTTTTTAAAGCAATACAGATCTATTCTTTTCATGTACAGGCGATTCACATAAGAATTTGTTTATAGCAAATTTTCCCAGAAAAAATCCGCTTATGAGGAGATCGTGACTTTGGAATTTTGAACAAAATTTCTTCAAATAAGCGTTGACTGGCCTACTGGCAACGATATCCGAGGCCAGTTTAAGACCTTAAAGGTTTGTATTATATATATATATATATATATATATATATATATATATATATATATATATATATATATATATATATATATATATATATATATATATATATATATATACAGGGTGATTCATAAGTGGTGACCAAAAATGAAACCCCATATTCCTTGAACAATTTTAAAGAGGGTATGTCCTATAAATTTTTTTTATATAATGCTTCATTAAAAAGATACAGGGTGTTGAAGTTGAATTTCAAAAAATAAAATTTTCCAATTTTTTAAAAAGTAGCACATATATTTTGCTGAAACTTCGCATGTGTACGCTGTTATGTAAGGCGCATATTCTACCATAACAATTGAATCGGCTAATCCAGCAGTGGCGCGCGTACCCACATGGTTATCCCTCAAGAAAAAAACGGGTAAGCCAATGATATTTTTTTTCATTTTTTATTTTTTGAATCTTACTTTCATTCGTGAACAAAATGACTCTCTTGATAATTTTCTGCACGACGCTTATTTTACGAGTAAGCAATGAATCAGGTAAGTGTTTTAGAGCACAGATCATGATTTTTGACCAGTCGTTGTTTGGTAAAAAATCGCAATGATACACTTTTATCAGGCTTATAGTAATTTATTTATTACAATAAATGTTCAAAAATGCCACCATTGGCCTGAATACACGCACGACATCTTTTTAATATGGAAAATTTAATGTCTTGAGGATTCATTGTTGCTTGAATATGACGAAAAGCATTATTCATCAGTTGTTGTAGCTGCTCTGGTGTATTTATTTGTTTACTGTAGACCAGTCGCTTAAAATCACCCCAAAGATAGAAGTCAAGTGGGTTTAAGTCCGGTGATCTTGCAGGCCAATATATTGGTCCAGTTCTGCCAATCCATCTTTCATTATAATATTCATGTAGCCATGTAACAACGTTTAGACTATGATGCGCTGGTGCACCGTCATGCTGGTACCACATTATACATCTTGTTGCTAGTGGAACGTCATCTAGAATGTTTTATACATGGTTTTCTAGGAGCGCTAAGTACGAAGATCCATTTAAACGTTGTGGCAGGACCATGCACAGTGAGCCGTTAAAAATACCACACCCTAAATTAATGGAAAATCTATGTTGAAATGTGCGAGTCCTTGCTGCATGTGGATTTTCCAATGACCAGATATGCTCATTATGAGAATTATAAATACCATTTCTTGTAAATGTTGATTCGTCAGACCAGAAGATTAGATTAGGGAATAAGATATTTTGATTGTTCATTTCCAACATCCATTCACAAAAAACTCGTCGATGCACATTATCTCCAGGTAGAAGGCAATGAACATTCTGTCGATGATATGGATGTAAGGCTTCTCGATGTAAAGTTCTCCAAACAAAGCTTTGAGAATATTGTAACTGCGTGGCAATCCTCCGAGTACTTGTAGAATGTTGATCCATCACTGCATCCACCACTCTCTCTTCGTCTTCAAGTTGATGTTGTCTTCTACCATTAGCTCTAGCGTCAGGACGTTGTCCAATACCGCACTGCCGAAGTCTTGAAAACGATCGAGAAAAAACCCTTGGTGTAGGTTGACGGCGAGCGGGAAACCTACGTTGATATTCCCGACAAGCAGTTAGAGCATTTCCATCAGCATATCCGAAGATAAAAATTATATCTGCATACTCTTCTGAGGTGTACTCCATTATAAGAAGTAAAAGAGTAGAAAATTTTGCAATTTTATAAAGTTTACCACTTACAGCTATTCAAAATAATAACTTGTTAACCTAAACGTCAAGTGACACTTAATGACAACTTTGGCAAACCAGACTACTACTTACTAAAATACAACAAAGATAATCGTCGTACAAAAAATTATCAAGACATTAAATTTTCCATATTAAAAAGATGTCGTGCGTGTATTCAGGCCAATGGAGACATAAAAGTGTATCATTGCGATTTTCTACCAAACAACGACTGGTTAAAAATCATGAAGTATGCTCTAAAACACTTACCTGATTCATTGCTTACTCGTAAAATAAGCGTCGTACAGAAAATTATCAAGAGAGTCATTTTGTTCACGAATGAAAGTAAGATTCAAAAAAAAAATAAAAAAATATCATTGGCTTACCCGTTTTTTTCTTGAGGGATAACCAATGACATGTGGGTACGCGCGCCACTGCTGGATTAGCCGATTCAATTGTTATGGTAGAATACGCGCCTTACATAGCAGCCTACACGTGCGAAGTTTCAGCAAAATATATGTGCTACTTTTTAAAAAATTGGGAAATTTTATTTTTTGAAATTCAACTTCAACACCCTGTATCTTTTTAATGAAGCATTATAGGAAAAAAAATATAGGACATACCGTCTCTAAAATTGTTCAAAGAACATGGGGTTTCATTTTCGGTCACCACTTATGAATCACCCTGTATATATCACTGCGATAGCTCAAACAATAATTGACCGATTTTGATGAAAATATGTTTTTTGTAAATGACTAGGATACATTCGTTTGCTACGAAAATTCGAACAGGTTTTCCGGGAGACTTTTCTATCGTTAAAAACAATAAAGCTATGCGTAATGAGTCGTCTACACGTTGCCTTTATATACTGTAGCACCGTCAAAATTTCAAATTTCTAATTATAAGAGAAACCGAACGACGGAGATTTTAAACATTTTTTGTAAAGATTCGCTATCATAACGCACTTACTACGTTCAGCATTTTTTTAGAATAACTAATTTAACTGGACTGGCATACGAACCTAATTAAGTTATCAACAGAAAAAAGTATCATTAACACCAGTTAAATATTATTTAAAATATCATGGTGAAACATCATTATTAGTGAATTTTCGTAGAAAAGATTCACTAATCGGGAGAACCCGACTTTTGAAATTTTTTTTGCAAATGAGCGCGAACTAGGACCCCTAGAACCCATATCCGGGGTCAGTTTCAATTTTTATATGTTATATATATATATATATATATATATATATATATATATATATATATATATATATATATATATATATATATATATATATATATATATATATATATATATATATATATATATATATATATACAGTTACAGGCATTTAAAGAAAAATAAATTTGGGTTTTCCTCAAAACGTCGCGATTTAAAATGTCAAAATTGATCATATTTAGGCAATGATCCTGAAATTAATATGAGCTATCGAAAGAAAATGTCTCAAGAAGGATGCTTTACAAAGCCTGAACTCTTAGTTTCAATCGTCATTGTCCTTTATTTTACTAAAATATTCCCAGAAAATTCATTCAAAATAGACCCTTTCTCTGATGCTTTGGCAGTAGTGTTGGCTATAGAGTTTATCGTTTAATGGTATATCATTTTTGTCAAATTTTCGTAAAAAATCTTTAAAGCTCAATATATCCGTTATTATACAAGTTACGAAAAAAAATGGTATACATTAATTATAGGGTGTCTTGAGCTACATCTTAAAAAATATTTTCACAATTACAGGGTGGCCCATAAGTCGTTGGTGATTCAAATTTTCTTTTTTTTAATCGAACACGCCCTATGTTATTGCATTTTTGCATTTTCCATCGAAATATAATACATCTTTGTAAGAAAAGAAATTCAGGACGCAGCAAGTGCGTTATGGTAGCGAATTTTCATTAAATCCTTCAAATTTGAATAGCTCAATTTGCTATTAACCTATAAGGTTGACCAGGGAACAATTTAAGTTTACTTTCGAAAATTTTTGTACATTTTCAAACAATAAAGTTGTTTTGATGAAACATGGCACATCGTTTCTACTATATAGATTGATGCCTGCTTTCTTAAAAAAAACATGTTTGCTATTAAAAACATTTTTATGAAAATTCACTACCATAACGCACTTGCTGCGTCCAGAAGTTTTAATAATAAAGTCATGTGACATATCTGATTGGTGATCATGTTCATTGTTCATTCTAGATTTTCTGTACGACAGGTAGAAACTGTATTAAGGAAGTCTAAACCAATAAGTACTGGTAGTATCGACCAGGCTTCATCATTCATGTTAAAAAATTGTGCTCCGGTTTTATCTGGCTATCTCACATTTTTCTTTAACAAGCGAGTACCCGGCATGCATTGCAATGCCACTGAAAGAGAGAAACTGTTCGTGATTGCAATTTATTTACAGAAGTGCTTTTGGGTACACAATATTTTTGTTTTCCCATATGTTTTGTACACGAATAAATCTGAAGGTTTTCCGACACGTGAACAGGCCACATAAAGCTGTCCATGTAAAAAGCATGGATTTTCCATATTCAGTTCACACACTTGTAAGGGCTGTCTCTGTGCTTTGTTGATGGTCATTGCAAATGCCAGTCTCAGAGTGTTGCTAGAGGTCCTCTAAACGACAGGCAGTATGGATTCCGTCAGCGCAGATCAACTGGCGACCTCCTTTTCTTTGTCACCCATACTTGGAACAAGTCTATGGAACTACACGGTGAATCCTAGATTGTCGCTCTAGACATCTTCAAAGCATTCGACCACGTCTGGCACGCAGCGCAGCTTAATAAACTTCCGACCTATGGCCTACCAACAAAACTCTGTACCTGGACAGCAAATTTCCTCTCCAATCGGAGCACTTCTGTTATCGTGGATGGCCATTCCTCTAAACTGTATTCAATCAATGCAGGAGTCCCTCAAGGTTCAGCTTTAGCCCCTACTTTGTTTCTTCTCCACATCAATGGCATCCTCTCTAGCACATCCAACCCAGTTCACAGTTACGCGGTCGACAGCACCCTCCACTCAAATATACAATATACTAATCCTGTCTCTTTAGCCCAATTAGATGAGGATCGCAGACTCATAGAGGGTTCTGTCTCCGTGGATCTTCAAAAATATTAGACTGGGGAAGTAGAAATCTTGTACAATTCAACCCCACCAACTCTCAGTCTTGCTTTCTATCTCATAAAAGATACACCAGCCCTTGACCCACCACAATGAACAACCAAGGTATTCAAAGTAATGAGTCCTTTTCACTTGTTGACATTTCTCTGGATGTGAATCTCAATTGGCACCAACATGTCACATCAATTGCAGAAGTGGCTTCTAAGAAATTAGGTTTCCTCTTCCGGGCTCGCAAATACTTTTCACCAGCTATCCTGGACTCCATTCAGAAGAGAGCCAGACGTCTTATCGGTGACCCTACCCTCGCCCAAAGGCTGCTATCCCTTACCCACCGACGTGCCGTTGGTGACCTCTCTCTTTTATAGATATCTGCACAGGCAGTGCTCAGGGGAGCTTTCTTCCATAGTTCCTTCACCTGCTGCCCCCAACGGATCTACCAGGGGAACAGAGCGAATGCATCTTTTTACTGTCCAGGTCACCAGACATAGAACATCTTGTTATGCCCGCTCTTTTGTCCCGAGGACTTCCAAGTTGTGGAATTCCTTGCCGGCACATGTTTTTCCTTCTCCTCCGAACCTCCAAACCTTCAAGTCCAGAATTAACAAGCTGCCTCTTTCCTCCTTGTCAACACCCACGGTACGATAGTATTTAGGCTGTAAGCCCTCGTGGTGTGTTGTTGTAATATATTTAAAAAACGTTGGGGATCCCACAGGGATTTGTTCTGGGGTCGCTTTTCTTTAGTTTATACACCAATGATATTAAATACTTTATTGACGTTTCTTTTGTATCATATGAATTCTAGAACTAAAAAAGAAAAACAGAAAAACATTAAACTAATGTTTGGTGTCTCATGTATGCAGTACACAGTGCAAATTTAGAAACGATTCAGAGAAGGTTCATGAAGGTTATGTGCTTCATAGAGCACGGGATTTATCCTGCTGTTGGCATGCTGCAGAATCAACTGTATAGTTTGGAAAAACGTATACCTATTTTCGATTAAGTTTCTACAAAAACTTGTGGTTAGAGGGTTGAATTGTTCGGACATTCTTTCTCGCATGAATTTTAAAATAAGAAGGTTAGAAATTGTTTTTTTTGGCCACATCACACACGAACGTTGTAAAAAATTATACGCTGTATCGCATGTGTGGTTCTTACGACAAATTGATAAATTCAACTATGAAAATGCCGGAAAGTGCGTATCTGATGAAAATAGACAATTCAGTAATTTAGTTGAATATTGTTTAGCCACAAACTTCATTTCAACGTTTTAGTGAATTTTCGTAGAAAAAATTCACTAATGGGGAGATCCCGACTTTTGAATTTTGAAAAAATTTTTGCAAATGAGCGCGAACTAGGACCCCTAGAACCCATATCCGGGGTCAGTTTCAATTTTTATATGTTTATATATATATATATATATATATATATATATATATATATATATATATATATATATATATATATATATATATTTATATATATATTTATATATATATATTTATATATATATATATATATATATATATATATATATATATATATATATATATATATATATATATGTATCACACCGATAACTCAAAAAATAATGGGCCGATTTTGATAAAATTTGGCATATACGTTTCTTTTGTAAATAGCTTGGATAAGTTCGTTAGTCAGGAAAATTGGACTAGGTTTTCCGGGAAAATTTTGAGTTTTCATTCGAAAAAAATTCCTATCTCAAAAAGTAATAAGCCGATTTTAATAAAATTGGGAATGTACCTTTCTTTTGTAAATGGCCTTCATAGGTTTGTTATCCAGGAAAATCGGACAAGGTTTTCCGGGAAAATTTTGAGTTTTCATTCAAAAAAAAATTTTATCTCAAAGAATAATGGGCCTATTTTGATAAAATTTGGCACGTACCTTCCTTTTGTGAATGTCTTTGATGAGTTCGTTAATCAGAAAAATCGGACGAGGTTTTCCGGAAAAATTTTGAGTTTTCATTTGAAAAAAATTTTTATCTTAAAAAATAAAAACTCTATGATAACCAAATTTGGTAAGTAGGTTTACGATATAAAAAGTAAACTATACACCAAAACTTAGATTTCTATGTTACAAGAAAAAAAAAGTTATAATAAAATATTTTGTGCCAGATCATTTTTATGAAAATTCACTACCATAACGCACTTGCTGCGTCCAGAGTTTTTCTGTTTTTCTTTTCTCTGCTTTAGAATTAGTTAATTTGTTTTTCCAGTTACATTTTTGGGTTCATATTTGTAGGAACGGTGTATACCAAATAAATTAAATAAATACATAGTTTGTTCGGCGTAAAGTCGCTAATAAAATAGCCGGAGATTTACGACCTTCTAAGTCAGTTTTGGGCTTTATAATTTTATGTTTTGCGCATTTAAAAGTCGTTTTTTTTTTAATTTTACGTTTGACATCTAACCAAATTTATAGGTTTTTACATTTGAGATAATAATTAGATTCGCGTTAGCTAGTTTTTTGGGTCAATTAATTTACACCAAAACACTGTAATTAATTTAAAACACAGTCCACGGGTATAATGCATTATAAACATTAACTGCATTCGTTTATTTTTGTGTCAATAAAAAATTACAGATCTTTGCCCATCCTTCAGAATTAATCTCAGATTAAATAGTGGTTTAAAATAATCATATTAGCCACTATTAGCAATAATAACCTAAGCTTAATTATCCTATCGTCTTATTAGTAAATCATCGTAGAAAAATTCACTAATGAGGAGATAGAAACTTGAATTTTGAAAAAAACTTCTTCAAATGAGCGCGGACTAGCCCCCCCTAGAACATATATCCGGGATCAGTTTCAATTTTTATGTTTACATATACATATAGTATAAACAAATTTCAAAAGGCGTCCGACGCCACGTCAGAGCTTTTAGACACAACCAAATCAAAGATACCATAGAGAACAACAAGGGTATGAAAGTTCTACTTAGAAAGCTTGACAATGCAAGGAAACAAATAATAAAACTTAAAAATGCACAAGGGCACACATCAACGAACGGGAAAGATATTCTAAATATATATATATATATATATATATATATATATATATATATATATATATATATATATATACATACATATATACATATACTTTATTGACTGAAATTACACAATACGTCTATACGGTAAGTCCATTTTGACTTGTGTTGTATATAGTGACATAATTTAAACAGTTTATTCTAAAAATACTTGACACTGCATTATCCAAATATGACATACTTCGAATTTTGACAAACCATTTTAAATAAACTTTTTATACCATTTTTTCTTCCATCTTACATGTCCAATCACTGCCTTCATTTACTACTAATCTTTACACATCCATCATTACTTTCCCATCATCATTCTTCATTTACTTTCCATGTTTATACCAAATTTATAAAATTTTATGCAAAACCGAACCGCTTCATTCTGACAATTAAATGTCAGTGGAAGAGTTTTATGGAATGCTATATAAAAGCCAAAGTGATATAAGTCTACATGCAGAATCTGACATACTAACCCGTAAAAAAGGTGTGGTTAACCAAGGCTCGGAAATAGTTGATGGAAATATCACTAGATGAGATTAAACTAGCCCTGGAAAAGATGAAAAATCGAAAATCGCCCGGAGAAGATTGCGTGGTTTCCGATGCGATAAAGATTGGTGGTCCTTGCTTGCTCCAAAAAATTAAATCTCTTTTTAACATTTGTCTCTTCAATAGTACGATACCAGAAAAGTGGCACAACACCATCGTAATACTGGTCCACAATATATATATATATATATATATATATATATATATATATATATATATATATATATATATATATATATATATATATATATATATATATATATATATATATATATATATATATATATATATATATGCCACTCTTGTGGTAAAACTACATGAAAACACGAATCCTATAAAAATTGGGAGAGGAGTACACCAGGGAGATACGATGTCTCCAAAACTGTTTATCATCGTCCTGGAATATGTCTTCAAGACGCTAGATTGGGACCAGAAAGGTCTAAAAATAGACGACCAAAGTCTGTCAAATATACGGTTTGCAGACGACATTGTCTTACTGGCTGACAACTTGGAAGATATTAGAGTGATGCTACAGGAACTTCAGGAGGCCTGTGCAACAGTAGGTCTAAAAATGAACATAGGAAAAACAAAATTTGTGACAAACCTCGTTCCTAGTAACAACCTAATTATTGAAAACTCTGAGGTGGAATGGGTAGGTAAATACACATATTTGGGCCACGAGATAAGTATATTCAAAGCCAACCAAACTTGTGAGATAAACAGAAGAGTTATACTCTCCTGGGCGGCTTACGGCAAACTTGGAGACGTTTTCAAAGGCGACCTTCCAATATGCTTGAAAAGAAAAGTTTTCAACCAGTAATGACCTACGGCGCCGAAACACTAACCCTTACCAACGCTTCTGCTAAGAAACTAAAAGTAGCACAGCGCAAAATGGAGAGGTCGATGCTTGGCGTTTCGTTACGTGACCACATTAGAAATGAAGAATTACGCAGAAGAACAGGAGTGACTGATGTGGTCGTACATGTGGCAAAACTCAAATGGAAATGGAGGGGACATGTGGCTCGCATGCAAGATGACAGGTGGACAAAACGATTACTTAAATGGAGACCCAGATCCGATAAAAAAAACAGAGGAAGACCACCAACTCGCTGGAGAGACGACATTACAAAACTTACAAAAAACTAGATTCGTAGCGCTCAAGACAGAAAAGAATGGACTCAACTAGGGGAGGCCTATGTCCAGAAGTGGACGCAGATATATATATATATATATATATATATATATATATATATATATATATATATATATATATATATATATATATATATAAAAATTGAAACTGACCCTGGATATGGGTTCTAGGGGGCCTAGTTCGCGCTCATTTGAAGGCATTTTTTCAAAATTCAAAAGTCGGAATCTCCTCATTAGTGAATTTAAAAACAAATTCACTAAAAGATAAACGATGTTGTGATAAGTTAATAAAAATTCGGGAAGCACCAAGTGCGTTATGGTAGCGAGTTTTCATTAAATGCTTTAAATTTCAATAACTCATTTTTTCATTAACCTAGAAACATCAGTTTTGATGTATTGTAAAGCTAAAGCTTCTATTAGGGCAACCTATCGACAAAATTTAATCAAAAGAAGTTTTTAATTTTTTGACGTACAAATGTGTTTTTCAGAATAATTAATCTATTTTTAAAAACTGTTCCGATTGCGTTAGCTAACGAACTCATCCAAGCTATTAAGAAAATAAGTAGGTACACTTGGAGAACCAAAATCACCACAACACACCTTTTTAAAGACCTGACGATCGTTTCACTAATAAAGTTAGCGTCATCAGAGGATGAAAAATTCTAACTATTTTCTACTACAACACCATCTATTTATATTGCTTCTTAGGTAAAGAACGCTTTTCAAAAAACTATTTTCAGAAACCTGTACAGGACCCCCCTGGATGCACAAACCACAAGAAAAATTTCTTGTTCACACCCCCCCAAGGAAGTTACGGGACCAGGAGTGAATAGGTAGTAAAAAGGAAATATGAGCAGAAAATGCGAAGAAAACGAGCTTGAAAGCTGTCTATTTGAAGCCATATCCCCATTAAACCCTGCCTACCCCGCCCAACACCCCTATTCGCCCCAGGTCTTAGGGGTATGAGCAAGAAATTTTTCTTGTGGTTTATGCAACGAGGGTGGCTGTATGCACACGAGAGGGGAAGGCAAATGCCTATGACGAAGCAGGACCCCCCCCCCCGTTCAGCCCGTGACAGATGCTGATTGGGGTGCGGGGTTGGGGATCTTGGTGCTTCGTCGTGGGGATTTTCCTTCCCCTCTCGCGTGCATACAACCATCCTCGCTGCATAAACCACGAGAAAAATGTCTTGTTCATACCCGCCAAGGAAGTGACGGGAATAGGCAGAATGTGCGGGGTAGGCAGGGTTTAAGGGGGATATGGCTTCAAGATGTGAAAAAGACAGCTTTCAGGCCGTTTTCTTCGCATTTTCTGCTCATATTTCCTTTTTACTACCTACCCCGGCCAGCACCCCTATTCACTCCAGGTCCCATAACTTCCTCGGGGGGTGTGAGCAAGACATTTTTCTTGTGGTTTGTGAATCGGGGTGGGGGTGGGGGGCTTGGTGGGTGAAGACAGGTTTCTGAAAACAGTTTTTTGAAAAGCATTCGGGAGCTAATCTGTAAATTTACCGTAATTCTTATTTCTTAATGAAATTTGATGTATATCTATTTTGAGGGATGCCGAATACAGTACCGTACTTATTTTCTTCCTGAAAAAGGCCCTAACCAATTTTCCCTTTTTATTGACATAGAAAAACTGCATTAGTAGGCCTCAGTCAGGTGACATAGAGAAGAATTTGAACAGCATTTATAAAGTTTTAATCTTGTATCTTTTCTTCATCAAAATCGAATTATAAAAACAAAAGTTACATGGGTGTTTCCATCTTAAATGGGTCACAATATATATATATATATATATATATATATATATATATATATATATATATATATATATATATATATATATATATATATATATATATATAGATTAAAAATAATATAAAAATTGAACCTGACCCCAAATACGGGTTATAGACATAATAATCTAATGCTGTGACTCTAGGACTCATTTGAAAAAATGTTCTACGAAAATTTGCTAATACCATTCGATTAGCGCCTAAGTAATTTAAAATTTGGGTAAGTATTTTTTTAATTATACCTACCCCGTTTTCTGCTAATGCCGGTGAAAATTGTGTAATTTGATCTAAAATATTAAGAGGATATTCTTTTTATTACTAAGAATACTTAATATTCTAATAACATGCAAATACATGAAGTCCTTGTGTTTACACAAAGTAGTAGCACAGCACAATCAAGATTGATTAATAAACATCTAGTAGGCAAAAAAACAACTTACTTTTCCTGAAAATGCCTTTGACGACGGTGTATGTTAGGTCCTTAAATCCTACATGTACCGAGGAGGGCATACTCTGTCCGAAAGTAACAGGCGATCCATTCTCTGGTATTGTATTTAATAGTTCCAGTTTCAGTGAATCTGGACGCATCAGTCTTTTGTTTAAATTCACAGCGACATGATTCTCATGCTGCATCTTTGCCGTCGAACGCGTACGCGTATCCATGTGCACTTGGCAGCTTCACGCACTGAACTAACCAAAACAAAACACCAACACCACGTTTTGAACCCTTCTCTTCCTTTATTCTTTGTTTTGCAATGCCCGTTTATTAATTCACGATGCGCGCCAGAACGGGGGGACTACTGCTAGTGCGTTCGGTTTATTGGCATTTCGGGATCGTGAACGTCATTTCATTGTATCTTCTGGTTTCTGGTTTCTGGTTTCTGGTTTCTGATTTCTGTTTAAACCTTTCTCAGTTACCTGGAACAATTTTCGTACAATCTACACACCTCTATCTAATCTGTAACGTCACGTTCTAATACCTAAATAAGATGCATGTCGCTTATCAATTGTGTTTAATTGTGATATTAGTAATATGAACTATTATTCAAACGCTTTGTTTAGCTTCTATCTACAAGGTTGTAAACTATTTCATAGTTACAGTGAATGTATTTCATTTTACGAGATGTGAATAAGTAACATTGAGTGATGCGATATTATGTTTCACAGTTATTTTATCAGCTGGGCTGGAATCGAGGTTGATATACAGTATGTCTGATGTCTTATCCGAGTTCAGCAAATGAGCCAGTTTATTGAAGATGTTTGTTCTCCCATTGTTAATTTCATCAATACTGTTATGCAGATATTGCTTTTTAGCAAATTTTTCGTAAAACAGTCTATATATATATATATATATATATATATATATATATATATATATATATATATATATATATATATATATATATATATATATATATATATATATATATACGACGATTAACCCACTTGAAGTAGCGGCTCGTGCCTTAATGCATTGGGGGTGCAAAAAAAGTTCGGGACGCAGCAAGTGCGTTATGGTAGTGAATTTTTATTAAATGCTTCAAATTTGAGTAACTAAGGTTTCTACGAACTCAGAAAGTTGAATTTTAGTGTATAGTGTATAGTGTCTTACCCAGGGCAACATATCCACCAAATTTCATCAAAATAACTTTGTGATTTTCGGAGAATTTTTTTTTTCAAAAAAAGACTCAAAATTTGAATAACTCAATTTTCTAAAAATGTAGAAAGTTGGGTTTTAGTGTGTAGTAAGGTATTGGTAAATTTGCAGATTAGCTCCCGAACGCTTTTGTGAAAAATTTTTTGACATACATCCTTAAAACCCCCCTTAGAGCAAGGTGCAACAAGAAAAATTTCTTGTTCTGCCCCCCAAGGGGAGTTACGGGGCAAGGAGCGAATAGGGGTGCTGGGCGGGGAAGATGTTAAAAAGGAAATACAAGCCTGAAAATATGAAAAAGAGCCTAGCGCCCCGATAGAAAGTCGCCCTTTTCAACAATTCTAACCCCCCTCACCCTCCGCCGCCCCTGTGGCCAATCCCCCACAAAAAATCAGCAGGCCAAGGTCGCGGAATGTCACCTGGGACTGTGCCAAGGGAAACGAGCAGGTTACTCATGCAAGTAGGGGGGGGGGGGTGAAATTTACCGCGGACGGCACATATCGCCGCCCCCAACACCGCCCCATACCGAAGGTGACGTAACGCTACCGGACAGTATGCCCAAGGATATGAGCAGAGAGCTGACGCGTGCAGCGGAGGAAGGAAAATTTCGGGGGCAGCGGCCACCGCCCCAAAAACGGTGTGCGAGGGAGACGTATGAGAGGCCAGTATTCCCCCCGAGGCGAGGAACGGGCAAGGTAGGCAGCGGAAAACAGTGAAGCGAATAGGATAAGTTAAAAAAAAACTTACCTCAGCCAGGTGAGAAGCGTTGGGCGGACGTGATGGTGGAACAATTGGCGAACTACCGGAGCGGGTACTCCAGCCCCGGGTACAGCGATGCCACAGCCTGCCAGAAGTGGTGGAGGCGCATCGTGGTGTTGGGGTACATCCTCCGGAACATACCATCCGCGAGGTAACCATCAAAATGGGCCGCCCTGAGGCCGGCCCTGGGTACGTGACGCCTTGCCTCCAGCCACAAGCGTTCGATGTTCTGTGTGTGCGCACCAGTTTCAGGATCAACGAAGTGGAGGCTGTGATTCACAGTTAAATGCCTGAATCCCGCCGCCTCCAAGTCGCTGTAACCCTTCCAGCAGTCAGTCATTATGATGCTGCCAGGCGACACATGATCCCGTATAACCCTCATTAAAGTGCGCGCACTTCGATCGGCAACCGGAACCATGAATGCCTGGCCGCACACACCACGCGAACCACGTACAACACCGCCGACGACCTCTGACCTGACCTGACCTGACCTGACCTCTTAGGCGCCGCCCACGGTTGTACTTGCGTTTGGAGAACTTAGCCTCGTCGATCTCAACAACGATATCAGGGCCCCCAATCGGAGAGATAATACCGGTGAAGTGATCGACTAGCACCTCCCGGATGAAGTTGAACCAGTCAACAACCGTGTGCGCCGCTACATTGGTCTCGTCCATAGCAAATTTCACCCGCGGTGGGTTCCGGGACAGGTATATCATAACAAGGTGACATACCTGTTGCACATTAATGCGGGCACCGGAGAAGAAGGTGTCGGTCAGCGCGGAGACCCGGAACCTACAGGTACCACGATGCCTTGCGGCATATCGCCTATCGCAATTGAACACCGGCAATCCGCGGCGATATGTAACGGTCACCTTTCGCGAGCACTTTGGGCAGCAGGTGTGGCAAAGAAGCACCCCGTGAGCCCTAAGATATTCTGTTAGGGCAACGTTGTCCAGCAGCAGCGCGCTAAAGTTTAAGTTTTTCATATAACAAAAGTCACATACGTTGTAACCGCACTGTGAAACGGTGGGCAATACTGGAACAGTTTGTGCAGCCATAATTATTTAGGAGCAGAATATTAGAAACAAAGGAAAGCAGTTAAAAAATAAAAGACGCACCGAACGCAACGTATAAGACGCAACTGAAGAAGTAGCAAGTAGCAAGCGACAGAAAGGATGTAACAAAGAAGCGTATGAATCTGCACCCCCGACCAATGGGGAAGCAAAACAACCGCGTCGAAACATCGAGAATAACAAAAAGTAGAACCTGCGACCAATGGGAACGCAGAAAAAGCGCGTCCATCGAGAACAAAGAACAAATAATGTAAATTCGATCCTCGCCTAGCAATTGAAAAAAATTGCCTGCAAATAGTTAAAGAAGTCGTAAATGGCGGTAAAACATGGTATAAAATATGGTATTCGCGTAGTTTTCGTGATGAACGTTTGCGTGGTTCACGTTCGCACGTCGCGGTCTTCCCCGTCCGGTGTCGGTTATCTGTCCCGCGACAAAGGAATCGCGGACGCGAACACGAACATCGCGAATGTGGAGCCCGCTTTATGAGATATTGTCGCAAGCGGGAGATCGCAAAGTGTTGGAACGAAGTGTGTGACATTTTCAGCTGTTGTCTTAATCGTATAGAAAGGTTATTATTCGCGTCAGCGATTCCTTTGTCGCGAGACAGAAAACCGACACCGAACGGGGTACACGGGACGCGCGAACCTGAAGCACGAAAACTACGCGAAAACCTCCACACTAACATTCGCGGCGCGAACTACTTTCGCGGCGCGAGCTACATTCGCGTTCGCGCTCTGCGATCCCTTTGTCGCGGGACAGAAAACTTACGCGGGATCAACATTCGCGACGTTCGCGTTCGCGTCCGCGATTCCTTTGAAATGCTGCAAACTCCAAAGTAACGCGAGGTAAGGAAAATTCCCGGGGGCGGCGAAAACCGTCGGCCCCCAACAACACCCCCCTCCCAAGTTTGATGATCGCCACTGGTGAATATGTCGAACGTAACGACCAGGGTCATAGTGACCGTGAACTGCGACAGCGCTAGTGTGCGGGACATTGCGACTGACAGAGACAGCCACACCGTGTGGTGCTCTGCACTGCGAAGTAGAACAGAGCCGCACTAAGGCAGTAAGGTAAAATTGTTGACTTTCCAGAAGAAGTTTGAATATAAATAACTACGCAAAGGAAGGAGAACAAAAGGTAAGAATAGTGTTACTGTGTATGTTTGATACCAAAGTTTATGTATCAGCAGTCGATTTGTCAATAATTGTTCGGGAGCTAATCTGCAAATTCACCAAGGTATTTTACAAGGTAACATATCCACCAAATTTCATTAAAATACCTTTGTAATTTTCGGAGAAACAGATTTTTTTTGAAACAAAACTCAAAATTTTCCCGGAAAACCTTATCCGATTTTCCTGACTAACGAACTCATCCAAGCCATTAATAAAAGAAAGGCATATATATATATATATATATATATATATATATATATATATATATATATATATATATATATATATATATATATATATATATATATATATATAAACATATAAAAATTGAAACTGGCCCCGGGTTCTAGGTGTCATAGTTCGTGCTCCTTTGAAAATTTTTTTGCAAAAGCTCTCCATCGATACCTCTTTATTAGTGAATTTTTTTTAAATAAAAATTAACTGAAAATGAAGGGCTCGCCTATTTTTTCCCCGAAAATGTATTATAAAAAAACCTGCTTACTAAACTTAATAATTATTAACTACTTACCAAGTTTTCCTCTAGTTATACGTTATAGTAGTTAAAAAGTCCTTAAAAAGTTAACCTTTGAATTTAAAATATTAGCCACTGAACTAATCACAGTATCACAATTATTTTGTCCACTTATTAAGCAACCCGAAGTAGTGGCCATCATAATAATAATAAATTTCTTGTTAGAACATGTAAACAACAACGAAATGATCTAATTAAAAATCAATCCGACGCGAAGACGAAAATTACTAGGTAGTAGGTACACACGCTCTGCCAAAGGTCCACTACAAACTGAAAGTGTGTAATTTTATAGCGCACAACAGATTGCTTATTCGGTCGTTTTCGACGATGATTTCGCACTGAAGTATCGCATTTCCTGAGAGCGCCGAAAAATACACACCGCCGCCCGACTGCTTTATATAGATATGGATGTATATAACGTCTGCAACGATTAACACTATACTTATTCTGATTCTGTATTTTGTATTAATGGCTGCCGACTCTCTGCGATCCTCAATATACTAATTTTGTTTGTTGAATGCAGGATTTGGAAAAGTAAATAAAAATTTATTAAAACATAGTATAGCAAAAATATTATTTTATTATTTTATTATTGAGGAGCTGCCCCTGATATATATATATATATATATATATATATATATATATATATATATATATATATATATATATATATATATATATATATATATATATATATATACTTAAAAAATTGTGGGAAAGCCGTCATCTTTAAATTTAAAGATGAAACCAATTTTAAAATAGCTTTTCGAAATTTAAAAACAATTAATAAGATTTTCAGTAAACTCAAAAGTAAGGATGTAATTTCCAAAGTGTCTGGAGTGGTATATTGTATTCCATGTAGTAATTTTTTTATTTTTATTTAATATTATTGGCTGTGGCATCTCGGGCCATTAGCACATTCATTTCCCATCATTCAATATTTTTACAAATTTTCCAGACAAAGTCAACTTTGCTCGCCCAGGAATCGAACCCGGGACCTCTCGCTTAAGGCTGGCACCTAGCAACCTGCGCCACGAGGGCGTCTCATGTAGTAATTGTAGTTTAATATTGACCAAACAAGCAGAGTCCTTAAAGATAGATTAACACAGCACAAAAGTGACATACCTACGTTTACAAAAAAAAAAGAACTTGCGCTCTGTCTGAACATAATCTCGACACTGGCCACAATATAAATTTTAGTAATGTTTCTATTTTACACTGTGAAACCTTAACTAGTAATAAAATAATGTGTTTAGAAAAATTTGAAATGACCTTTAATGAAAATTTAATAAACTTAAAGAAAGATAATTAATATCATTATTGGCTGCGGCATCTCAGACCATTAGCACATTCATTTCCCATCATTCACTATTTTTACTAATTGTCCAGACAAAGTCAACTTCTCGTTGGCTCGCCCAGGAATCGAACCCGGGACCTCTCGCTTTGCAGGCTGGCACCTAGCAACCTGCGCCACGAGGGCGTCTTTAAAGAAAGATAATAATTTTATAAATCACTACCTCTATTTATATTTCCTAAACAAAAACAAATTCAAATAATACACAATAGTTAGCTTCATATGTCAGTTGGGCACTTTTCGACTTCAGTCAAATCTACAAAAAGGTTTTTTCATGTTTGTTATTTCATAATTAGTTATAGTAAAACTCACGTTATATGTAAGTATTTTAAATTTTTATATTTTTCCTATGTAAATTGTAAACTTTTTTCTGTCCATGTTGTAGCCTTGAGAATGGAATAAACTTGTCCGAAAGCTCGGTATTTAATAAAGAGTTTTATTTTGCAACTGACGGTTTTCCCACAATTTTTTAAGTAAATAACACTATTACCGTCACAAAAACTGAATACTATATATATATATATATATATATATATATATATATATATATATATATATATATATATATATATATATATATATATATATATATATATATATATATATATATATATATATATATATATATATATATATATATATATATATATATATATATATATATATATATATATATATATATATATATATATATATATATATACATATAGTACCGATAATAATAATGGGCCGATTTTGATGATATTTGGTACGCACCTACCTTCCTTTTGTAAGTGACCCAGGAAAATAGGACCAGTTTTTTCGCGTAAATTTTGGATTATCTTTCGGAAAATTTTTGAATCTCCGAAAGTAACAGAGCTATGACAATCAAATTTGGCATATACGTTTCTATTATCAAACTTACCCCAGACGCCGAAATTCAGATCGCTAAATTAAACGAAAAAAAGTTATACACGTTTAAAGAAAAAAACTTTGAGTGCCACTGGTGATCAGAGAAAAGCACAAGTACACAATATTTTGTGTAATTAACAAAACAAATTGAATATTACGTACAACGGTTAAGTTTTCTTGACGCAAAACCATCAAGAAGTAGTACAAAAGATTTTTTGAAATTTTTTATAATTTTTCTTCCTAAAAGTTGCGATTTGAAACGTGGAAATTTGCAATTTTCAGACAACGAATCTGAAATAAATATGGATTATGTAGAAGAAATGTCGTAATAAGTGTGTTTTACAAAGCTTTAAGTTTCAGATTCAACCATAATTGTCCTTTATTTTACTAAAATATTTTCGGAAAATCCATTTCAAATAGACCTTCTTTCTGATGTTTTGGCAGTAGTTTCAGCTATAGATTTTATGGTTTAATAGTGTATATTTTAGCAAATTTTCGTAGTAAAAAAATGTTATTGAGAAGAACGCGACTTGAATTTTAAAAAGATTTCTTCAAATGATGGCAAACTATTTCAGTTTTTGTCTGTTTACACATATACAGGCTCACGCATTTCTACGGCAAAGCTCAAGATATCCGTTATTATACAACATATGAGAAACAAATTATATACGTTAATTATAGGGTGTCTTGAGCTGCATCTTATAATCCTAGTTTGACAATCACAGGCTGGCCCAGAACTCCTTGGTACACACTTTCTTTTTTAATCGAACACACATTATCTTTTTGCATTTTTGTATTTTCCATCGAATTATAATGCATGTTTGTAAGGAAAAAATTGATATCGTTCATCGTTTTCGAGTTATTTCAAATGTTTTACAACTTTGCACGTGTTTGGCACATATCACAAACACATCACAAATTGTGATGGGGCGTTTTTACCAATAGATAGCGGAGCCCTATGAAAATGACGCATTCAGATATATTTTTCTTTGTATTACTCGCCGAAAAAATCGACCTGCCGTATTCACCCACTGAGCAAGGTAATATTTCATTAACATTGCAGAATCTTTTCCAAAGCAAGTGTAAGTTTGATAGATTATTTGCAGAAAGCTTCCTGCAAGTTTGTTCCAAATGGCAAATCTTCCCCCCAGTGACTTTACATATGTAAGTGTTTCTTTTGTAACTTTACTGCAAGTTTACTGTAGTGAGCTGTTACAAACTTTCTTTATACTTACAAATGTTACCTTACAGCAAGCTTCAATTTTAAAAGGGCCTAGCAAAGTTGTAAAATTTAAACTTACATTTGCAACTTATCTCAAATGTATATATTATATATACAGTGCAAGTTTGTAACTTGAGATAATTCCAATTAATCTACTTCAGCTTTTTTTTCAAAAATGCTCGGAGTCTGATAATATTCTCAGTTGCAATCTTTTCAAAAATGTATTATACAATTTGTGTCAAATTTCATTGATAATTTTTGTAAATGACAACCTTAGCTTTTTGTTGACTATTTTTAAAGTACACAGCAAGCGATACAAAACCACCAAATTTCAAATTTTCATTATAAATCTCGAGTTGAAAGCAAGAAAAAAAATTGTGTAGTTATCAGTGAATAAAAATTTTAAATCTGCTGGTTTTCTACAACTTCACATGTAAGAACTTTAAAAATAGTCAACAAAAACGTAGGGTTGATTTAAAGAAATTATCGATGAAGTCATTTTTCAAATATGGTACATACTGTATAGCTTTTTTAAAAGACTGCAACTTGAAATACTAACCAATGTGTCCAAGCATTTTTGAAAAAAAAGAAACTGTACTTGATTAACTGAATTTATTTCAAGTTACAAACTAATACTGAATATAGGTATAAAGGTGTATTTATACATAATATACATTTCTTGCAAAACTGTAAAAAACGACTTAAGACAATGTAAATTAGAATAAAATCTTTATTACATAAAAAAAATTAAAGACTTACAACACATTTTATTTCTGCTGATAGATAGATATATACACTTTATTGACCATCAAATGTACATGGTAGGTCACTGTCTTTATAAGTACCGACCATATAGTTACTAGATAGAAATAGTTAAGACATATAGCGAGTGTCCATGTTTAGCCTAAAATGCAGTTCTAGTCAAAACTCAGCAACAAAATAGATAAATTGAACTTGTAATATCGTTGTTAATTGACCGATTTCAAACATTTTTTTTTTTCTAAATGAATACCTATTGTTTTACTAAATAACTCTTAGTCGTGTAGGAAAACGTGTGAAACACCAATAACAAAAATAAAGTAGCATTACTTATTTTGAGAGGCGAGAATTTTTTTAGCTTCGAAAATATGTGGTAACATAGGTATGTGACATAAAATAAAGTCAACATATCAAATACTATTGTGAAAAAAGAAATATCTAAAATGGTGCGTTCATTTCGATTTTAGAGAATGTTTAATTAGGCAAACGTAAGAATATGCAATGGATAAATTAAGCGCAGGGAAATGAATACAACTTCAATGCAAAAATAGTTTAAATATGGCGACAGTCTCTAAAAGTGCTCATGTATATGTCTTAACTATCCCTATAGAGTAAGTATAGTACCCCTAATTCACCTCTTTTTGAGTTTATATCTACTTCAAATTTTTGTCAAATAACGACGTTGATAAAAGAAAACGATCTACCAAATTTGGTTTGTTTTTCTACGTTAGGGCACTGCTGCAATACAGCGGTTTCTTGTAATTAGTAAAGAATCTTTCTAGGTCAACATCTCAACAACCATGGGCGTCAGAGAAAAATTTTATATAAAAATCGGCATGTTTTAAGGTCCTCTACACGCACACATTCTGCGTCCAATGCATTATGAATCACCCGGTATGTAACTTATGTGTTACAAATATATATTATAATGATACTTTATTGTGTGTGTTTTTGTTTCTGTTTGACGGTAGGGATCTTTAACGTGCTCAACATCGCATGGACACGGGACCGATGGCTTTACGCGCCCTCCGAAGGACGGAACGTGCAGACATTCAACTGACTCAAATACAATTCCACAACCTCGGTAGATGTTAATGTTACAGTATGTACTGAAAAAAGTGAAAGGAGAACCCTGGGTTCGAACCCAGTACCTTTCGGTTCAGAGGCACACGTTCTTACCCCTGAACCACAGAGGCTCTACAATGGTAGTTTCTTGGTATTAATTTGCTATGTATCAGTTACATGTGTGTTAGCTTAGTGCATTTCGGCTAGTGCTGGAAATTTATCCGTTTGTGTATTCGAATATTCGTTCCGAAAGCTTCACGACTATTCGAATTATTCGAATATTCGTGGAGTATTCGAATATTCGAATATTCGTCGAGTATTCAAGTATTCGCAGAGTATTTGAATATTTGCACAGTAATTAACACTCCCCTAAGGCCATGAATGTGTCTCGTTATCATTTTTTGAATCTGCCTCTGTTTCCTAGAAAATTAGCTATTTAATTATTAACTTTCAAATAATTCCGGAAATTTTTCATTGTTTATTTTAGAAAAATTAATGACGATTATGATGTCGGTTTCATTGTGCTTATCACAACAGCAGTTAGGTTTTTAGTCATATTTACGTTATTTGCAAGTACATATATAAATAAATAAATAAATCTGCATCCCGTGTATTTGCGTTTTAAGCTAATAGTGTACTTAGTTAGAAAAATATGGCTAATTTATAATTTATAGTAGATGGTGTACATATTGTTAAAACCAAGCAAAGAGAGCCTATACAGTGCAAAGCTAACAAATTAATAATAATCACTTATTTGAAGGATCTACTTTTTCTCCTAGTGCTCCCTGCGATGAGTGCTTCTAAGAATCTTCTGGGGATCATTCCCAGCCATAATATATATTCGAATATTCGAATACTCGAGTATTCGAACTATTCGTATTCGGTTCCAAGCCCTAATTTCGGCACTCCTTATAGAACTGGGGTTTCAATTTTTAATTTTTCATGTTTTGATGAATGAATAATATAGGTTTCCTTGCTTAACTAGATAATTTAGGTAATGAAAAGTTGGTGCGTTCTGTGGACTAATATTTCGAAAACAGAAATCTGCCCAAGAAACGAAGAGTAATTTTTTTAAATTCATCCCCCATTCACCGGATTTATAATGGTAGATTTGTCGAGTGTAACCTTGTGAGAAGTTACATGTTTGTAGGGGCATGTTGCGCATATGAGACAAGGATAAAACTTAGGGGAGCCAATGGTAGCATGCTGTAGTTTTCGGGGTTAGTCGCCAGAAAAGATGAAGAGTATGTTCTGTATGGTTTATCGACAGAAGCTGGGTTTTCCGAAATTAAAAAATTGATGGATTTTAAGTTACTGACACTAAATTACGATAATTATATATATATATATATATATATATATATATATATATATATATATATATATATATATATATATATATATATATATATACCGTTTGGCTGTTATTCTACCTCAGAAGTAACAATTGGTAATCTGAAAATTGAAGAAGTGGAACCGTCCAGGTGACGTCATCTGACAGTATTAGGTACCTTGGCGTTTACATTGATAAATATATGAGGTGGGATGTACGCACAAAGAATTTGGTTGATAAACTCAGAAGTTTGCTGTCTAAATTTACATATTTGAAGTCGTTTGTAAGAATATCCGCTCCGAAAATACTCTACTTTGCTTTGGTGCAGTCCCAGCTCTCTTCTATGGTATCATTGGATGGGTAGGGGTCACCAATAATTACTTGTGTAATCTAAAAGTGATCCAGAAGTAGCTTTGGTGAGTTTTCATTAAAAAAAATTAACTAATGAGGAGATCCCGACTCTTGAATTTTGAATTTTTTTTTCGAATGAGCGCGAACTAGGCCCGCTAGAACCCACTTTCAATTTATATGTATATATATATATATATATATATATATATATATATATATATATATATATATATATATATATATATATATATATATATATATATATATATATATATATATATATATATATATGCGTGCGTGCCCCCGTACGAAAAAAGTTGACAAACAGAGTGGAAACACTTCGAAAAGAAATTAGACAACTGACGCAACATTGGGGGAGTACACAGACAAGAAAATTGCAGAAACGAGTAGAGGGAATAATAGGCCGAGTTCGACAACATTCAGCACAAGACACAGTTAACCGCACTGCACAAGAATGTTTGGACACCTTAAAACAGAAGCTTTCTGTATATGCAGAAGGCTTGAGGAGATATAGAGCGAGCAATAGGAAGTGCTACAATACAATGTTGAACGCTCTGAAAGGACTTTCTACCGTCAGCTTAATTCGCCACCGATACTTTTCCAAATAAGGAACAAATTGAAGAGTTTTGGAAAAGTCAGCTACCCACATCAGCCTCCTGCAATATTGGCTCAAGCTGGGTTAACGAAGAATACCGAACATGTCACAGTTATGAACAAATGCATCATGAGCCGTTTACTACAGATGAAGTCTATGAGGTTATTAAAGAGCTTCATAATTGGAAGGCACCCGGGCCTGATGGCGTCCAAAACTTTTGGCTGAAGAAATTTGGGTCTGCACATCATTTATTGGCGGTGTTAATAAATAATGTTATACTTGACCCAAAGAAGATGCCTGTGTTTTTTACACAAGGAGATACGTATCTTCTGCCAAAGGACCAACAGAGATCTGCAGACCCCGGCAGATACCGACCGATAACTTGTCTCCCTACCCTATATAACTTGATCTCATCCTGCCTTCGGAAACACACTGCGAACGAAACAACATAATTTCCAGCCAGCAAAAAGGGTGTGCCAAAGGATCTATGGGATGCAAAGAACAGCTGATAATTGATTCGGTTCTATGCAATCAAGCTTACAATGGACGAAGAAATCTCTTTACTGCCTACGTGGATTACAAAAAGGCATTTGATTCAGTTCCACACGAATGGCCCATAAGTGTGCTGAAGATCTATGAGATGGATACTTATATTCTGAGGTTCCCTGAACACACAATGTCTACCAGGAGAACCAAAATTCAGTTACGGGTACAAACGGCTGAGAACATCGTAACCAGCTCTATAAAAAATAGAAGAGGTATATTTCAAGGCGACTCGCTAAGCCCATAGTGGTTCCGCCTCGCACTGAATCCACTATCAAACCGCCCGAAGTCCACCAGGTATGGCTTTGGCATAAAAAGCAATGGCAGGAAGCTAATGAGGCTAAATCATCTGATGTACATGGATGATCTTAAGCTGATGGCCTCCACAAAGAATGACGTGGAACAACTCCTTAAAATCGTGGAAGGGCTTTCAAGAGATATTGACATGCAGTTTAGGCTTAACAAATGTCGCACCTTATTTGTAGTCAAAAAGAAGATACAACCAGGTGTATATAAAATGCAGAACGGTCAGCAAATTTGCTCGATGGATGTGGAGGTGTGTTATAAATACCTGGGAATACAGCAAGCGAGGAAAATAAACCACTCGGTAATGAAAAATGATCTGACATGTGAGTTTACTAAACGAGTAAAGCAGGTGGTGCGATCGCATTTTAACGGCAAGAACCTGACTAAAGCTCTGAATACATATGCATGTTCTGCACTTAGCTCTTCATTTGGGATTGTGAACTGGAGTAAAACGGACATCGAAAATCTACAAGGTGCGAACACTCCTAACAAAATCCAAAAGCATCAACCCCGTAGTGCTACCGAGCCAGTAACCCTACCTAGACACCAAGGTGGAAGAGGAGTGTTGGATATTGGTAAGCAGTTAGATCAGCAGATATTGAACCTATGTACATATTTCCACCAGCGAGCGGTTACTTCTGAACAGGACAGATGGTTCCACACCGCTACAATTAAGAGAAATGGAAATACAAAGTCACCATCCGACTAATCAGGACGCAGCAGCCTATCCTTGGGCGACATCTGAATGAGACCTCTCAGGCACATGTCGGCAAATTGGCGTCGAACTACTGGTTGGTGTTCGGACAGATGTTTCCAGAGACAGAGGGGTTTTTGCTGGCCATATAAGACCAGGTCATCACAACAAGAAACTATCTTAAGTATATAATTGCAGATAATTCGTCCAAGATGACAAATCTAGATTTAGGTGCCGGTCATCAGAGACTATCCAGCACGTCCCTGGAGGATGTCAAGCGTTTGCTGCAACAGAATATATAGAGAGACACGACGCAGTTGCAAAAATACTTCATTAAGAACTGCCTCTGAAACTAGAACTTTTAAATCTTAGTAAGGAGCCCTACTATAGATACACTCCTGAGCCTGTCCTAGATAACTCAGGATACAGGTTGCACTGGGATCGGACCGTGCTCACAGACCAACGAGTTGTCCACAACAGGCCAGATGTACTAATAGTGGATAAGTCCTGCAATCAAGTGACGCTGATTGATGTGGCCATTCCAAATACTAATAATCCAGACATAAATACAACAAAAAGATCATTAAGTACAGAGACCTCGAGATGCAAGTAAAGAGACGGTGAGGGAAGATACTGTCCGAGTGATTCCAATAGTCACGTCCTCAACTGATGAGGTTCATAGGAACCTTCGAGAGAACATTAAGATACTGGCTCTTGGAGAGCATCTTTATAAGGTTATGCAGAAGGCGGTAACACTTGCAGCTGCCCATATCGTGCGGAGATTCCTGGGAAATGAGGATGTGTTGCGTTTGCGTTCAGCGCTCGATAACTTGGAAAGGGCTCCATCTGAGCTCAGTACCTTTGGTATCTGAGATACCTGGGATGAGTGAATGTTTCCCTTTGAGGGAGTGTAAAAGTCCTTCAGGCTAAAGTCAAAATAATAATCATAATAATAATCGTGCTTGGTCAGTCCATGTTCGGGATCAATATTGAAGTGAGTAGGTATGCGTCACAACTGAGCATGGGACACCAGGAAGGGGGACCTCAACCACGACATGACGCAACCCAATGTCTGATAGGGAAACTTCCTGTAAATATACAGGACAGGTGTGAATAAGGCCAGCAGAAATAAGTCATTGCGGATCAACTGAGGCAATAAGAGCGTCTGTCTCTAGATGAGCGGCTCTTACTAACGCAGGCGTCGGTTTCCCATATTAGGGACGTTACTCCACTAGCGTCTGTATCCCATGTTAGGGACGGCTGTATAAATGCTGGCAGTAGCTCTAAAATGCAAAGCACAAGATGAGTAGAGGAATATTAAGGAATCGAGTCGCGGGTGATCGGTCCTCGCAACACCGCGCAGAAGGTTCTGACACTGGATCAACTGTGTCAAATGTGCTACCAGTGTCAGTGGATAATGGTGGATCTATAACAGATCAACAGTCTAGCCACTTATGGCTACCGCAGAAATAGCAGATTCAGCTGCTAACAGGTGAAATGGCTTGGGGACATCATCCGTTTCAGAGTCGTACGCCAATTCAAGTCAAACTGGCCAACGCATGAAGTGGACCAAAGAGAGATTTCCATAATGCGTGCGTACTATGTTCGAACAAGAGGGGAAATGGAAGTCGAAGGATATAGAACAAGAATTCATACTGAGTGGAAAAAATGTACTCGTATCCGAATAGTATATTAAATGAGCAGCAAGTCTGCAGCCAGTTAAACTCCATTCAAAGAAGAAGGGTTCTGTCGGCTGCGAAACTTGAACAAATTAAACAACAAGCTACTGTAGAGCTATAATTAAACGTGCTGCCACATGATCAAATTTGAAGTGGCGAGCGGTTAAAGGAAGAGGAACAACAACAAGAAGAAGAACCTGTATCTAAAATTCTAACATCGACACCAATTAAAACATTGATGGCGAACTGCTACTGAGCAATCAGAAATACTGTCTTATGTACGAGGGTATTCCAATGTAGGAGAGGCCTCGCATACCAACGACTACAGGGAACAAGAAATTTTATGGCATCTGTGAAACCCGTTATACACTCTTGGAAGAGTTGGTTCCTCCGACTGTTACTTTGGAGGAACACTGTGCCGCCCTATCGGTCTCTGAAGCTATTAATGAAGAAACTAGAACAGCTAAGACTGAAGCCTCCTCTAAAATTTATAAGCCGGGAACTGAGTGCAAACCAACATGAAAGAAAAGAATTCAGGAAAAAACAACAAAGCCAGAAGAAGGTTGGACATTTGTTGGAGTACTTCACCAAGAATAGGGACGTGTCAGGGAGGGCGAATCGGGGAATAGAGACGACAGCCCGAAGAATCTGGCTCACAATGAGCTCTAGAGACCTGGACGGAAGACTGAGAGAGGAGGATGAGCGGCTCAGACAACGTAACAGAAAACTTGGTGCGCGAATCCGCAGATATGACGAGGCATCTAGAAGACAGCAACAAGGATCAAATGCCCCCTGTCGATTTTACAGTGGCTGACGTCAAAGCGGCTATAAAGAAAACACAAAACTGGAAGTCACCTGGCTTGGATGGTATTCATAATGTATTTCACTTTTACGCATCCTCGTCTGGCACTGCTGTTCAATGCCTCTATGGGGGAACTAGCTACCCTGCCAAAGTATCTGCTGACGGGCACAACCTACATTTTGGTCAAAGGAGGGAACAGTCGTCAACCAGATAACTATAGACCAATTATAAGTCTGCCAACAGTGTGTAGGCTCCTAATGTCGATCATCTCTTCTAAGATCTATGGTCATCTAACAAAACAAAACCTGTTAGCCACTGAGCAAAATGGTTGTTGCAAAGGTACCCGGGGATGCAAATAATTACTAGTCATCGATAACGTGTTCACAGAGCTGGTGTGCAAACGTCTGCATAACCTTTCTATAGGGTAGGTGGAGTAGAAGAAGGCATTTGATTCTGTGCCTCAGTCGCGGCCTCCGCGTGTTCTCGAGTTATATAAAATTGACCCAACACTAGTGAAGTTCTTGTCGGCCGGCATGGCAGAGTGTAGGACATCTATGCATGTCAGGCAGGGGACTCAATCGTATAAGACCAAATATTTCAAAATTCGAAGGTGAATTTTCCAGGGTGACGGCCGTACTTATGAACTACATCGTGCCATATGAGAGGCAGATGTTTCAACGCCACTATAATGAAAAAGAAAGTGAAATACAAAATCACCGCATCGGACTGATCAGAACAAGCTGCAATTTTGGATACAGCAGCCTCTCCATGGGCGACATCTGAATGAGACCTCCCAGGCACATGTCGACAAATTGGCGTCGAACTTCTGGTTGGTGTCCGGACAGATGTTTCCAGAGACAGAGGGGTTTTTGCTCGCCATACAAGACCAGGTCATCCCAACAAGAAACTATCTGAAGTATATAATTGGAGATAGTTCGCTGCAAGATGACAAATTTAGATTTGGGTGTCAGTCATCAGAGACTATCCAGCACGTTACCGGAGGATGTCAAGCGTTTGCTGCAACATAGTGTAAAGAGAGGCACGACGCAGTTGCGAAAATACTTCATCAAGAACTGGCTCTGAAACTGGGACTTTTAAATCTTAGTAAGGTGACCTACTATAGACACACTCCTGAGCCTGTTCTAGAGGTTGTACTCGGATTGAATAGTGCTCACAGACCAACGAGTTGTCCACAACAGGCCAGATGTACTAATAGTAGATAAGTCCTGCAACCAAGTGACGCTGATTGATGTGGAGATTCCGAATACAAATAATCTAGAGATACAGTACAACGAGAAGATCATTAAGTACAGATACCTTGAGATACAAGTAAAGAGACAGTGGATGGCAGATAGTGTGCGAGTGATTCCAATAGTCATGTCGTCAACTGGTGTGGTTCCTAAGAATCTTCGAGATACCATTAAGAGACTGGGCCTTGGAGAGCATCTTTATAAGGTTATGTAGAAGGCGGTAATACTTGCAATTGCACACACCGTGCGAAGATTTCTGGGAAATGAGCATGTATCGCGTTGTCGTTTAGGGTCCGATAACTTCTAAAGGGCTCCATCTGAGCTCAGTCTCTTTGGTATCTGAGATACCTGGGATGAATGAATGTTCCCCTTTGAGGGTGTGCGAAAGCTCTTCAGGCTGAAGTCGATATAATAATAAAAATAATTTTGTTTAGCATTGCCATATACAATTTCTTTCTAATTATTTTTTACAACAAAAAATAATTATATGTTCACTTAATGTTATATACCTACTAAGTAACCTAAATCTGGTTAAACCTATAAGTTAAACTACTACTATATTAATTTAATATCTAAGTATTTGGGTTAACTATAATTGCACAAAGTACTACTATCCTTAATCAACGTCATCTGTTTCAAGAAAGTATTTCTTGATTTTTATTTTAAATGATCTTATAGGTCGTAGCTTTTCATTTCTTCTTTTAGTTGGTTGTATTCAATTTATACTTTGAAAAACAAGTAGTATTGTACAGATTTCTGTTATACACAGTTTTTTGCTCATTCACGTAAACATGCACTACATTTAAACACAACTGCAAGCTTCTCTGATATTTTCTTTTACATGTATAATCAATGTGATCACTAAATTTCAGTTTCTCGTCTACTTTTGTGTCTTATAAGATTTAGTCTTACCTATTATTGTAATTTCTTGTTTGTACACTACGCTTTCATAGCCTTGTTACTACTAAATATCATCACCTTTGATTTATTAACATTTGGTTTCAAACTATTAATATAGAGCCAGTTACATATTTTTTGCAGATCTGCATTTTATTTACTTACGAGCTCTTTTTCATTTGTTCCTGGTGCATAATTAACAGCATCATCAGCAAATCAGTGAATTTTACTATGTTAGTGGACCAAAAATACCCTCCCGTGGAACCACCGTTTCAATTCATCTGGTTTCTGACATAGATTTTCCATACACCAACATTTGTGTCCAATCTGCCATATATAACTTTCAAACTATTTCTTTACTGTACCTATTGGAACACATATTTTTTTTTAGTTTTAATAATAATATTAGTCTATCTACTGTTTCAAATCCAAAAATACCACTATCGTGAATCCTTTGTCGTTGTTAACTTTCCAGTCATTGTAATAGGTGGTAGTGGACTTTTCCTTTACGCGATAGTAAAGGATTTTCTTCACGCCCGAGGAGGTACCACCCCGTACGTCAAGGAGCCGGTAAAGTCGCAACGGACGTTTCCGGTTCTGGTGTATGAGTCGGTTCCCTTATAAACAAAAATGATGATGGCTCCTCCTTGTACAAAGATTCAGGAGATAAAATACCCCTCCATTCGGATCTCCGGGAGAGGGGTGTGCGGGGGGCGCCGGCATCAAGATTTAACATGTCCTTCTCGAATATATGTGGCATAAATTCTAACCTGAAATCCGTTCACCATTTTCTCCAGGTTAATAGGCCCAAACACTCACCGAAACCCAAATCAGTGCCAAAACAGCCACTAATCACCTTAATTTCCCGAGTTATGAGCTCCTTACTTCCTTTAGATTGCATGGAGGTGTGTGCGCATATGTACGTAGCAATCTACCCTGCATCAGACTCCCCAATTTGGAAGATGGAAGAAAATACATACTTTAGATGAAACTCTCTCTCTCTCTCTCTCTCTCTCTCTCTCTCTCTCTGTGTGTCAGGGCTGCAACTAAATTCATCTGTTGCATTTACCGGTCACCTTCTGACAACAACTTTGTCCAGCTCTTCGACTACCTGTATGAAAAAACCGACCATCTGATTTCTGAATATCCTTCCTCCGAGGTCACTATTCTTGGTGACTTCAATGTTCATAATAAGGAATGGCTATGATCTTCAAAAAACCGATCCACGAGGGAGAGCAGCGGAGGCGTTTGCAGTCAGCAATTCTTTAGCCAATATGGTTCAGGAACCTACTTACTTTCCTCGCATCCCAACACACAGCTCAAATCCCTTGGATCTCCTTCTTACTACAAAACCTGAATGCTATAAGACATCAGTCACCGCCCTCCTTGGTCGCTCAGACAACGGCATGGTCACTGCTTCCTGGGCACTGCAAACCGAAGTCACACAGTCATCACACCCACGTATCGTTTGGCACTACAACTCCACGAACTGGAACGAAATGCGGGATTACTTTTCCTTATTTCCATTGGCGTTTGTCTGCTTGTCTCATCCTGACCCTTCTGATATCTCATAAAACGTCACTGAAATCATCCAAGCTGGCATGGAATTATTCCACGTACACAGAAAACCTCTTCAGCCACTCAAAAGCCCTGATTCTCTAAATCCTGGAACAAGGCCAGACTTGAAAAGGTCAAAGCTCACAAAACGCTTCTACAAAATCCCAGTCAAGAAAACCGTCAAGCATTTAACGATGCAAAAAACCGCCATGTCCGCATTCTTTCTTAGGCAAAAAACTCGTGTAATAACCACATCAAAAACAAAGTCCTCTCAAGCTCCAACAGCAGCAAAACCTTCTGGATTCTTGCTAAATCTATTGGGAATAATTTCTACAAGAGCACGTTCCCACCTCTTGTTTCACGGGATGGCATTGTTTCTCCCGCACTGGGCAGGAATGAACTTTTTGCCTCGTTGTTCGCCGGAAATTCTACTCTCAACCCACCTCCAAATGTTCAACCACCAACAGTCACCAATTTCGCGCATAAAATGACGGATATCATTTTCAAAACTAAAAAGGTACAAAAGATGCGCTCGTCTCTTAATACCAGGAAAGCCTCTAGTCTTGACTAGATCCCAGCAATTGTTCTCAAAAAATGCGCACCAGAGCTTGCTACAATAGAGGCACATTCCCTCGTAACTGGAAAACTGCTCGAGTACAACCCGTCCTCAAGAAAGAATCCAAAGCGCTTCCTAGCAACTACAGGCCTATTTGTCTTCTTTCAGTCGTCTCTAAAGTGATAGAAAAGTATATAAACACCGAATTACTAAAATTTCTTGAAAAAACAGTCTAATCCACGACAGGCAGTATGGATTCCGTCAGCGCAGATCAACTGCCAACCTCCTTTCCTTTGTCACCCATTCTTGGAACAAGTCTATGGAACTACACGGTTAATCCCAGATTGTCGCTCCAGCCATATCCAAAGCATTCGACCAGGTCTGGCACGCAGCGTTGCTTAATAAACGACCGGCCTATGGCCTACCACCAAAACTCTGTACCTGGACAGCAAATTTCTTCTCCAACCGGAGCATTTCTGTTGTCGTGGATGGCCATTCCTCTAAACTATATCCAATTAATGCAGGAGCCCCTCAACGTTCAGCTTTAGCCCCTACTTTGTTTCTTCTCCACATCAATTACCTCCTCTCTAACACATCCAACCCAGTTCACAGTACATACAATATTCTAAGCCTGTCTCTTTAGCCCAATTAGATGAGGATAGCAGACTCATGGAGGGTTCTGTCTCTATGGATATCCAAAAAATATTAGACTGGGAAAACTCTACCAAATCTCAGTCTTGCTTTCTATCTCATAAGAGATACACCAGCCCCAGACCCATCACAACGAACAACCAAGTTATTCAAAGTAATGAGTCCTTTGCACTTGTTGGCATTTCTGTGGATCGAAATCTCAATTGGCACCAACATGTCACGTCAATTGCAGAAGCGGCTGCTAAGAAATTAGGTTTCCTCTTCTGGGCTCGCAAATACTTTTCCGGGGCTAATCTCTATACCTTATATACTTCACAAATAAGGCCAAAGCTCGAATACTGCTCCCACATCTGGGGTGTCGCTGCCGCTTCTATACTCGCTATCCTGGACTCCATTCAGAAGAGAGCTATACGTCTCATCGGTGCCCCTACCCTCTCCCAAAGGCCGCCATGTCTTGCCCACCGACGTGCCGTTGGTGACCTCCCTCTCTTTTATATATATCTGCACGGGCACTGCTCAGAGGAGCTTTGTTCCATAGTTCCTCCACCTGCTGCCCCCAACAGATCTACCAGTGGAACAGAGCGAATGCACCTTTTTACTGTCTAGGTCACCAGACATAGAAGATCTTGTCATGCCTGCTCTTTTGTCCCGAGGACTCCCAAGTTGTGGAATTCCTTGCTGGCACATGTTTTTACTTCACCTCGGAACCTCCAAGTCCAGAATTAACAAGTTGTCTCTTGCCTCTTTGTCAACACCCACAGTACGATAGTATTTAGGCTGTGAGCGCTCGTGGTGTGTTGTTGAAATAAAAAAATAGATAAAAAATGCTGCTTGCCAGCTGCAATTCTTTCTAAATTCATACTGGTCTTTTGTAAATATTTTTTTTTCCACTAATATATTTCAACAATTGAAGATACACAACCTTTTGTAGTATCTTTGCTTCAGTAATATTTGTATTCACGGCTCTCTATTGGCCATGTTTGATGGTATTTGTTATCTTTTCTACTGATATAACTACTGCAGTTTTACATCTCTTCGGTACTTCTCCTGTCTCAATGATGAGTTGATTATATTCTAAAGAGGGTTCTATATTTCTTTAAACACAAGTTTTAAAAGGTCGACACTTACTTCGTGTCACTCCATTTATTAGACAAAGAGTAAAATACTTCTCTCGTCTATCTTTCTTTATTAATTTGAAAGCATAAAACTTTGCAATACCATCTTTAAAAAACAAATTATTAAAAATATCACATTCACCAAATATTTTTGGCATACTGTCAGTTATCTCTTTTACAGGCTTTATGAAATATATTCATTGAATTTTTTCTTTAGGAAATGTTACTAATAGCGAGTTTATTTATTCACAGCGTCAAATCATAGCAACATTTAAGCCTAGATAAGTAATTAAAGAATTGCTTAGTAGGTATCGGGTAATAAAAAGTAAACTTTCATTTTAGATTTTTATTAAAGCAACGTTTTTTTAATACAATGTCACTGTAAACAACTTTATGTTGAAAAATATTAAGTAACAGAATAAAATTTATTTAATACTATTACTAAATGAACAACAGGCAGATAACTATTTTCATCTAATATTCTAATATTTACATAACAAAAATAAAATCTTATACCTATATATAATTATAATCAGTTAGAGGTTAATTAAATTAAATTTTTAATTAGTTAATATACCGTTAGATGGGAGTACAAATAAGGTATGTAGGTACTACAACACTGTAAAGCAAATTCGAATACTTCTACTGATTTCGTATTCATGGTTGTCAGCCTGCTATTTTTAAATTTTACTGCCAGTCCAAGCTAAACTGGATTTAACAAAAAGGTAAAACTGTTGGCTTGACTTAACGAGTAAAATATATGGCTCGGAGAAAAATATATACCTAACAAAAGTAAACCAAGATTGCTTGGTTTGCAAAGCATCTTTGATAAGTATGGAATAAAAGGCCAAAATCAGAACTAAAGACATCAAACATTTGTTGTTAATATAAACTTTTATAAAAACTTAAAATCAAAATTACCAGAAAATTAAAGTTAAATAAAAATTCCAACGATTCGAAGCTGTTAATTTACCAAGAATTACTCACCATTTTTCTTAATAGACCATCTTTATTGTAGTTCCAAATGACTGAGCTTTTACATTTATAGAGGATTTAGTTTTGATTGTTTTTCCTCCCTCAGGGCTCGTCGCGGCTTTGAAGCTCCGATAGCACTGCAACCTTTGGCTTATTGTGCATGCCCTTAGTCTTTTTACTCCACCTATTCCAAAATCACTTTGCATTGAACTAGTCTCGGACGTCTGTCTGTAGTAGGCGTGCTAGAGTCCAAGCGCTCTCCTCTTGCGCCTTTACAGGTTTCTCGACCGTCCACGTCCCGGTCGCCATTTTCTGCGCCCTCCGGAGCTACTTTCTTTGCGCCCCGGAAAGACGCTTGGACTGCCGAGGCAGTCCCTCTACCCCTACAGTAGGGTCCTCAGTGGTAGAGAGGCCCCCCAGAGTCCGCGGACCTCGCCGCTCTCCGGTGAGACCCAGCCTCCAGGTTGGGCATCGAAGACAATTCTGTGGCCGATACCCCGCATCTACGTCGGTTGTGAGTCCTGCAAGTCCGCGCATGCTGCCCCCTGGCTCGTTTCCGTTTCCGGAATAGACTCAAGGCACGAGTCACACATCTCTTAGGTGTTAAATGATGATCACTGACATCTTTTTGACTTTTCTCACTTGAAAAGGGCATTGAACGCTCTAAACAAGAAACAATGAAGAATCCCAAGGTTTGATCATTTTGCGGCAGTGTTTTCTTAACATTGTGTGGTTTGTAAGTGGTGCGTTGGCCTCGAAAATTAGATTCCATTGGCCATTCTCTTTATATTGTGTAAACTAGATACTCGAGAAGAATTTGGGCGAGAACATACATTTTTTGTTTTGTTAGTATAAAAATACACGATACAGATATCTTAGTGCAAACCAATATTGCTTTATGGTTTTTAAGTACACATTTAGTGAATTTTTTAAAGTAATGTTATGTTACATTATTATTTATAAAGTCATAAACTTTTATGTTAGTTGCCTTCTAAGGCTCTACATTTACAAAAATAGGTTTCGTGATCACATCAATCTATACAAACAAATTATATTTCTAGATATAAGACCATATTGAAAATTCATCTACCCTGTTTCATTTCAAACTACTCAAACTACAGGCTACAATCTATAATTAAAACTAAATAATACAAAAATGATACATGTTTGTAATGAAGTTTGTGAATTATTTTACTCTAATTCGTTAATTATTACATTATTTATATTATCACATGCTTTAAGTTTACATTTACATTTAATAATTAAACACATACTTAAGTCCAGCTTAGATAATTTTAAAACTGAGGTAGTTAGAAAGCAAAGGAAAAAATAAACCTAGCGTTACATAGTACTTTAAGTCGTTAACACAATATCTGGTTTTTTATTTTCTAAATTTTGAAGTTATCAATATAAAAAAATGTCAAGAGGTTTATATAAGGAAGAAGTGGGTACAGTGAGACATAGAGAACAGTGAGACGTTCTCTATTCTCAACGAAGAATGAAGCATCTGGTTACAGATACTGCAAAGCAACAACCTTAATTTGTACAAGTGTCACTTTTCTGATAACACAGAAGCAGATCCATTACAGTTTGAAGGAAATCGAGGCTTGTGGTTTTGTTACTTTTAAAGGATTTCTCGAAGGTTCTGTGTAGCTGGTTATTATGGAGAAGTAAAGACAAATATATGAGTGGTGTTCTAGTGGTTGAAAGGTGCATTATTAAATGTAAGCAAAACCACTATAATAATTATATTAGTTAAAAGTCGACAGATAAATTTCACATACTTGGCGTTAAAATAACAATGTCGGTATGGGACAGTGTCTTACTGTTCCCTTTTAGTGGTTTTTCAAATATTTCTTCAATAGAGTGGTTTTTGAAATTCCTATTATAGCCTATATCTTGTGTTTGTGTCACAGATTGTCCTTGAGAAGAAAATTTATTGTTGGTAGATTCCAGGAACAGGATGTGGGGAAAGGGGTTTAGATGGTTGTCAATGGTATAAAAGCTCGCCAAGCCCCTAGTAAAAACGTCAGCTTCCAACCCCAAGCAGATATGTAAAGAAATATAGAGATGACCCTCCAAGCTGAATAACTACCAACTATAGACTGAATCAAATATTATCGATGAAATTAGAACAAGCTCTAATTGATGATAACTTGCCCGAAAATGTTTTACGACTAAACTATTCTTGTAAACTTGGATATGATTTAATTTAATAATATTATCACAGTTCCAGAATACTAGGCAATATCAAAGAGAGCTTGAATTGACGGATATAAAGGATTTCCAAAAAGACATCCTAATATATCTTTAAGAACTTCAGTAGGTTGCAATTTAGCAAGAGCAGCTGGATTCAATAAAGGGAACGTGAAAGAACTTTTAATCAAATTTCTGCATTGCAATGTCACACAAACCTTTAGAATTTATGAACTAGATGAAAGCGGAACTTAACGGAGAAGGTGTCAGCCGAGAAAGGCACTAGACAAGTATAGATACACAATCTAGAGCAGTGAACCGAGCACACTTGTAACAACATCCCCCATTAACAATGACTTTTCGTCAAGTTGATTTCAAGAGTCATACAGTAGCAGGAACGCTGGCTTTGGCTACAAAAGCGTGCCGGATGAAAACAGAATGCTTTGTTGAATGATTAAAACACCCCATAAAATATATTTGCACCTCAAAAGATATTGTTTTTAATTATGGATAACCATGAGCGCCATACTCCTGTTGGAATCAATTGTGCATGTATTGGTGTTACCATTTTGACTGTGTCTCTTCACAGCACCCACAGATCGGAGCCGCTAAATGTAGGTCTCCTAAAACCATCCCACATGTTCAATACTCAACCTCAATGTTCTTGGGAGAAAGTTAACACAGTCACATCTGTGACTACGTAGTATTATTAGTTGGAATTGCCTATCTTCGAAATATTACGCCTGTAAATATAGCTGTTGCTTAAAAAAACTGGAATATCTCCGTATAGTAGCCACGTGTTAAAAGAAGCTAATTTCTTAGCAAATCAAGTTAAATGGCGACCTATGGTTGATTTTTTCAATACAGCCTCTACCGAAGATGCTCAAATCGATGCCAACTCGTCTACAACACATACCGGCTCAACAACTCACCATAAGAATGTAATAATGACTACCTTTATAAGTCCATCGGATATAAGAACATATCCAAAGAGAATTGAGGTAGCTTTCGGATGAAATAGGAAAGGAAATACGATGACTTTCACTGACACTCCAGAAAAAATCGAGATTAAAACCAATCAACTGCAGACGCCGAAGACGGTCAAACCAAATCTAAATGAAAAACGTATTGAGACTGAATTTAAAACAACGTTGTTGAGCCAGAGGAATAAGTTGTTGGTACTTATTCTTTCCATTATTCTGACATTTCAGTAGGAACCAAAGTATGTTCGAATATTGACGATGACGAAGCAGATCTATCTAATGTCATACTCGATCCTACCACAACCAGTCTAATTATGTGTAACAAGTTCCAATTAGTGTGACTGGAATATGATGCCAACTCTAATAAAACAACTCAAAATTATTCCATCGGGAAGGTTTGTTAATTGTGGAACATTGTAGGTTAATTTTCTGCGGAAAATTTCCCTAAATAATACTGCTTTTGTGTTCTCAAGTGCGAAAGACATTTATTAGGTGTTAAATAACCAAATGTTAAGAACTTGGACCATCCCATGTGAGAAGGGGTCGCCACATCTTCCAAATATGAAAACTGATATTTGGCCACAGAAAATGTGTAAAACCTTGTAAGCTACGTATTTTTTATACTATTTGGTATATGACTGTTTCTTTATTTGCTTTTGAATTTCCAATTACTAAGTATGCTTCACATAGTATAAAAAGTGACGTCTCACATCGGAGGGGATCATTTGGATCAACACCATTTAAATGATAATATTTTTTTCATTAGGTTAGACTTATAATATTCAAATTGCCATTTCAAAAAAAAACACGCAGAAGAAATTATAGAAACTTGAAATATCCCTCATGTATATTGTTTTATCTTAGCACAGGAGATCTGTCATAAAAAGTGATCCAAACACACAAAACATTTTAGTTTAATTTAAAAGAAATGACACATCAAATTGAAGTTTACAGGATAAAAATAGTTTTTTATTATTTGTAAAAAAACACAGGCTAATTTAAGCTCATTAAAAAAGAAATGATTTCATAAACAGTGTAAGGTCTGTGATTTTGAATCAACATAAATGCTTTCTAGTAGGATCTCCTGATCTAGTGGTATCTCAAAATTAATGGTTATTTAAAATGGCGTGGAATCTAGAATCTAGGACACCCTAATTGTATGTAAATTTTCTCACTAGCACCTCGGTAAATGTGCTGCTATTGGCAGCAATTCAAAACATATCACAAACAACAACAGCCCACATATTGCAACTGGTGTTAATTACAAGCAAGTAGGTAGGAAAGAAATGCGAGGAAAAACAGGATGCAAATGGTTAATATAATAGTATTACGTACTTTATTTTTACTAGATTGTTATAGTATAGTCAAAGAAAAGCAATATTGAGAACTCAATAAAAAATATCAACCAAACTGCTAGTAGGTGACTGGAAGTTTTTGAAATCGTCTTCAAATATCATAACTGGCCTCATACGAGAATGTTACAAGTACATATGTTTTTTCAATGAGTAAAATAAATACAAACACTTGTAAAAGTCTTTGGTTTACCTAACTTAAAATAAATACTAATAATAAATGAATCATATCGAAAAGGTCAAAACATGTATTTAAAATTAATACACTGGAATATCTCTTAAAAAATGATCGATTTTCATTCATTAGAATTTATACTTGCTTTCGGCCTATACGTGAATATGTTGCGTATAAAAAGGATAAGAAGGTTGAAAATGGTCATGTTTAATTCATCCACGATTAATTACATCGCCAAAAAATAAATATCAACAAATCTGGAATACCATCACAGATTTTGATATTACCACCCTTCACGGATATTCGTGCATACATTTTAATACAAAGTTGTAACTAAAAAATCTCTAAAAAATTCTTATTATTAGAGATCGATATGTTTTCTGTTTTCCAGCAAAATGAGTAGGCACAGGTGTTCCCTATCGCTTATTTAGCTTAATCCATAGCGCTAAGTATGTGCAAGCATGCATTAAACACCAAATAAACACAATAAGAGATATATTAGACACAATATCGATGTTGGTCATATCCATTTCTTTGAGGAACTTCATCGGATCCTGATAGTGACAGTAAATCATGTCTTCGGGACAAACCAAGTCTGGTCGATTCAGTCCGTAAATGGAGTAGACTAGTCCCTGGAAGCCGGCTCTGTAGTAGCTGATGTGGTACATCCACCTGAAGAAGGGAGGCGTGTCGAAATACCGAATGCAGAAACCAAACACGCTGAACATACACGCCAAAACTGGCCCTAAAAACACTGCAACCTGCAATAAGAATAAAATACATTAAAATTTTAAGACAAATTTGATGGGTGCCTTTAGGCAGGTCCGGCATAGACGGAAAAGCAATAATGGAATGTGTCAATAAGGACATTTATAAAATAAACTCGGCTACGGCGCATCTTGGCACTAATGAACGAGAACAAGGTATCTACAAAATGACAACACCATCACTTGGTCGTTCACACAATGCAGTTGCACAAATAACTTGAGATAGACAATTTCTGGATTTTTTCCACAATTCCTGTATAGGTGATCTTGCCGCAGTCAATATATTTCGGTAGTGAGTTTTCATAAAGATTCTATTTTATCTTAGAAAAATCGACTTTTTGACAGAACAAAACACGATAAAGAAACACTGTACCTACTTAGGCCTTCAATCCAACACGTCAGTAAAAAAATCTTAATTAATTATTATATATCTACAGCGAATTAAAAAAGTCTGGAAGCAGCAAGTGCGTTATAGAAGTGAATTTTTATAAAAATGCTTTGAATAGCAAATATGTCTTTTTAATGCAAGCAGTCATCAATTTGGTTACCGGTATAACCTATATATTAGAAACAATGTGCCATATTTTATCAAAATAACTTATTGTTTGAAAATGTACAAAAAATTTCCGACAATAAACTTTAAATGTTGGGTTTCTAGTCAATAAACCTTAGGTTAATAGCAAATTGAGTTATTGAAATTTGAAGCATTTAATGAAAATTTGCTACCAAAAGGCACTTACTGCGTCTCGATTTTTTTCTTACAAACATATTTCGATAAAAAATGCAATAAAATAAGGGTGTTCGAAAAAAATTGTAGGGATCACCAACGATTTATGGGCCAGCCTGTGATTGTGAAAATAATTTTATAAGATGCAGCTCAAGACACCCTATAATTAACTTATACAATTTTTTCTCGTCTCTTGTATAATAATAATTATATTGAGCTTTACCGTAGAAATGCGTCACTCTGTATATATGTAAACAGATAAAAACTGAACGTAAACCCGGATATGGATTCTAGCGGGCCTAGTTTGAGCTCATTTGAAGAAATCTTTTAGTGAATTTTCTTTAAAAAATTCACTAATGAGGAGATCCCGACTTTTGAATTTTGAAAAAATTTCTTCAAATAAGGGCTAATTAGGCCCCCCAGAAAACATATCCGGGGTCACTTTCAATTTTTATATGTTTATATATATATATATATATATATATATATATATATATATATATATATATATATATATATATATATATATATATATTGTGTGTGTGTGTGTGTGTGTGTGTGTGTGTGTGTGTGTGTGTGTGTGTGTGTGTGTGTGTGTGTGTGTGTGTGTATCACACCGATAACTCAAAAAATAATAGTCCGATTTTGATTACATTTGGTGAAAAAATTCCTTTTGCAAATGGCTTGGATAAGTTCGTTAGCCAGGAAAATCTGCCCAGGTTTTCCCTGAAAATTTTGTGTTTTCTATCGAAAATAATTTATATCTCCGGAATTAACAAAGTAAGGGCAACCAAATTTGGTACGCAGGTTTATATCCTTATAGGTAAGTTACCTACCAAAATTTAGCTATGTAGGTCAAAAGGCAAAAAAAGTTATAGACATTTAAAGAAAAATAAATTGGGGTTTTCCTCAAAACGTCAAAGTGGCGATTTAAAATGTCAAAATTGGCAACATTTAGACAAATAACTTGAATCTAATACGGGCTATAGAAATAAAATGTCCCAAGAAGGATGTTTTACACACCCTAAAGTCTTAGTTTCAACCGTCATTGTCCTTCATTTTACTAAAATATTTGCACAAAATTCATTTCAAATAGACCCTTTCTCTGATGCTTGGCAGTAGCCTTAGCTATAGAGTTTATCGTTTATTAAGCGCCTCCGTGGTCGTGCGGGAAAGTCGATGACTTTCCAATACGGACTCGGGGGTCGACGGTTCGAGACTCGCCGGCGGCGGATGATTTTTCAAATCACTGTCGTCGTTGAGATCGAGCTCAAGGTGGAGGGTAGGTTAGTTTAGAAGGGTCAGCAATGGCCTAATTGCCAGTAAGCATCTTACCTTTACCTTTTTTTTTTCGTTTATTGGTAGATAATTTTTGTCGAATTTGCGTAAAAAATCAATAAAGCTCAATATATCCGTTATTATATAAGATATGAAAAAAAATTGTATATATTAATTATAGGGTGTCTTGAAATACATCGTAAAATAATATTTCTACAATCACAGGGTGGCCCATAAGTCGTTGGTGATACAACTTTCCTTTTTTTTTAATCAAACACGCCTTATGTTATTGCATTTGTGCATTTTCCATCGAAATATAATGCATGTTTGTAAGAAAAGAAATTCTGGACGCTGCAAGTGCGTTATGGTAGCGAATTTTGATCAAATGTTTCATATTTGAACAGCTCAATTTGCTATTAACCTATAAGGATGACCAATAAACGTGTTTTTTCGAGAACACTTTAAGTTTACTTTTGGAAATTTTTTTACATTTTCACACAATAAAGATGAAACATGTCACATTGTTTTTACTATATAGGTTATACTGGTAACCAAATTTGATGCCTCCTTTCTTAAAAAAACACACATATTTGTCATTAAAAACATTTTTATGAAAATTCACTACCATAACTCACTTGCTGCGTCCAGAATTTTTTTTAATTCAAAAGTCGCGGTCTCCTCATTATCAAATTTTTTGTACGAAAATTAGCTAAAAATTATGGACCGTTAAACCATAAACTTAACTAAAACTACCGCCCAAGCATCACAGAGAAAATAACTAACCTGTTGCATATCAGCCCTTTTGTAAAACTTCGATTCTTTATATGCGTTGACAAAACATAACAAACACTATTTAGTCCACCCACTAACATTAATAAAATTGTAAAGGAGTAATTGGCCCCTGTGTATAAAAATTTCTAAATAACACAAATAATTTGTGATCAACAATCTAATACCTACGATAAACGTCAGTTACAGCGTGTAACAGACCTGCGCAATAATACCAAATGATCCGTTACCAGGCAACCACTCAAACATACTAGATCTCATATACCAAGCCAGGATTGCCATTGTCAATGGAACGCGGTAATATTAAAAATAAATGCTTTAAATTTTAATAGCTCAATTTTCTGTAAACCTAGAAAGCTGAATTTTGGTACATAGTTAGGTCTTTCCTAAAGCAGCATGCGGACCAAATTTCATTGAAATATATTTGTAACTTTCGGAGAAAAAACTCAACCATGAACAGCAAAAAATACTTCCCACTCTCCATTAACCTAAAAATTTCAATTTTATTTAGTATATTAATAAGCCCTTATAAAATCAATAAATGTACCAAATTTCACCAAAATGGCATTGTTTTCAAACATAAACAAAATTATTTGAGAGTTCTTCAAACCGTTCATTTACTGCAACTTCCACTTCTGTATCTTCACCATCAAGTATTGTTTGAGTTTTGGAAATAGTCAGTAGTCACTTGGTACCAGATCTTGCGAATAAGGTGGATGCTCCAATAGCATGCACCTAGTGCTATTGATGGCAGAATGTGGAGTTCTCGCGACGATTTTCTCTTGCGGCTTTACGTGATTTGAGTAGTAAACTTTTATAATAATGACCATTTATTCTGCGGATTTTTTTTTAATCAGCGGAAATGACACCTTGAGCATCACATAAAATAGTGAGCATCATATTTCCTGTAGAAAATTGAATTTTAACTACGAGGTTTTGGGGAGCCACTGCGTCTTCATTCCATACTCTGGCATTTGGTTTCAGGATCATAGTGATAAATTCAAGATTCATCAACAGTGCAAAATGGTTAACAAAGTTACTCTCGTCTACTCTGTACATGTCCAATAACCAACGACAAACTAAAACACAGTCTCTCTTTTCATCATTTGTTACCATTCCTTGTTTTGATAAGCTGTTGTATACTCTATGGTAAGATAAACCTGTTTCTTCTGCTAGCTGCCTGATTTTAATACACCTGACAACCATGAACTTTTTCAATATTTTCTTGGGTAGTTGATTGTTATGGGAGAGCCATCAGCACGTTCATCTTTGCAATAAGTCTTACCGCATCAGAATTGTAGATGCCAGCGTTTGACTACATAGAACATTGTGAGATGTGCGACAGGGTCGCCATCTGGGTGCGGAACCAGGTAGTATGTTGTCACGACAGTTCCAAATAACACAAAATGTTATTAAATAGAGACTGTGTACAACCAGCTAACAATTTTGTAAATTGTCATTTCTTCCCTAATAAAGGGACAATGTATGTAGGGCTAGATGTACTCTCAACATTATTAGAACCGCAGACCGACAGGGTGATACCGGTCTGCGGTTCTAATCATGGTGAGAATGCATCTAGCCTTATATACATTGTCCCTATATTAGTTTGTTTTTTTCTACGATGAGACCTCTCTACTTTCGTTTGATGTATGATAATTTTTGCGAGTTATTTACTACTCTTTTTTAAAGCTGGGGATACGTCGCACAATAAATGTAATTTCTTATTTAATTTATTCACAGTTTATTTGGTCCGTTTCTGAACTTCCCTGTTGTGACCCCTTTTGATCATTTACTTCTCCTTGTTTTGAAACTCTTTCTAAATCCTCCCTTTAATTAATCTTTCTCAATCTCTTTTCTAATAAATTAATTTTTAACCAGCTCTTTCTAATACAACTTTTCAGTCTCTTTTCTGCTATCAAAAAATTCCAATCTGCTTTTTTTAATACCCAAAAAATTCCAATCTGTTTATTATTTATTTTTCGTGGTGACCGTCTCCTAGTTAAATTCAGAGCCTTTTCGAATACTTTCTATCAAACAACTTTTCTACAATTATCCTGGCCTGATTATCCCTCTGGATACATCATTTTTCATTGTTGGCCTTTTAGTTTCTCTTGACAGATTAGTTAACCTACATTTTACAATACTTTTCTTGTAAGTTTGACATTTGTCGTTTCTGAATAGTTGACTTATATCTAGGTTACATGATGTTCTTAAAATTAACAAACAACATTCTGACATCTTAATATTTTTAAAGCTAGCAACAATAACACCTTAAACTATCTAATAAAACTAGTCATGTCCAACATATTTACATTATCTTGCTTTATAGACTGTAAAATATTTTATTCACCCTCACTTGGATACATCATTTCATGCAGTTCATTCTGTCCTTGATATACTTTTTACTTCTTATAAACTAATTTCACAATTGCCATGCCTTTGCCTCATTTTCTTTGACACATATATCTCATACTTGGGAATCAATCAATTATTATATCAGGTCGTACAATATGCCTGTAAAATTTAGTTTCTCCCATGCCATGCTACTTATATACTGCATAAGCATTGCATACACCAAAGAGTAAGTGCTCGTTTGTGTTAGGCTTTGTATGAGTTGTTTGAGAGTGTGTAGTTGGCTTGTATGTTTGCGACTGTCATGTAAGAGTGTTTATATGTGGATGTATAGATACCACATCAATATATATATATATATATATATATATATATATATATATATATATATATATATATATACCTAACAGTGAAATATTAAAATGAGATGATTACAGCGGGTACTTTAAGTAAATTTAATAAAGACACCATGTTTTGGTCTCAAGTCCATTATCACTTAATTTAAGTAATACAGTGGCTACTTAGCATATATTTTGTAGTCATTGAACTCCTCGTGAGACTAAAATGCTGTATTCAGCCATGTGTATGAAACTTACTAATTATCTTGTAACTTATGTGAACAAAACGTTTCCTTAAAATACTGTAAAACTGTATTTGGAGAAAAGATAAAATAAAAGACTTACTTTTGTGGAAGTAGTTGCTCCAAGGAAATAACCCATAGACTGGGCACATAATGTGCAAAGGGTGCACCAGAGAACAAATAAATATAACCTAAAGTTGTAGGGTTGGCCTGTCAACCAGTAAGATATTGCAATGTAAGCCCATGTACATATGACCTGCAATAAATTTTAAATATAATTATACAGACTTATTTAGAAAATAGGATGGCTTATAATAATGCTAATGTAAAAATATATTGATTCAAAAGATCAAGTAATACAATATTCATCCCTCTGATGACGCTCACTTTGCCAGCGAAACGATCGTCAGGTGTAAAAACTGCATTGTGATGAATTGGGTTCTCCAAATTGTACTTATCAGTGCTCATCACAGGTTCTAGTCTTTGCACATTTAAGATCAAGTAGATAAGCGAAAAGCTGAAAAATACTATTGACATATTTATTCTTAAAATATTTAATTATATTTCTTCGGAAGACAAGTTTGTTAGCAAGTTTGAAGAGAAAACTTTTCAATTAATCTATTTTGTATTGTATTTTGTTTCTTTCATGTCAGTCTATTTCCGTAACTATGACCAATCACCATTCTGAAAATTAGAGCCTCGGTGGTCCAGTGGTAAGAACGCGTGCCTTTGAACCGAAGAGTACTGGATCGGTTCCCAAGGTACCCCTTTCACTTTTTCTGTACATACTGTAATAAATTAACATCAACGGGCGTTGTGGTATTGTATTTGAGCAAGTTGATGTTTGCACGTTCCGCCCTTCGGAGGGGGCGTAAGCCGTCGGTCCCGTGTCCGTGCAATGTTGGGCACGTTAAAGACCCTTGCCCTCCTTGCAGAATGGCAGGGGTTCGGCAACATTTCCAGGAGGTGAAACTGCTCCTGTCGTCGGTGATTGGCCATAGTCGTGGAAATAGACCGACGTTAACATTTTTTCTTGCAAATATTGCTGAAGCTTTTTCTCTACGTAAGGGGGTAGGGATATTTTACGTGCCCAACATCGCTGATTTACGTCCCTTGCAGAACGTGCTGACATTCAACTTGCTCAGACCTGAACTGACGTCACTGGCGGCGTGTTAGTTCGGATTGCTGCCAACAATTGAGAAAAGAGGGGAGGCGTTGCTGTGTGTTAGTTCTGAACATGCCCGCCGATGTATAGTGGGCGCTGCAAGTGGATAGTGCTTTAGGATATTGGCGCGTAACTGCAAAATTTGAATGATCTGTTGTTTAGCCCAAGGGTCTGCTCATTTGTATTGCCTGTTGTTGCTGCAGCCTGTTTTGCCATGAGCGTGGTGCCTGACCAGTCTGTGACAATATATTTCAAATTTTACAGTTACGTGCCAATATACTAAAGCGTGATGCATTTGCAGCGCACTCCAAAATATATTGCTGGCCATGTTTAGAACTAACACCTAAGAGCGCGCCATCTTTCCATTGGCTTCTGGTTACGCTGTGAACTAACACACTGCTGGTGGCGTCAGGGAAAGTGGAGGGGGTGGACTATAGTAGTGTTTAGGGCTTTTGATCTGTGTTTGTCTCTTTTACAAGTATATGTGCTTCATATATTGTTGTCACAAAGTTATTATTTATTAGAACATGCCCTCCAAATTTGTATTCCTTCCCCCAACGTCTCTCAGTAAGTATCTACGGCGCTCACCTTTTCTAATATACTTTTTCTTTGTCATTTTTCTCAATGGCCACATTAAAAAAATAATTCAAAACAACTTTCCGCCCCATACATTCAATACCTATGACTTGATGAACCTCTTCCTCAAGCCCAAGTTGAAATGTTTATTAGTGCAAAGAGCATTTCGTCTATCAAGTGTTCCTCCTTCGTCCTTTGCTTACCGTCATCCGTAATAATATTCTCGAGGTACGTGAAGTTTGCGTTTAAGTTGTTCGCCACACAGATTTATGTAAGTGTGAGAAAGAAGATTTGTCGTTTCTCAAAGCAAAAAATTGCTTAAACCATTTAAAGATGTATTCTCGTAAAATATGACAGCACTACAATCGCACCTTCAATTCAAAACTCATTATTTACTACAGAAAAACTCTAATCCTACCATAATATAAAATTAATGTGTCGGTTATAGGTAACAGATCCGTTAACAGGAATACTAAATAAGGCAACATAAAAACGCTGAGCAAATTAAATTGGACAAATTACAAATCCAATAAAAATTATATATAAATTAGTAGATCTGCATTTAAATTGTCGTAAAATCAAACCGCTTTGTACAAATCAAGTATGTTTTTCTTTGAGTCATTAAAGGTTTTTCAGCAGCATTAGAAAAAAATGGTTTACGTGGGTGAATTGAAAAGTTCGTAGCTTTATCTAGAGAATGAAACGATATCTCGTTAATACATCTTTTATTTTTCTGCATAATCTTCCACAAGTTCTATACAAATTTTTCATCCATACTATAATGCTTTTATGTCAGTTTCGAAAAACTATTCTTCGAGCTTAAGTTTATTGTAATATAAAGTGTACAAAAAATCTTACAAATAAGTGTAAACATGTGACTGTCAATGATGTAATTTTGATCAAATTGTAGCTTAAATGTCAATAGTACTAAACTCCTACGATCTGATATGTTAAGTTTCCAAAATCATCTTATAGATCTTCAAGATACCACGTTACAGTAGCTTTTACCCCGCATTCTTATCTGAACAAAATCTTTCACAACTCCCACCCTCCCCCCTTCCCAACGTCTTGCGATTTTTGAATAAGTGGGAGTCCTAGTTGTACGGCCGGATGCAGGGGTGTCGGGGCCCGGGACATTGAAGAAAGTGTTGTAGTTGGTTAAATTAAGCGAATCAGGTGGGCGCTGCAATTGCTTAAAACACAGATATGAATTTATGCCATGGGTTTAACTGACGTGTAAACGCGCGAATTATCCTGGTGAAACTACATTTTCCTTCGCAACAATCCTGCCCTTTTAATTCTGATTTCTTCACGCAAACTTCGTAGAAGACTACAATGGTATCGTGAATTATTAGTCTGGCCCATTTTCAAATTATCTATCATGATAGTCTCTTACGGTCACAAAAAATCGTCGCGATAACCCTGCTTGCCGAAAAAACTTGTTTGGCTTCCTTTGGGACAGAATATCCGGGTATTTTCCACTATTTACAATGTTCTTTAGATTCATCCATATGATGGTGAACCCACCTGTCGCCCATAGTAGCAAATCCACGAATGAACTCCCCCAAATAATATTCAAACAGTTGCAAACAATCCCGAGAAATCGTTCGTCGAGTGGTTCTCAAGACAAAGCTGTTTTAGTTAATTGGAAGCGAGGAAATATTCAGCTGCAAAACCTTGACGAGAAACAGGCACGGGGTGATGTATTAAATAGAGACAGAACACGGTTGAATTGGAGATTCGACTAACGACCACTGAGTGTAACATTACTTCTCTGGGCGCAGGGATTTAAAACCTCTATCTGGTTAAATCGTAACAGTCATTATATTTTATTAGAGTTTCAAACAACAGTTGAAAAGTTTGTGCCTGCAAACTTGGTAATAAGCCTCATTGGATTGATAGTAAGCCATAATTTTCGGAGAAAAATTTTTTTTCGAAAGAAAATCAAAAATTTCCCCGAATTTCCTGGCTAACGAACTCATCTAATCCCTTAATAGAAGAAGGGCACTCGTCGGATATATATATATATATATATATATATATATATATATATATATATATATATATATATATATATATATATATATATATATATATATATATATATATATTGTTACAAAGCACTTCAATAGACGTAGGTGCGGTGTTGCCACATCTCCAGAATTTCCCCAACATCTGGGAATTTTTGCACAATCTGGCAACACCGCCTCCCCACCCCCCTAGGGGTGCCTGGGGTGACCCCCCTCAGGCGAAGTCTCAACCCTCTAGGACCAGAAATAACGAAGTTACCAACTTGTACCCCGTCGGAACGGATAACTGAGGTCTGCACATTCCGAACACCCTGTATATACACCCTATATACGCAGAGAACCCTTACACCCTGTATACGCAGAGAGATCTTATAGTTCGAGAAACACCTCTTGTGTAACATAGGAGTGGTGACCACATTTGGATCATCCTGTATACACATCCCCCTGTATACACACGGGACCGATCTGTATTCACAGAACCTTCTAGTAAAAGAAGGTCCTAGAACGTTCTGGAATGGAACTCTCTAGAAAGGAGGGGAAGGTACGGCGAGTATATAAAAGCGAAAGCAAGCCAGCCCGAGTTAGTTGAGTTCAGTAAGAGAATGTGGTAGCAGTGGTAGTTGAAGAAGCAGTGTAAAGTGTTAAGAGAGTAGTGACTGTAGTACCAGATTAGTAACTTTTGTTGAGAGTAGTAATCGTAAGGCCAGTAAATGAAGTGTTTTGTGAGAGAGACATTCTAGAAATTTTATTGTATCCATATTTAGAGTAAATAAAGTTGTTTTGTTAAAATTAAAAGTCTCACTTATCCAGAACCCGGAGAAAACGTAACAATTTGGTGTCAGAAGTGTGGGATAAGTGAGTGAAGAAGTGAACAAGCAAGCTAGCTGTAAATGGTAAACACCAGATCGACTGACTACGACAAGATGGCTGAAATCAAAGAGTTGATGGACTTACTGAAAAAGCAACGCGAAGAAGGCGAACAACGACGACAAGAAGAAGAAAGAAGACGGCGCGAAGAAGACGAACGACGGCGGCAAGAAGATAAAGAAGACCTCAAGAGGCAACGCGAAGAAGACGAACAACGGCGACAAGAAGATGAAAGAAGACGGCGCGAAGAAGACGAGAGAAGACGACAAGAGGAGGAACAGAGGCGACAAGAAGATAAAGAAGAGCTCCGAAGTATGTTCCACAATATAAGAGTCGATGTAAAAGAAGAAATTGAACAGATCAACGAACAAATAGAAAATGTGGACAAGAAAGTAGAAAATGTGGACAAGAAAGTAGAAAATGTGGACAAGAAAGTAGAAAATGTAACAGAGGATTTGAATAAACGATGGGAAGAAGTGGAAGGGTTGAAAGAACAAATGAAGATGATGATGAAAGGCACAGAAGTCAGACATAGAGAACTGACAGAGCAGGTGATGGGCCAGACTGACAGAACTCAACCAAGAGGAGTTACTGGAATGTCCCCAGTTCAAAATCGTCGGGAAGAAGATATGCCAATCGTGCAGCAGCCTCATGGAAATTTGAAGCCGCCGACTTTTGACGGAGAAACATCGTGGCCCATGTACAGGAGGCAGTTTGAGGCGGCAGCTCTCAGCAATGGGTGGAGCGAACAACAGGCAGCAACTGCTCTAATTCTCTCGCTTCGAGGTAAAGCCCTAGAAATCCTCCAGAACATCCCGGAGTCGAAACAGCAAAACTACTTAACAGTGATACAGGCCCTAGATTTGAGATATGGTAACAAGTACATGAGCCAGGTCTACCAGACACAACTAAAGACAAGGGTCCAGAAGCCAAATGAGACTCTGCAAGAATTCAGTGCCGAAGTGGAGAAACTTGTGCGACTGGCATATCCCCAAGCCCCAGAAGAATTTGTCAACCAGATCACCGTCCAGACCTTCATCGATGGGGTACTCGACAACGAGATGCAACAAGCTTTAAGGCTCGGAAGATTCAAAACACTTACAGACTGCGTTATCTATGGCTTGCAATTTGAAGCAGCGAAGAATGCATCTCAACCTCGCCGCAACAGGCTGCGCGAAGTGAAGGAGATAGAGGACCATGCAGACACGACAGAGGAACTAAGGCGAGAAATCAAGTTGATGAAGGAAGCCATAAGCAAGCTCACTGCAACGGTTGGAGCACGTAAGACGAAAGCAGATTGGTCCCACATAGAATGCTACAAGTGTGGTAGGAAAGGGCACATAAGTAGGCAGTGCTCACAAACCCAACAGGTGGCATGCAGAAGACAAGAATACACCAACAGGGAGCGCCATCAGGGAAAACGACCTGACGCCAGTGTAGGTGGGCGACACGTGGCATGCGAGACCCAATGCCCCAAAGTCAGGGTCTCCACTATCCGACGCTGCCGCGAGAGCCTCGTCATACCTGGCAGCATAGACGGAAGACAATGCAGTTTTACCATCGATACTGGCGCCACTACATCCGTTGTACGCCCAGACATGTTGCCAAATATGTCGGCACTAACTACCAACAAACAGCCTGTGTTGGAGACGGCAAAAGGAGATAGAATACCCGTGCATGGAGAGGCCACTGTTTACATTAGGCTGGGCAGTACTGAGCTACAGGTAAGGGCTGTCGTCGCAGAAATCGTCGACGAATTTATTCTGGGCCTGGATTTAATGGAAGAGTTCGATGTCCTATCAGTAGACTTCCAGAATAAGATCTTGAAAATCGGTAACGAAGAGTTGTATTTATCTCCAACAGCAGGCGAAGCTAGTCCCAGGGTGAGACTTATTGTCGACGAAGATACACGGATTCCTGGTAACAGTGAGAAGATTGTCAGAGCCAGGCTAGAGAAGAAACTTGATGGTATGTCTGCTCTCATAGCGGAGCCCCTAAAAGATAGACATGATGGTGCCCTCGTCGCACGATGCTTAGTAGACCCGAAGAGGACAATACCCATAAGAGTGGCTAACGTACAAACTAACAGGGTCACATTGAAGAAAGGTGAGGTTATCGCCACTTGCGAACCCATTGACCGAGTGACGTTGTCCAAAAACGTGACACCCACTGCATTAGACAGAAGACTGCCAGTAGAATTAGTAGAGCGGTTCAAGAATTCATGGGGCCAATTGAACAATATGGAGATGGAGATGGCAGTGAAGTTCATATTGGAGGAGGCCGATATTTTCGCTCAAGATAAAATCACAGGTCGTACGAGTCTAGTGCAACACAGAATTAATACTGGCGACGCAAGACCAATTAGACAGCCGCCGAGAAGACTGCCTTTTGCCAAGCAATCAGAAATCAAGGCGATGGTTAACGAAATGCTGGAAGATGGTGTGATCGAGGAGTCTAATAGTCCTTGGTCGTCCCCAGTAGTTTTGGCCACCAAGAAAGATGGCACTATGAGATTTTGCGTGGACTATAGAAAGCTGAATGATGTCACCAAGAAGGACAGTTATCCCCTGCCCCGGATCGACGACACTTTGAACACTTTGGCCGGATCAAAGTGGTTCTCTACATTAGACCTGAAAAGTGGCTACTGGCAAGTAGAACTTCATAAAGACGATAAGGAGAAGACTGCTTTTTCAACCGGGAATGGGTTGTACCAATTCAAGGTCATGCCATTCGGCTTATGTAATGCCCCTGCCACCTTCGAGCGACTAATGGAATTAGTGCTAAGAGGACTGACATGGGAAACATGCCTGGTGTATCTCGATGATGTCATGGTGATTGGAAGGACTTTCGATGAACACCTGTCGAATCTGAAACAAGTTTTCTCCAGGCTGAGAGGTGCCAATCTGCAACTCAATCCCAAGAAATGCGTCCTCTTCCAGAAGAAAGTGAGTTTCCTCGGACATGTCGTTTCTGAGAAAGGGATAGAAACCGATCCAGAGAAAATAAAGGCAGTAAGAGACTGGCCTGTGCCGAAGAACAAACATGAGGTCAGAAGTTTTCTGGGACTTTGCAGCTACTACCGACGCTTTGTGAAGTACTTCAGCAGCATTGCGAAACCTCTACATAGCCTAACTGAAAATAAGGCCGAGTTCATCTGGTCACCAGATTGCCAACAGTCTTTTAGAGAACTCAAACATCGTCTTCTCACTGCTCCTATACTGGCTTATCCTCAGGACGAAGGACTGTTCATACTGGACACTGATGCTTCCCAGTATGGCATTGGGGCAGTACTCTCGCAGCTCCAAGCCGGAGAAGAAGTTGTGATAGGCTACTTCAGCAAAACGTTCGGAAAAGCAGAAAAAAATTACTGTGTAACCCGGAAAGAACTGCTGGCAGTTGTAAGATCCATCGAACATTTCCACAGCTTCCTGTACGGAAGAACATTCCGCGTGAGGTCAGATCACTCTGCTCTGCAATGGCTTCTGAACTTTAGAAATCCTGAAGGACAGATAGCACGATGGATAGAGAAACTGCAGAGCTACGACTTCCGGATTGAACATCGAAGAGGAAGAAGTCACGCCAATGCAGACAGCCTGTCGAGAAGACCATGTTCAGTGCATGAATGTAAATTTTGCGAGCGACAAGAGAACAAAGAGATCGACAAAGTAACTCATCAGATCAAACAACTGGTGGCAGGACAGAAGAATAACACCGATCTAGACGTAAATCTTGAATACATCAGAGACGCACAGAAGACAGATCCAGACTTGAAAAATATTAGAGAATGGCTACAAAAGGGGAAAAGACCTGAGTGGCACGATGTGTCCCGGTTTGGGGCGGAGGTTAAAGGATACTGGCTACAATGGGACTCATTGTGTCTAAAGAATGACATGATCACTCGAAAATGGGAAACTGCCGATGGTAGAGACTGTATATACCAGACCGTTGTGCCAAGTGAGTGCATAAGCAGTGTTCTTCAAGAGTTACACAATAGTAGAAGTGGAGGCCACTTTGGGGTCAACAGGACTCTTGCCAGAGTGAGAGACCGCTTCTATTGGATAAACTGCCGAAGAAGCGTGGAAGAATGGTGCAAAAGGTGTGACCAATGTGCTTCAAAGAAAGGACCAAAGACCCGATCCAGAGGAAAAATGATGCAGTACATCTCAGGTACACCGTGGGAGAGAGTTGCCGTAGACATCGCAGGACCTTTTCCCATCACAGAGTCTGGGAACAGATACATAATGGTGGCGATGGACTACTTCTCGAAATGGCCTGAAGTTGCGCCGATCCCCAACCAAGAGGCAACGACCGTGGCAGAAGCCCTGATGGAAAATGTCATATCACGGCATGGCGTACCCTTGGAGATTCACACCGACCAGGGCCGGAATTTCGAATCAGAGGTCTGGAAGAGCCTAATGGACTTGCTAGGCATAAAGAAAACGAGAACAACGCCACTCCACCCTCAATCAGACGGCATGGTAGAACGGCATAACAGGACCATCAATCAGTATCTTGCTATGTTTGTTGACGAGAATCAGAGAACCTGGGACAAGCTGATACCTCTGTTCCTCCTAGCTTACAGAAGCTCTCAGCATGAATCTACCGGCTACACTCCATCCATGATGTTGACCGGCAGAGAGATGCGGCTACCAATCGACATGACGAGACCACCACCGAACGAGGACATAGCGGACCTAGCTACGTTACCTGAGTATGTCGCCGACCTAGAAGGAAAACTGCGCACTATACACAGATGTGTCAGAGATAGGCTCCTCTTAAGCAGTGACCGGATGAAGATGCGCTTGGATCGCAGAGCAACACCCCATACATTCAAGGAAGGTGATGCAGTGTGGCTGTACCAACCAACAAGGAGAAAGGGCCTCAGTCCCAAACTTCAGAAACCATGGGAAGGGCCATACTTGGTGACTAAGAAAATTAACGACCTAGTCTACAGAATCCAGCTGTCTCCAAGAACTAAACCCAAAGTTGTTCACATAGAGAGGTTGAGTCCCTATCGGGGCAACGAACCCCCAAGTTGGCGGCCGGTAAATACTGTTCGGGACGAACAGTCTTAAGGAGGGGGGCAGTGTTACAAAGCACTTCAATAGACGTAGGTGCGGTGTTGCCACATCTCCAGAATTTCCCCAACATCTGGGAATTTTTGCACAATCTGGCAACACCGCCTCCCCACCCCCCTAGGGGTGCCTGGGGTGACCCCCCTCAGGCGAAGTCTCAACCCTCTAGGACCAGAAATAACGAAGTTACCAACTTGTACCCCGTCGGAACGGATAACTGAGGTCTGCACATTCCGAACACCCTGTATATACACCCTATATACGCAGAGAACCCTTACACCCTGTATACGCAGAGAGATCTTATAGTTCGAGAAACACCTCTTGTGTAACATAGGAGTGGTGACCACATTTGGATCATCCTGTATACACATCCCCCTGTATACACACGGGACCGATCTGTATTCACAGAACCTTCTAGTAAAAGAAGGTCCTGGAACGTTCTGGAATGGAACTCTCTAGAAAGGAGGGGAAGGTACGGCGAGTATATAAAAGCGAAAGCAAGCCAGCCCGAGTTAGTTGAGTTCAGTAAGAGAATGTGGTAGCAGTGGTAGTTGAAGAAGCAGTGTAAAGTGTTAAGAGAGTAGTGACTGTAGTACCAGATTAGTGACTTTTGTTGAGAGTAGTAATCGTAAGGCCAGTAAATGAAGTGTTTTGTGAGAGAGACATTCTAGAAATTTTATTGTATCCATATTTAGAGTAAATAAAGTTGTTTTGTTAAAATTAAAAGTCTCACTTATCCAGAACCCGGAGAAAACGTAACAATATATATATATATATATATATATATATATATATATATATATATATATATATATATATATATATATATATATATAAACATATAAAAATTGAAACTGACCCCGGATATGGGTTCTAGGGGTCGTAGTTCGCGCTCATTTGAAATTTTTTTTTGCAAAGTCTTACCATCGATACCTCTCTATTAGTGAATTTTTTAAAATAAAAATTCTCTAAAAATAAAACAAGGAGCATTAGGCCCCAAGTTAATATTTTGGAGCAGGGCATGCAGCAATGACAAATAAACTAACCTATCTGGCCAGATACATATATTCTTATATCTAAGAACTTTTTCATATAAGAACCAATTTAAAAAAATAGTACATAATAAATAATTTATTTGGACCATGCCAACTTAACATTTATCTCACTGTTATTATCTCAAATAATTAATAAAAACTATTGTTGTTTCACTTCTGTTTATTATTGAAATAAATTTCATAACCTGGTTTTGATAGGCTCATCAGCTGTATAATTATAGTGATATAGAGATACCGAATTAATAGCTAACGATTTAGAGTGTTAGAATTTTGTACTAAAGGTCTAAAAAATTTATTGGTCAAAATCAACCCAGAAAAAGTAAGTATCTACTTTAATTCACCTTTAATTCTCTTAATTGATCAACATTCACGCAAGTTCTAGAGCTGGTCAGCTCTTTAATAGTTGGCTGGTGTGGTATACTTGCAATATGGTAGGTGGTAGTGGAAATTTCCTTTACGTGATAGTGAAGGATTTTTTTCACGCCCAAGGAAGTACCACCCCATACATCAAGGGGCCGGTGAAGTCCCAACGGATGTTTCCGGTTCTGGTGTATGAGTCGGTTTCCCTTATAAGCAAAAATGATGATGGCTCCTGCTTGTACAAAAGATTCCGGAGGTAAAATACCCCTCCATTCGGATCTCCGGGAGAGGGGTGTACAGGGGGCGCCAGCATCAAGATTTAACATATCCTTCTCGAATATATGTGGCCTAAATTCTAACCTGAACTCCAGGATAATAGGCGCCAACTCCTCTTCCTCACCGAAACTCAAATCAGTGCCAAAACAGCCACTTATCCACAGTCTAATCCACGACAGGCAGTATGGATTCCGTCAGCGCAGATGAACTGCCGACCTCCTTTCCTTTGTCACCCATTCTTGGAACAAGTCTATGGAACTACACGGTGAATCCCATATTGTCGCTCTAGACATATCTAAAGCATTCGACCAGGTCTGGCACGCAGCGCTGCTTAATAAACTACCGGCCTATGGCCTACCACCAAAACTCTCTACGTGGACAGCAAATTTCCTTTCCAACAGGAGCATTTATGTTGTCGTGGATGGCCATTCCTCTAAACTGTATTCAATTAATGCAGGAGTTCCTCAAGGTTCAGCTTTAGCCCCTACTTTGTTTCTTCTCCACATCAATGACCTCCTCTCTAGCACATCCAACCCAGTTCACAGTTACGCGGACGACAGCACCCTCCACTCAAATATACAATATTCTAAGCCTGCCTCTTTAGCCCAATTAGATGAGGATCGCAGACTCATGGAGGGTTCTGTCTCCGTGGATCTCCAAAAAATATTAGACTGGGGAAGTAGAACTCTTGTACAATTCAACCCCACCAAATCACAGTCTTGCATTCTTTCTCATAAGAGATACACCAGCCCTAGACCCATCACAGTAAACAACCTAGTTATTCAAAGTAATGAGTCCTTTTCACTTGTTGGCATTTCTGTGGATCGAAAGCTCAATTGGCACCAACATGTCACATCAATTGCAGAAGCGGCTGCTAAGAAATTAGGTTTCCTCTTCCGGGCTCGCAAATACTTTTCACCAGCTAATCTCTATACCTATATACTTCCACATCTGGGGTGCTGCTGCCGCTTCTACACTCGCTATCCTGGACTCCATTCAGAAGAGAGCTATATGTCTCATCGGTGACCCTACCCTCACCCAAAGGCTGCCATCCCTTGCCCACCGACGTGCCGTTGGTGAACTCTCTCTCTCTCTTTTATAGATATCTGCACGGGCACTGCCCAGAGGAGCTTTCTTCCATAGTTCTTCCACCTGCTGCCCCCAACAGATCTACCAGGGGAACAGAGCGAATGCACCCTTTTACTGTCCAGGTCACCAGACATAGAACATCTTGTTTTCCCGCTCTTTTGTCCCGAGGACTTCCAAGTTGTGGAATTCCTTGCCGGCACATGTTTTTCGTTCTCCCCCGAACCTCCAAACCTTCAAGTCCAGCATTAACAAGTTGCCTCTTTCCTCCTTGTCGACACCCACGGTACGATAGTATTTAGGCTGTAAGCCCTCGTGGTGTGTTGTTGAAATAAAAAAATAATAAAACAAAAAAAACATTGTTTTTAACTAGCTGAGTAACCGTGAAAATATCAGAAAAAGTCGCTACAAAATATGTATTTAAAACTACACAATATTGACTTAAAATTTAAATTATCATATTGATAATTAGCAGGTTTTCTTTCAAATAATTTAAGTTTGGAACTACTTTGAAAGGGGGGTTATACTACGAACTTTTCAATCTACACACGTATAACAATTTTTTTGTAACTAAAATTTCGCTTCTTTAAATACACCTATTTCAGGCAGTCGTGCTTATCGCATATCTTCATGTATAAATTAATATATTTTACTTTCCACCATTTTAGGCTGTACTAACTTAATATGTCAAGGTATTATGTACATGAGAGTTATGTAATGATTACACTTCCTCCGTATGTTAACATGCGAGCTTGTTTTGGAATGTAAACATCATTGAGAGAGTTAGAAACCAAAGCATATAATTAATTAGTTAAGGTGTCATTTGCCGAATTATAACAATGTCGTCCTTGTAATACTAACCTGGAAAGGTATCTCCATCAGAAGCACAGATAACAGGTAAGGTGTCAGCTTATACCAGCGGTTAAAATGCTCCCTTGTCAAGATTTTCATCTCAAGTGGAACTGTAACAAAAATTTACAATAAATAGAAAATGTAACGTTTCTTTCATAAATTGTTGTTGCCGTTACTTGGTGAACGTGTTCCATGCTAAATACAGATGTAGAGACCTCTTCTCTGGCTTTACACTTCACAAGTGCTTGATTTCTTCTCTTCTGCCTGAGGATGCCTGAAAAGGCAAAACCTGTTGCAGAGAAGATAACAAGCACGTGTGAAGCCAGAGAAGAAATATCTACATCTGTATTTAAAACGTTTCTCAGCCTTGGTTTGAAAGCAAAACAGGTCATAATTATTCATGATAATGTCCTTTGAAGACTTAAAGTACTTTAATTTGGGTGCATTAAAACACGGATTGATGACAATATCTTATACACCTATCTGTTAATAAAATTAATACAATTTCGAAAGTTTTATTAAAGGCTATTTAAAAAAAACTTCTGGACGCAGCAAGTGCGTTATGGTAGTGAATTTTCATAAAAATGTTTTTAATAGTGTTCAGGACACTCATGATCTCAGGTCTCAGGTCTACCAACCTGACTTGTGTTGGGACAGGGTGCGACCTTCCAAGAATTCGCTTGATATAGCCGGGCAGGAGCAGACACAGACGATTGAGCATCCGGACATCCGGCATTCCGGCATTGCAAGGTAGAACGCTTGAAACGACGAAAGACGAGAGGTGTGCTTACAACTCCATTGTGTATATATATAATAGTTATTGTTAATATTTGTTGTAGTTAAGTTAAAAGTAGTGTAAATTGATTAATATACTGTTAATCAACAAAATAAAGTGATTAATTATTTTCCAACGCAAAAAAAACACTAACAAATAGCAAACATGTTTTTTTAAGAAAGGAGGCATCAATCTATATAGTAGAAACAATGTGCCATGTTTCATCAAAATAACTTTATTGTTTGAAAATGTACAACAATTTCCCGACAGTAAACTTAAATTGTTCCCGAAAAAACTGGTTTCCTGGTCAACCTTATAGGTTAATAGCAAATTGAGCTATTCAAATTTGAAGCATTTAATGAAAATTCGCTACCATAACGCACTTGCTGCGTCCCGAATTTCTTTTCTTACAAAGATGTATTATATTTCGATGGAAAATGCAAAAACGCAATAACATAGGGCGTGTTCGATTAAAAAAAAAGAACATTTGAATCACCAACGACTTATGGGCCACCCTGTAATTGTGGAAATATTTTTTTAAGATTTAGCTCAAAACGCCCTATAATTAATGTATACCATTCTTTTCGTAACTTGCATAATAACGGATATATTGAGCTTTAAAGATTTTTTACGAAAATTTGACAAAAATGGTATACCATTAAACGATAAACTCTATAGCCAACACTACTGGCAAAGCATCAGAGAAAGAGTATATTTCAAATGAATTTTCTGGGAATATTTTAGTAAAATAAATGACAATGACGATTGAAACTAAGAGTTCAGGCTTTGTAAAGCATTCTTTTTGAGACATTTTCTTTCCATAGCTCATATTAATTTCAGGATCATCGCCTAAATATTACCAATTTTGACATTTTAAATCGCGACTTTGACGTTTTGAGGAAAACCCAAATTTATTTTTCTTTAAATGCCTGTAACTGCAAAATTTTTTTCAAAATTCAAAAGTCGGGATCTCCCCATTAGTGAATTTTTCCTACGAAAATTCACTAAAATGTAATTCAGAATTTTTTCGCAGAAAAAAAATCGGTAATATAGAAATCACGACTTTGTAACTAGCTTCTAGAACCCAGTGTCAGTTAAAATTAGGGAATTAGAACCACTATAAACTAAAATATCAAGTTTATAGCTTGCAGTCTCAGCGGTTAGACTCCGGACCCAAGGGTCCTGGGTTCGAGTCTCAGTAGAAATGTCAAACTATTTTTCAGTACATACTATAAATTAAAATCTACCGAGGTTGTGGCACCGTGTTTAAGCAAATTGATTGTCTGCGCGTTCCGCCTTTCAGAGAGGGCGTAAAGCCGTCGGCCAATCGATGTATCATAAACAAAAATGTTACTCAAACCCGATACAAGTCTTCCTTTTGTAAAACTCTTAAAGCCGTCGGTTAATCGATGTATCATAATAAACAAATTTTAATAAAACCCGATATTAAACGACCAGTGTCTGGAGGACAAGCCGCTACATTCAACGTTTAATTATGGTAATCCCAGACATTCAGAAATGAAATGAAAACCCGATAGGTGTGTTCCTTTTGTAAACCTCTTAAACGGGTTTATTATCCAACTCAATCGAACCAGTGTACCCCATGTCTGTGTGTCTGTGTTTCGATTAACTGGCTGTGGTTTTGATCAGCCATTAGCACATTATGACCCTCCTTTGCTACCCTTTCCTAAACTCGTTAGATCACCTTTACATTTTTCTTTTTAGATGTGAATATACTTAAATTTATCATATCTCTAAAAATTTGCTACTACATACAAGTAGTCATCCTTACTTATATTTTTATCTCTTCTTAGTGAATTTTCGTAGAAAAAATTCACTAATGGGGAGATCCCGACTTTTGAATTTTGCAAATGAGCGCGAAATAAGACCCTTAGAACCCATATCCGGGGTCAGTTTAAATTTTTGTATGTTTATATATATATATATATATATATATATATATATATATATATATATATATATATATATATATATATATATATATATATATATATATTAGACTCTAAAGTAGACTATTTAATAACTGTGAATTTGAGAATAAACATTTTCAGTTTTATAGTCAGTCATTAAGTTTCCACCCTGTGTAGAGGCCTATGATTTTAGATCCAAATTTTTGTTACCATCATAAAAAAATATGCACTTTGAATTTCCGTCGAAAAACGATGGGGTTGCTCTCTGAAAAAAAAAATCAACAAGGGGTGGGGGTAAAATGGTGAGGGGTGAACATTACAAACTAATATTATGAGGTATGAAATTAAAAAAAATTGTTTGCGCGTCCGAGCGTTTTTCTCAAAAACATTTCTCTTCGAATTATGAATTTTATTCCTTAACGCTGGATATATATATATATATATATATATATATATATATATATATATATATATATATATATATATATATATATATATATATATATATATATCACACCGATAACTCAAAAAATCACGGGCAGATTTTGATCAAATTTGGCATGTACCTCCCTTTTGTAAGTGGCTTGGATACTTTCGTTAACTAGGAAAATAGGACGAGGTTTTCCGAGAAAATTTTGAGTTTTCATTCGAACAAAATTTTTATCTCAATAAATAAAAAGCTATTAAAACAAATTTGGTAGGTAGGTTTACAATGTAAAAAGTAAACTGTACATTAAAATTTAGATTTCTATGCTACAAGAAAAAAAAGTCTGGAGGCATCAAGTGAGTTATGGAAGTGAATTTTCTTAAAGTGTTTTTAATAGAAAATATGTCTCTTTAATGCAAGCAGGAATTAATTTGGTCACCGGTATATCCTATAAAGTAGGAACAATGTACCATATTTTACCAACATAACTTGTTTGAAAATGTACCAAAAATTTCCGAAAATAAACTTAAAATATTTCCGAGAAAACTCATTTCATAGCTGACGAACCTTAGATTAATAGCAAATTGCGTTATTGAATTTTGAAGCGTTTAATGAAAATTCCCTACTAAAACGCACTTACTGCGACTTAACTTTAGCGTTAAGACAATTAACTTTTTTAAACAATTTATTATTACTTAAACACAATGATTACTTAATACAATAATGAGACAAAAATATATATATATATATAAGTGATATTAAAATACTTGACACGCCATGTGCCAGACTAACTAGGAAACAAGCAATGAACGCTCCTATCTCGGTGCTTATCCTATTTATAGTCTTCCCCTCCAGGCGTGGTACTATTGTCTCTGGAGGTGACCTGGATCTGCTAATGCTGAATGTCACCGGAGATATTCCGTTCGCACTTGCTGGTTTTACGCCTGCATTCCTACAGGCGCCACTTCACTATTATGATGACACTGCGGTTTCTAAGGAGGCCAGGATACATTGTTGCACAATAGCCTGTTGTTGTGGCTCTATTTATCTCCTCCCCCCTTTGAAGAACGAAGCTACGGTTCGTTCCGGATTTTCAAGGGAAATCCGGCTTCGGTGGTTCCTGGGTTGATCTTCAATTCTCCCTTGTCGGTTCTTGGGTTGATCTTCGTAGTTCTTCTTCTTATGACTCCCCATTTGACGGCTATCATTATGATGGCGGTTAAAATAGCCACGTACAATAATATGGTCCATATACTCAGGTGATGTAATGGTAGTTCCATTCGGCCTGGTATATTTTTCTTAATGTTTTGGAGTTGGTGTTGGATCTGCTCGATGTTATGCAGCTGTACGTTGTCTAATTTGAGTTCGGGTACCTTTTCGTAATTTGTTTCTTCCTTCGTAGTGGTGGTTTCTAATTTGGGGAGATTGAATAGTTGTTGTGTTTCCGCTGTAGTGGGGCCGGTTTTATAAATTTTGTTTCCTACTTTCAATTGGCAATTTGGTTGGAGGTTGACCAATTTGGTACCCTTGATGATATTGGTCCACTCTTGTTCCTGGCAAGTTATTCTGGCGTTTGTCTCTTCTGGCGCTAAGATGATGTATTGACTGGTTCCATATCTCGAAACTGTGGTTTGTTTAATTTTGACTAATTCTTGGTTACAATTATCGATAGGCTTTTGAAATTTTATTAGTTTTATTTCACATGGGTTCTGATCATTAATGGCTGTTGGATTGTCGTCTTGGCAGAAATATAATTTGTTCTTTAAATTTTGACATTCTTCATTTCGAAAGGCATATTGTTTACTGCTTAGGATCAAGTATTTGGTTCTAGGGATTATCATGGTAAAGGTGTGTGGATTTTTTGGGACAGGTAATGTGTATAACTGATAGTAATCATATTCTGACTCTTCAACTAGAGGTATTTCTATTTGAAATATAATTTGGAATTTATTTTGTACTGCTTTTATTTTGAATATTTTTTCATACAGATTCAGATCAGTGGTTGTTATTAGTTTGGCATTTGTTACGTATTTTTGTATTCTATTGATTTCTTTTATTATAATTTTTGGTTTTAATATGGATGTGTGAAAAATTCCTAATTTTGAAAAAGTGAGTGCATTCTCAGTTGTGAGTGCTAATTCTTGAATATTATTCAATAAATGTCCAAGCTGGGTCAGCAGCTCTAGGATTTTGATGCGATGATAGTGCGTTAGTTGTTCGCTCCTAAGGCTATCAACTGTGTTACCTAACTCGTTTATTCTATTTATTATCGTGCCCTGATTGTGACTCAACCCTACGATCGTTTTATTGAACTCTCCGATTGCTTCTAGCATTACCGAATTTTGCGATTTAAAAAGATCATGAATTTTGTTTTGGTCTGTACTTAATATTTCTATTGCCTGATATATACGTTCGCCATCTTGTGAATCGAGATTGCCAGTTATTGATTTAAATATCGATCCTAGCCCATTGATTATGCCCCGTCTCTGTCTCTCATTGATGTTATCTTTCTCTAAGAATATCCTATAAAATGTATCGTCTATATTATCTATAGTAAAATTTAATGTTAGTATAAAATTATGGTATTCGTCGTTGTAATCTTTTGTCATAGAGGTAACTGTGTTTATGTAATGTCTTTTTATTTGGTTATAGTCTTCGTGTAGTTGTGTCAGGTCATGTATATGTATCAAGTTCCAGCTGCTAGTCTCTGTGTATGCTGTACCTAATTTCTTTGGCAGCATACCTGGATTGTCCGTCAAGTCTTGTATTTGGGCTGTTATTCCTGTGGCAAGGAACAATACTATGATGGTTTCTGCTCCCACTTGGCTGCTTGGCTATGACTTCTGCGTAACTTGGTTCTAATTGGTTATTGGGCGTCGATACGCTTAGAAATCGATATTCTTTCGGTTTCTTAACCAATACTAACGACTGCGTCACTTAACTTTAGCGTTAAGACAATTAACTTTTTTAAACAATTTATTATTACTTAAACACAATGATTACTTAATACAATAATGAGACAAAAAAAATATATATAAGTGATATTAAAATACTTGACACGCCATGTGCCAGACTAACTAGGAAACAAGCAATGAACGCTCCTATCTCGGTGCTTATCCTATTTATAGTCTTCCCCTCCAGGCGTGGCACTATTGTCTCTGGAGGTGACCTGGATCTGCTAATGCTGAATGTCACCGGAGATATTCCGTTCGCACTTGCTGGTTTTACGCCTGCATTCCTACAGGCGCCACTTCACTATTATGATGACCCTGCGGTTTCTAAGGAGGCCAGGATACATTGTTGCACAATAGCCTGTTGTTGTGGCTCTATTTATCTTGCGTCTCGATTTTTTTTACAAACATGCATCACATTTCGATGAAAAATGCAAAAATGCAATAAGGAATGTTAAAAAAAAAGTAGGTATCACCAACGACTTATGGGCCATCCCGTGGTTGTCAAAATAATTTTATAAGATGCAGCTCAAAACACCCTATAGGTAACGTATACAATTTTTTCTGGTATCTTGCATAATAACAATTATATTGAGCTTTACCGTAGAAATGCGTCACACTGTATATATGTAAACAGAAAGTAAACCCGGATATGGATTCTAGGGGGCCTAGTTTGCGCTCATTTGAAGAAATCTTTTTAGAATTCAAAAGCCGCGGTCTCCTCAATAACGATTTTTTTCTATGAAAATTAGCTTAATTATAGACCGTTAAACCATAAATTTAACTAAAACTACTTCCAAAGCATCAGAGAAAGTGTCTATATGAAATGAATTTTCTGGAAATATTTTATTAAAATGAAGGGCAATGATGGTTTAAGCTGAAACTTAAGGGTTTGCAGAACACTCTATACATAATCCGTATTTCTGTCAGGTTCTTTGCCTAAATGTTGCTAATTTTGACGTTTCAAATCGCGACTTTTTACGTTTTGAGGAAAACACCAATTTTTTTTCTTTAAATGACTCTTAACTTTTTTGTCTTTAAACTTACAGACCTAAATTTTGGTAAATTGTTCACCCTATATATATATATATATATATATATATATATATATATATATATATATATATATATATAATTGAAACTAGCCCTGGATGCGGGTTCTAGGGGGCCTAGTTCGCGCTAATTTAAAGAAATGGAGGAGGATCTCCCCGTCAGCGAATTTTTTAAAAGAAAATTCACTAAAATAGGCACCTGTGAAGCCATGGGAAAAGTCTACGACTGTATCCAATATGGAACGGTTTCACTAACTTAGTGCAAGAATAAACAACCAGATATGCTATTAAAATTAAATTAAGTCTAAAACTTTCATCTCCTCTTTATCAAATTAGATAACTCTAAAGTGAAATGAGACTAAAAAAAAAGACAAAAAAGCAAAGTCACTAACCAGGATTAGAACTCGTCACCTGGGAGTCGATTATACGATGTAAAGTGACCAGTGTACACCTAGCCCACTGAGCTACGCACTATATGCATTTACCAGCAGGAATATCCTATTGTTCAAGGTTTTACAATTTACATAAAACCACTTTCTTTTACAATTGATTTTTTGCTTATATTTTAACAAAATCAAGAAAAATAACGACTTAGACACATATCTAGGAGCTTGATAGTCATTTCTTGTAGTATTTTTTACTCACATTCTGTTCAATTAATTTTTTACCTTTTTAACTTTCTTGAATTAATTAAAAATTAATTTACCTCTAACTTTTTTGTCTTTCAAGATGGAGATCTGAATTTTGGTACATATAATACATTTGACAAAAATCAGTGTACCAAATTTGGTTGCCCTCACTTTGTTATTTCCAGAGATATACTTTTTTTCGAAAGAAAACACAAAATTTTCCGGGAAAACCTGAGCCGATTTTCCTGACTAACGAGCTTGTCAAAGCCACTTGCAAAAGGAAGGTATCTGCCAAATTTGATCACAATCAGACTATTATTTTTTGAGTTATCGGTGTGATACATACATACATATACATATATATATATATATATATATATATATATATATATATATATATATATATATATATATATATATATATATATATATATATATATATATATATATACATATATACATATAAAAATTGAAACTGACCCTGGATATGGGTGCTAAGGGGCCTAGTTCGCGGTCATTTGGAGAAATTTTTTCAAAATTCAAAAGTCGGGATCTCCTCATTAGTGATTTTTTTTTAGAAAATTCACTGAAAGTTATGACAAAATATTTGATGCCAGATCATTTCTATGACAATTCACGTTCATAACGCACTTGCTGCGTCCAGACTTTTTCTTGATTTAACACCAATAAACTATTATATATTCCTAAAGCTCATAAAAACATGTAGAAAGTAAACGATTTTAAGGTTGAAAATTTTGTTAAAAAAATTATTGTGTTTTCTATGGCGCGCCAAGTACTTTTCAACGCCACCTCGTATGTGATCAAAATCCACTCAATAGAACGCCACCTAAAAAAATCAGCTAAAAACACATTCATTTAATATTTGATGGGAATAATATATTATTTGTATTCAAATAACGTAAATTTAAGTGAACAATGCACGCCTCGAATAAGAAATATTTGTTATTCATCATGTCCACGCGCCCTATGTCATCAATTTCCTGCATAACATTAATCATGACCTTGAATTAGTGATCAGCTTTTGTTCAACTTTGCGGTTATGACATCATATAGTAGATACCAGCAGACATTGAGTCATTCTGTAACATCTGTCTCGCACTTCACGAGAGCAGATAAAACAGCAACATGACCAGCATGTGATCACAGACATACTCCTATACCTACTAAATAAAATAAATTAATTAAGGCGTAGTAAATCCCATAAAAAACATATATATATATATATATATATATATATATATATATATATATATATATATATATATATATATATATATATATAAGCAGTTATCTTTATCAAGAGCTAAATACCATTCAAGGTTAGCATAGCGTGGGCGTGCGTTGATACGAATTCCAAATAAGCCAATGATTATTAACACGGAATTTATAATTATGATTGTTTGTACAGAAAATTGTAAAACCTAATACACGGAGAAATCAGTATGTTAAAATGATTGTTCCTAAACGTCAAAATGTTTGGGTTGACATCTTTGGGTGATGAATAAAAAGGCCTTTTCTTTCCAAACAAATATTTTATTCCTTGTACCGACGCGTTTCGACCCTTTTTAACAGGTCATCCTCAGGGGAATCTAAAATTTGTAAATTCTAGATTCCCCTGAGGATGACCTGTTAAAAAGGGGAATCTAGAATTTGTAAATTTTAGATTCCCCTGAGGATGACCTGTTGAAAAGGGTCGAAACGCGTCAGGACAAGGAATAAAATATTTGTTTGGAAAGAAAAGGCCTTTTTATTCATCACCTAAAGATGTTAAAATGATTTGCTCGATCAGTTAAAGCTTATGTTTAAGCACAAGATGAAATCTTGTTTAACAAATAATGCACTGTAAAATTAATGTCTATAAATTTTACCGTTCTTAATGAATTTTCGTAGAAAAAATTCACTAATGAAGTAATCCCGACTTTTGAATCTTGAAAAAATTTTCTTGAAATGGGCGCGAACTAGGGCCCCTACAACCCATATCCGGGGTCAGTTTCAATTTATATATAATATAATATAATATATTTATTCGCACCATGAATACATAAAAAATGTGTAGAACACGTTAACATTTAAAAAAAGATAAAAAACTCAGGAGTTACAATTCAACAAAACTATACAATCATGATATTGATTACCAACAGCTATAACTTGTCAGCTAAACAATCCTCAATATTATAATAGGCCTTTGCCGCCAGAATATTATTCAGTGTCTTTTTCATCTTTGCAGGTGGAAGCTCCTTTATCTGCACCGTCAGCTTGTTGTACACCTTTAGGGACTGCACCACAGCACTATTGTAAACAATACTTTTTGTAGTTTGTGGCGCAATTAACTGATCCTTTAAACGTGCTCTAGTGTTGTATTGATGCTGTTGTTCACAATCTGATAACAAACTCTAACAAGATTTTCTCTAACAAAACACGCACACTCTAATATATACAAACTTGGCAAGGTAAGTATTCTGTTGTCGCGGAATGTTTTCCTACATGAACTCCTATATTTCAGATTGAATATGCTGCGGATACCTGCTTTTTAGAGCCTAAAGATTCTGCCGGCTTCTATGGAATTCCCCTAGAACATTAGTCCATATCGAAGCCTTGAGTTCACATATGCGTAGTACGCCTCGAGGCCATCACTAATACTACTAGAATCGGACATAATACAATACAGTCACGTGCATATTAATAACCATCCATCGTTGGGAAACATCAGGAAAAATATTTGTGAACACCCTAATATCAAGGTGACTTTCTTATGGGTTAAAGCTCACAGTAATATACAGGGTAATGAAGATGTAGACCAACTATCGAAAACAGCATCAAATCAGGGGCACCATCAGGTTATAAAGCTACCATACACAGAATTTGTATTTGACATTAAAAGAAAAATCAAAATTATTTGGGAAAGAGAATGGTTCTCATATACACAGAAAACATCCAACAGATATAAACTCCTTAATCCCAAATTACCAGAAGAAAGTCAGCTAAAAACAATATTTAGTTTACATAGAAAAGCTTTAACCACCATAATAAGGCTCAGGAATAATCACGGTAGATATAGATCCCACTTATATAGAATAGGTGTAGAATCCACACCGTACTGCAGCTGTGATGAACAAGCGGTCTGTGACATAGATCACATATTGTTTTCATGCAGGAATTATGAGAGACAAAGATTGCAGTTTTTATCTGGAATAAAACAAGTAACAGAGATCCAGCTTCCTTTAAACACAAACTATATTCTGAGCTTAAATAACATAGATGTATATAAATTAATATATAGATTTTTCATGAACATAGATGTAGGTTTATAAGAATGTATATGTATATATATGTATATGTATGTGTGTATGTGTATATATAAATTAAAATAAAATAAAATTATATCAATGTACTGAACATAAATCCTAATGTCTGTCCTTTTGTATACCCAGCCTTTCCGTGGCCCAATTCAGTATGTCTTTGAGCCTTGGCGGGTCCCTAGGCGACAATGTGTCCCAGTCATTCCTTAAATTTAAGTATTTAAAAAATGAAAAAAATATTAAAAAAAATATATACATAAAAAACCAACTTAAAAAAACAAAAAAAAAACAAAAAAAAGGTGAATAATTATTAAAAAAAAAAACAGATTATGTGCCTATATAGAAATTGAAAATCAGTTTTAAAATAAAAGTATAGTGACTAAAATTATATTGTAATATTTATTTTGATGTATAGATTAGGTAGGTATGTTTGGATTGTATGTGTGAAGCAGTGGGTGAAAGAAGGTATGTATGTTTTTAAGATATCATGTAGGCGTATATTGGTAACACTAATGTAATGATTGTGTTTACGTGAGATTGTGGATATATGTATCCATTTGGATTTCACTTATAATTCAAAGAATCTGCGAATATAGTTATCACCTGTAGGTTTGCCGCACTGGGTGTGGTTATGATTCGAAACGAAACTTTAGTATAAAAGTCTGTGGTTGATGAATAAAACATTCAAAACCATCCCATGATACAACACACACACACACACACACAGAATCGGACATAACACGCAGAGCATAACTAAAAGCTGACAGTTTACCTGCCAGATAGCCAACATGAGCCCTCCAGTTCAACTGAGAATTAAGCTTCAAGCCTAAAAACTCAACATCATCCTGCGTGCTCAGCGACTCTGAGTTGAATTTCAGCGAAAACTGGTTACCCCTAAAATAGTTAAATGAGATTAAATTTGTTTTAGTCACATTCAATTGTAAGTTCATTACATTGTACCACTGTTCCAGAATTCTCAGTTATTGTGATGCCTCATAAATTAAATCACTATCTGAAGGAGCTCGTAAAATCAAAGATGTATCGTCAGCAAACAGGGTTGTCTTATGACGCAATACTTCAGACAGTTCGTTGATATAAAGTAAGAACAAGACTGGCCCAAGGATTGAACCCTGAGGCACACCTCGTTCTATAATCTTCTACTCAGATGCCAGAAATACTCCTGTCTTATGATCATTAAAAGCCACACATTGTTTCCTGCCTAATAGGTATGACTTCATTAAATTCAGCGAGACTCCCCTGAAACCTAGCAATTCCAACTTAACTAACAGTGTGTCGTGGGATACGCTATCAAAAGCTTTAGATAAATCCAGTATCATACACATTGTGCTTTCACGCTTATTTAGTCCCTCTGTAATTTCCTTGATAACTTGAAATATTGCCGTTAGTTGACCTTTTCTTAATATAGCCATTTTGATTCTCACTAAATATTTTGTGTTTCTCTAAAAAAGCCACTATTCGCTTGCATATATTTTTTTATTATTTTTTCTATATTTGAAATTAGTGAGAGTCGATAACGAGATGAGATGATAAGCAGGTTCGGGGAAGAGGGATCATTGACAAGAGGCCGGGCTTGCTGGATGTTTTTTAACGTAGAGGCAAGGTGGGTATTGTTATGTTATGATCTCCCATTGAGCCTAGTTGCTGGAAAGTGAGAATTAGAAACGTGTTAGTTGTGAGTTCTGTGTATATAAGCTTAGTAAACGAAGTGTAATCTAACTGACGATTCGCGACTTAACACACCAGATATGAAACATGATACTATTATCAGTGTATTTGTCGAGCTAGACTGTACTGCTACCTTTCGTTTATTATAATATGAATAAAAACAGGAGCGTGCCCCTTGTAATACCAGGATTAAGTACCAGGAGTAGTAAATTAGTTATAATACGAGGAGTAGTAAAAGAACTATGATACGAAATGTAGTAAGGCAGTTATAATACATACAGTAAATGGGGGGTGATGGTATGGGGTGCGATAACATATGGTAGCAGGTCACCTCTGGTTTTTAGTGACAGAAATTTGTATGCAAATAATTACATACAAAACGTACTGCAGCCTGTTGCACTGCGATACATACAAGGGTTAATTTAATCCCTTTTCTCACAAGGTAACGCACGTCTTCATACAGCAAGGCTCACTGCAAAGTTCTTAGAAGAAAATAACGTGACCCTCCTTCCATGGCCTTCTCGCTCCCCAGACTTGTCACTAATCGAACATGTGCGGGATATGACCGGCAATCTACCGGATATTTTACCCCAATCATCGAATCACCTAGTTCACCTTCGTCAATTCGAGAAGCCTGGGATGACAATCCTTAAGATACCATAAATCATTTAATTTTAAGCATGCCTCGAAAGTTATCGAATACAAAGAAACAGTGGCGGACCCACTTATTATTAAATAACTGTTATGTTTTAATATTTTAGTTTGAGAAATGTAGTTCTTTTTAAGTTTGTTAAAATCAACATTATGTATACATTTTATTAAAATTGATCAACTGGGTGTTTTTTTAAGTATTTAATTTCAGTTCAGTTCAGTTTTTAATGACACTGAAAACTGTGGTATCAAATATAAGTCAATTATTTATATTCTTTGCTGTCGCTATCTTTGAGACAATTGCTGAACTCCTCAATTCATTGATTGTTGTTGCCCTTACTTGGTGAAACTGGTCTATACTACATACAGACTTGGAGACTACTTCTCTGGCTTCACTGTTGGGTTTCGTTTCTGTAGGTGAAGGGCGTAGCCAGCGCGTAAGCTAACTGGAGCAAGAGGCCCTTATGAATTCTAGATGTTCTCGGATGTTCTTCAACGTTTCTGTGACTAGTTTCGTTGCTTGACAGCATTCTCAGACAGATAATTTTTATCTATAAAAATTATCTAGTTTCGTCGCTTGACAGCATTCTCAGACAGATAATTTTTATCTTTAAAAATTATCTGTCTGAGAATGCTGTCAAGCAGCGAAACTAGTTTATCTATAAAAAATATTTGAAGCCAGAGAAGTAGTCTCCAAGTCTGTATGCTGAACTCCTCGTTTTGAGCGCTGTGAAATTACAGTTAGCGTTCGCTGAGTTTGCTGGAAACAGCCGTAGCAAATTTATTATTGCAGATTTTTAATAGAAATATAAGTTTTCCAGAAACTAGAACGGCTATATGTTTACATGTTATTTAAATCAGATTTTTATATGTTCCCACATTTAATGTATAATGAAAGTGGCCTCTTTTGGTACATGTTCGTAAGTACTACGTTAGCAAAATCGTTCGAATGTTAAACGGAACTTCAATTAATTATAAGTAATAACAGAAAATATTTTTTCAAATTTTCGAACATTCAGCCCTATCTACGGTTTGTGTAGATTATGTAAAATTTTAAATTGTTCCCCTGGACCTACTATTTCTTAAGATACTTATGGAGGCTCTGTTTTCTTATACCAGAACGATACGCGATACCTAAATGCCACACCCTTACAGTAAAGACGCTACATCAAATGATATTTTTATTTCCTAAGGCATGGCAATGGGCAACGCACTCTCTCTATACATTGCGGACCTTTTCATGAGTAGATTTGAGACGGATTTAGACAATGAAAGTGAGTATTTTCATAGAGTATGATTTCGTTATATGGACGATAGTTTTGCCGTGTTTAACACAAATATGTCCAAAGTAGATGATTTCATTAAAAGACTGAATTGTCAACTTGGTTCAATAAAATTCATGGTCGGTTTAAATTTCTTAGTAAATAGATTCATAAAATTTCCCTTAAGGAAAAGTAGATATAGTATAGAGTATATTAAAAACGTGGCTAAATATAACGGATATTCGGATTGCTTAGTGGAAAAATTAATTAATAGACACAGAACAAAGACAATTTTAGCGGAATGCACCACATTCAGGAAAGAGAAAAAAGAGAAAAAAAATGGTTTGCCTACCTTTTGAACCGCGTATCACAAGGGGCCTCGAGGGCATTTTTAAGAAAGCTAATTTGCAGATGACTTTTTCGACAAATAATAATTTAAGAAATTTGTTAGGTAATACGAACGGTAAAGATAAAACCACTGAAATGTCGGGTATCTATGAGGTAGGTTGTAAAGAGTGTAATCTTAAATAGGTTGGGCAGACTAAGAGAACCATTAAGACAAGATTTCGTAAACATCTGGCACAGCGGAGATACGGTAGTGTAGACAAGTCATGCGTGGCACAACATTTAGGATAATAACCACCACATTGATAAAAAATCAGAAACTTATCAAAAATGTTAGACAGCCAGCAAAGCTAGATGCGTACGAAACTATTTATATTTCTAAGGCAATAAAAACAAAAGTTCCTTAAACCGAGGGCGGCCACTGATTTATAGTCCTTTGTTTGCTCTTTGTCTCTGATACAGATAAAATATACCGAAACCTGCCAGGTAAAGTTATAAAATAAGTTCAAAAACCTCGCCCGTTAATAAAAATACAGCACACAGAAAATTTGCCTGCGATTTAGTCTCCCTCTCGGTATCTGTCTCTACCTAAAACTCAGTATCTAAGGTGATGTTTATTAGTAAGCAGCTCAGAATGTTTTATCCTCTGATGACGCTAACCTTGTTCGTGAAACGATCGTCAGCTCTTTAAAAAGATGTATTGTGGTGATCTGGGTTCTGCAAGTGTACTTATCGGTGCTCATCACAGGTTCCAATCTTCACTTAGCACCTTATCTATACTTATTATTTTTGTGTTTTATTTGTTATATGTACATTTTTTTTCAGTCGTAATTAGGAATTGGCTGCGACACATATCGCCAAGGCCCTGTTATTAATAGTGAATTTTTTTTTTAAATCACTAATAGAAAGGTATCGATGGTGAGACTTTTTTCAAATTTTTTCAAATGAGCGCGAACTAAACCAATATCTGGAGTCAGTTTCAATTTTTATATGTTTAAATATATATATATATATATATATATATATATATATATATATATATATATATATATATATATATATATATATATTGTTACATTTGTCTAGGAGAATTAAGTTTATGGACTTTGTTTATTCTATGGTCAGATGTCAATTATAAAGTGTGTTGGTAAGAGCGATCATAGAAGCCGAATAGCGGAATATAATTCTATGGACTTTTAATAATAGAGAGAAACATTTTAGTTGATACTGGTGTTGGAAAATAGTTGCTTATAATAAATTAGTAGTTTGAAAAGCTTTCTTTTGTTAGTCAACGAATCCAAAACCCTGTAGAATGTAACAATATATATATATATATATATATATATATATATATATATATATATATATATATATATATATATATATATATATATATATATATATATATATATATATATATATATATATATATATATATATATATATATATATATATATATATATATATATATATATATATATATACATACATATATCCAAATGATTACTCAAAAAATAATTCTATTTGGATGAAACTAGGCAGGTACCTTTTTTTTATTAATGGCTTGAATGAGTTTGTTAGTCAGGAAAATCGGACAAGGTTTTCCGGGAAAATTTTGAGTACTTTTTTGAAAAAAGTTTTTTCTCAGAAAATTACAGAAATTCGGTGGATATGTTGCCTTCAGAAAGACGTTACTACACACCAAAATTCAACTTTCTAAGTTTATAAAAAATTGAGTTATTTAAATATGAAAGATTTAATGAAAATTCACTACCATAACGCACTTGCTGCGTCCAGACTTTTTATTTTTATGGTTTTTGCGGTGATTTTGTTTCCTCTTTCAGGTGAATTATAAAAATAAAAATTAAATAAACAAGCAGTACTTACATGACAGAGTGACAGACATCTTCCCTGTGTATACCACAAGTAAAAGTGTACCATACATATAAACATAATTCGCTAAAATTGTAGTCGCTGAACACCCAACATCTTTGTAAAGGTAGCCGAAAATAAACCCAATAAATATATGTGCCAACAAGCGATTGACAATGTACATCTAAAAAAAAACACATAATTTACAAATCAGCTACTCAGTTGCAAAAAGTGTAACATACAAATAATAGCTTAACAGGAACGAATCGATATGATTCTAATTTTTGGTGAATGTCATGAAAATGGTTTACTGTCGTCATGAGTTTACGCACAAAAATATCCAACACAAAATCATCCATCCACAAGAAGTTTTGAAAGATTGCTAGTAGTTTTTCGAAGAACTGGAAGCGTAGCATATGAAAAGACCAATAAACAGAGTCCAATTACCGGAAATGAAGAAAATGTGTTTGCGGTCATTGGATCCCGTATAGAAAGTTCCCATATAAGCCAGCGCAAAGTCAGTCAGGAAACGGCGTTGAGTAGGCAGAATAATTAAAAACACAAATTTCATCCCTACCATATCCAGTTAAATAAAGAACTTTCAGGTGCTGGCTTCAATCGACGACTTGATTTCTGTATGTGGGCATTAGAGATGTTGGGTGAGGATTGACACTTTTTCGATTATGTGCTGTTTACAGACGAATCGACTTTCCATAGTAACGGGTTGGTAAGTAGATATAATTTTCATTACTACTCTGATGAAAATCCACATTTTTGCCGCAGTATGAACCATCAGAATTGCTGGTCTATTAACGTGTGGGGTGGAATATTAGGGTCAAGGTCCTTACTTTTTCAATGGGCACGTAAATGGAGATATGATTCATAGGTTTCTTCGTCAAAGCTTGAAAGACGTCCCACTATCTATTATAAGGCGGATGCGGCTACAACTGGATGGTGTTCCGGCACATTTTCAAATGAGAGTGCGACAAGAACTTAGTAGAAATTTTCCCAATAAATGGTTAGGACTAGAAGGTCCACAAAACTGGCCAGCCAGATCGCCAGACTTAACATATCTAGATTATTTTCTTGTGGGGACATGTTAAGAATATGGTATATGAAATGCCTCCGACCACACAAGATGACATGAAACAACGCATATGGAATGCTTTCAATACAATATCGCCGCAAAGTTGCTCAATGTCAAGCGGTCCTTTGAACAAAGGCTACAGTTATGCATTGAACAGGATGGACGTCAGTTTGAACATTTGTAGAATTATGCTTATTACATTTACCCTTGGTTTTTCTGTTCTTATTTTTATTATTTGTTTACCTTGGACTAGTTTCCAGATTGAATTTCAAACAAAGCAAGTTAAATTTGTTGTTAAAAATGAAAAATTCTTATTTATGCAAAAACAATAATAAAAGTGTGAATATCGCCAGAACCGCTGCCCTTGGGTACAGGGAACCCTAGCATCATATGAAAGGAAAATATCTTCTCTATGACATGCAGCAAAAAATATGGGGTGTTCCATTTGAAATAAATGAAATAATCTGCTTTGAATGTACCAATAATTAAACTTGAATTTTTGAACGCCCTGTAGAGTATTGTGAAATATTGACTACAGTAGTTGATGAAGTACCAAATCCACCATCAAAAGCTAGTGAGTTTTTTCTTTACGATATCATCTGACAATGGAGATTAGATTTTTTTTCGAAAACCTCACATTCATCGAAAAATCAAGATATCTGGGAAACCGCTATAGCTAGGTATAGGGATCCTTGGAGTAAGTGAACCTTATTTTTCCCATTTAATTTTCGAGCCAGCTTCCAATTTTCCACATTAGTACGTCTTACCATTTGCTCGTAGTTTTTGGACTGTTAATGCCATTGAACCCAAAAAAAAAAACATGTGTTCAAACTCTTCGTTATCAGAAAAAAACCTCTTTTTATGTGTGCATATTTAACCTGAAAATAGGACTACAATAGGTATTGTGTGGACTGTGGACATCGAAACATTCCAATGTTCCTGGCTAAAGCTTAATTACTTCCTCTTACAGCAAGACTTTGTAACACCGAAACCATTAAACCATTCCTTTAAGAATATTAATTTTTAAGAATTTAAAGAGAGCACATCCGTATTCGTATTGCTTTTCAAGTTGTACTCATAATGAATTTGTTTGTCTAGTCGAATCCGGGTGCCATAAACTCATTAATTATTGCTAACAGGTTTTACAAGTTCCTAAAGACTTATTTTATATAATAATTTGTGTTGTCTTGTTAAGTTTCCCATAATGCAAAAAAATTGTAACGTACTGACTTACGTAAGATCTTTTGGTCATCAGCAAATTTCTCTTGTACAGTAACAAAAACTGCATCACAACTGCAGCCTGTGAAGGAACTATTTCGTCATTAAGTTGTTTATTAGAGGGCACATCCAAAAGGCCTTGAGACATTACTTCTTTTTCTAAAACAAACACAGGAATGTTGAATTATAATAAAATACACACCATGGAATAAATTAATAGTAATAAAGTATAGTACTTATAAATGTGAGGTCAGTCAACCTGTTACATGTGTTTTGTATTACGACACAACAAGTCCAATTAATATCGATTGCAAAAGATTTTTTAAGCGAAGGTCATTCGAAATCTGGATTTTTGGGTTTTAGTGTCACCTAATGATGCTTCATTATCATGATTGTGCAACGGCCCAGCGAATCTTACACGTAGCTAATCTAAGAACTAACCACATGAGTTACTTTTCATACGCAATAAGCACGGTATTAGCTTCCGTTTCTTATATAATAGATTTTTAATTTATGCACTTCCACTTTCTTCGACTACAAAAAGGTGTTAATAAACTTACATCAACACACTCTTATCTGGTTTTTTCCACCACAGCGGTTATTATCTGGATAATAAATATAATGTAACCATACTATAGCAATACATGTTAATGGCTAACACAAACAATTTCAAATACCAATATATCCAAGGTTACTATCACACTTATGTGTTTATATATATATATATATATATATATATATATATATATATATATATATATATATATATATATATATATATATAATTTCAACAACACACCATGAGGGCTTACAGCCTAAATACTATCGTACCGTGGGTGTCTCGACAAGAAGGAAAGAGGCAACTTGTTAATTCTGGACTTGAAGGTTTGAAGGTTTGGAGGAGAAGGAAAACATGCGCCGGCAAGGAATTCCTCAACTTGGAAGTCCTCGGGACAAAAGAGCGGGCATAATAAGATGTTCTATGTCTGGTGACCTGGACAGTAAAAGGGTGCATTCGCTCTGTTCCCCTGGTAGATCTGTTGGGGGCAGTAGGTGGAGAAACTATGGAAGAAAGCTCCTCTGAGCACTCCCCGTGCAGATATCTATAAAGGAGAGAGAGAGAGAGAGGTCACCAAGGGCACGTCGGTGGGCAAGGGATGGCAGCCTTTGGCTGAGGGTAGGGTCACCAATGAGACGTATAGCTCTCTTCTGAGTCCAGGATAGCGAGGGTAGAAGCGGCAGCAGCACCCCAGATGTGGGAGCAGTATTCGAGGTTTGGCCTTACTTGTGAAGTATATAAGGTATAGAGATTAGCTGGTGAAACGTATTTGCGAGCCCGGAAGAGGAAACCTAATTTCTTAGCAGCCGCTTCTGCAATTGATGTGACATGTTGGTGCCAATTGAAATTTCGATCCACAGAAATGCCAACAAGTGAAAAGGACTCATTACTTTGAATAACTTGGTTGTTCATTGTGACGGTTCTAGGGCTGGTGTATCTTTTATGAGAAAGAACGCAAGACTGAGATTTGGTGGGGTTGAATTGTACAAGATTTCTACTTTCCTAGTCTAATATTTTTTGAAGATCCAGGAATACATATATATATATAATATGTATTGAAATTATAATTGTACTATGCACCATATAAGCACACTTGGAGAACCCAAATCACTACAACACGTTTAAAAAAAGTCTGGACGCAGGTTATGGTAGTGAATTTTCATAAAAATGTGTTTAATAGCAAATATGTGTGTTTTTTAAAGAAAGCATGCATCACATTTCGTTACCAGTATAACCTATATAGTAGAAACAATGTGCCATGTTTCATGAAAATAACTTTATTGTTTGAAAATGTACAAAAATTTCCGAAAGTGTTCCCGAAAAAACTGCTACCTTGGTCAACCTTATAGGTTAGTAACAAATTGAGCTATTCAAATTTGAAGCATTTAATGAAAATTCGCTACCATAACTCACTTGTTGCGTCCCGAATTTCTTTTCTTACAAACATGCATTATATTTCGATGGAAAATGCAAAAATGAATTAACATAAGGCGTGTTCGCGTAAAAGAAAAGAAAATTTGTATCGCCAACGACTTATGGGCCACCCTGTGATTGTAGAAATACTTTTAAGATGTAGCTTAAGACACTTTATTGATTTTTTACGAAAAATGTTACAATTATATACCATTGAACGGTAAACTCTCTAGCTAAGACTACTGCTAAAGCATCAGAGAAAGGGTCTATTTGAAATGAATTTTCTGGAAATATTTTAGTAAAATGAAGGACAATGGCGGTTGAAGCTAAGGCTTCAGGCTTTGTAAAACATTTTTCTTGAGATACTTTCTTAACTAGCGGGTAGGTTTTGATTTGTATGAATTGAGCACCTGCGTCTCTAAATTTTCAATGAGAATGTTCAGTACAGAAGAGAGTGGTGAACCCATTGGAGCACCTCGAATTTGTTTGTAAAATTTCTTTTAGAAAAGAAGTAAGTGTTAGACGTGCAATGTTCTGCAAAAGCTATGGTATCTAGCTTGTTCTTCAAAACAGACATATCCAAAGCATCCGACCAGGTCTGGCACGCAGCGCTGCTTAATAAACTTCCGGCCTATGGCCTACCACCAAAACTCTGTACCTGGACAGCAAATATCCTCTCTAACACGAGACTTTCTGTTGTCGTAGATGGCTATGCCTCTAAACTGTATCCAATTAATGCAGGAGTCCCTCAAGGTTCAGCTTTAGCCCCTATTTGTTTCTTCTACACATCAATGACCTCCTTTCTAGCACATCCAACCCAGTTCACAGTTACGCGGACGACAGCACCCTCCACTCAAATATACAACATTCTAAGCCTGTCTCTTTAGCCCAATTAGACGAGGATCGCATACTCATGGAGGGTTCTGTCTCTGTGGATCTCCAAAAAATATTAGACTAGGGAAGTAGAAATCTTGTACAATTCAGCTCCACCAAATCTCAGTCTTGGTTTCTATCTCATAAGAGATACACCAGCCCTAGATCCATCACAAGAAACAACCAAGTTATTCAAAGTAATGAGTCATTTTCACTTGTTGGCATTTCTCTGGATCGAAATCTCAATTGGCACCAACATGTCACATCACTTGCAGAAGCGGCTGCTAAGAAATTAGGTTTCCTCTTCCGGGCTCGTAAATACTTTTCACCAGCTAATCTCTATGCCTTATATACTTTACAATACTGCTCCCACATCTGGGGTGCCGCTACCGCTTCTAAACTCACTATCCTGGACTCCATTCAGAAGAGAGCTATGCGTCTCATCAGTGACTCTTCCCTCACCCAAAGGCTGCTATTCCTTGCCCACCGACGTGCCGTTGGTGACCTCTCTCTCTCTCTATCTCTATCTCTCTCTCTATCTTATAGATATCTGCACGGGCACTGCTCAGAGGAGCTTTCTTCCATAGTTCCTCCACCTGCTGTTCCCAACAGATCTACCAGGGGAACAGAGCGAATGTACCCTTTTAGTGTCCAGGTCACCAGACATAGAACATCTTGTTATGTCCGCTCTTTTGTGCCGAAGACTTCCAAGTTGTGGAATTCCTTGCCGGCACATGTTTTTCCTTCTCCACCTAACATCCAAACCTTCAAGTCCAGAATTAACAAGTTGCCTCTTTCCTCCTTGTCGACACCCACGGTACGATAGTATTTAGGCTGCAAGCCCTCGTAGTGTGTTGTTGAAATATTAAAAAAAAACAGCACTATTTCTCAAAACTGTATCCTTGTTAGATTCAATATTCTGCCCTTATTTACTATTATACCTCTATCTGAAACCTCCAGATTCACAAAAATAAACACAATATTCAACACGATAACCTAGCTCTAGATTTTCCGGAGGAAAACGCGATTTTTTCTAAGAAAAACTGGTCCGATTAAGCTGGCTGACGAACTTATTACACTAAGTAAAGATTGAAACCTGCGACTAGCACTGATAAGCACACTTGGAGAACCCAAATCACCACAACACATAAAAAAACCTGAGAATCGTTTCACTAACCAAGTTAGGGTCATCAGAGGATTAATAATTCTGAACTGGAATTATTCATCCTCTGGCGACGCTAACTTGGTTAGTGAAACGATATACATACAGCCTTGGAGACTATTTCTCTGACTGAACTGTTGGGTTTCGCTTCTGTAAGTGAAGGACGGAGCCAGCGCGTAAGCTAACTGGAATAAGTGTCCCTTCTGAATTCTAGATGTTCTAGGATGTTCTTCAATGTTTTTGTAACCGGTTTCGCTGCCTGACAGCATCCTCAGACAGATAAAATGAAATCATGACAACTACAAATAAATATCTGTTGCTATGTTACGATGTTTTGATCAAAAAATTCTTTAAAATTGAAATTAAAATGAAACGCAAATGACTGATGATCTCTACGTGATGTATGTCAATATTCAACAGAACGATAGAACTAACCTATAAGAGTAATAACTATAATAACAGTTACAACAATAAAATAACTAAACAATAACAGTAATAAAGCAGTCTCTATACAACGAAAATATCAACATACATCAATTCATTTTCTTATTACAACTTTTTTGAAAAAATAGTTAGAGTTATTTGTTTGATTTATTTAATTGGGAAGATTATCCAAGAAAGGGGAATTCATTAAATCAGTTTGCTCATTTAAAACAAGGTAGCTATTGTCGTGTGTGTGATTTTTGACTTCTAAAGTTTCAAAAAGTCTAGTTTATGCTTGTCATTACAAAAATCGAAAATGTTGTGGTTTTATGCCGTTATTTACCGCAGGTCTATGCTGGGTATCAATAATTAGCTTTGCAAATGTAGATTTGTGAGTGTGGTTATTTCTAAATGCAGAAATATGTTCTTCGTATCGGGTTAAAAGTTCTAGAAGTTTGACCTATGTAGATTGCGTTACAATGTGTACAAGCTAATTTCTAAATTCCAGCTTTTGTCCAGAAACAAGATTTTTCTCTCACGTTGAATAACAAATCACGCGTCGTGTTGTAAGATGTAAAATCCACCTTCGAATTTGTACAGGTATTTAAAATTTTTGAAATGTTATCTAAGATGGTGCCAAAGAAGTTATCGAAACATACCTCTTGTCTTTTTTATCTCTAATATTTGGATAAATTAAATTAATCGCTAATTTGTATTCTATTCTCTCTATCATTTTATCTATTATTTTAGCAGAGTAGCCATCATTAAATCCACAAGCCAAATATTCCGGTGAGACCAGTAGTTAGCCATGTTAATACACCTAATCATAATATAGCGAGCTAACTGGTTCCACTTATGAGAGAATACAATTTCATTTCAAAATATTCAGTTAAGAATTCTTATGAACTAACGCAAAAAATAAATAACCGAATTATTCCTACAAATAGTAAATTAGTCTCGTTTGATGTTTATAGCATGTATTCTAAGATACCCCCAAGAGAATGTTTACCTCTATTATGTGTGTGTTTTGTTTCTTTAACGTCGGCCTATTTCCGCGACTATGGCCAACCACTGACGCCAGGGAGCAGTTTCACCTCACTATCCTGAAAATTTTGCCGAACCCCTGCCTTTCTGTAAGGAGGGTAGGGATCTTTAACGTGCCCAACATCGCATGGACACGGGACCGACGCCTTTACGCCCCTCTGAAGGGCGGAACGTGCAGACATTCAACTTGATTAAATACAATGCCGGAACCTCGGTTGATGTTAATTTTACAGCTTGTACTGAAAAAGTGAAAGGAGTACCCTGGGATCGAGCCCAGTACCTTTCGGTTCAGAGGCACACGTGCTTACCCCTGAACCACCGAGGTTTTTTTACCTCTATTAGAAAACGTTTTAATAGAAAAGAACGCAAATAAAAAACAAGAAATGATGAAGGTTTTTAACGAATATATATAACTAAACTATTTTAATTTTAATGATAAAATTTATACGCAAAATGAAAGCCTACCTATGGGAGTCCGTTGTATCCTTTATTAGACAACATATTTATGGAAAACTTAGAAAACCAAATTTTAACATCAGAACTTTCGCATAATATTGTCTTTTAGTACAGATACGTAGATGACATGTTAGCATGTTTTGAAGGTAGCCATACAGAATTAGATGAATTTTTAAATTTTATGAATAACCTTCACACAAATAATAACTTTGAAAAAGAAGTTTCAATAATTAAGCAAATAGCATTTAATACTGACTACTCTGTCAAAACCGATTCATTTAATTCATCTAAATATTATAGACAAAAAAGGACAACAGGTATGTTTCGATAACTTCTTTTGGAACCATTTCAGAAAACATTTAAAATTTTTTTTAAAAACCTGTACAAATACAAAGGTAGATTTTAATTCTTACAACACGACGCGTGATTTGTTATTTAACGGGAAAGAAAAACCTTGTTTCTTGGCAAAAGCTGGAGTTTATAAATTAGGTTGTACACATTGTAACGCAATCTACATAGGTCAACCTTCTAGAAATTTCAACAGCCGATACAAAGAACATATTGCTGCATTTAGAAATAATCACGCTGACAAATCTACATTTGCAAAACATGTTATTGATAGCCAACATAGACCTACAGTAAATAACCGCATTAAACCACGTTTTTTATTTTTTTAATGAAAATCGTAAACGAAACCCTTTTTGAAGCTTTAGAAGTCAAAAAGCACACACACGACAATAGCTACCTTGTTTTAAATGAGCAAACTGATTTAATGAATATCCCTTTCTTGGATATTCTTCTTCCCAATTAAATAAATCAAACAAAATAAATCTAACTATTTTTTCAAAAATGCTGAAATAAGAAACTGAACTGAAATGTATGTCGATATTTTCATTGTATAGAGACTGCTTTATTACTTTTATTGTTTAGTTATTTTATTATTGTAACTGTTAATTATAGTTATTACTGTTATAGCTTAGTTCTATCTTTCTGTTATATATTGACATACATCACGTAGACATTTAGAAGGCCTCATCCGTCACTCGTGTTTCATTTTATTTACAATTCTAATGAGTTTTTTTTGATCAAAACATTATAACATAGCAACAGATATTTATCAGTAGTTGTCATAATTTTGTATTAATTCAATTTTTATCTGTCTGAGGACGCTGTCAAGCAGCGAAACCAATTACAGAAACATTGAAGAACATCCTAGAATATCTAGAATTCAGAAGGGCCACTTGTTTCAGTTAGCTTACGCGCTGGCTACGTCGTTTACTTATAGACGGAGAGCCAGAGGTGAAAAAATTCTTTGAATTTACAAAAGCTGATTTTTTTATAATTAATTAGGTACGCTGTGCACGTACACATATTTTGGTCAGTCAAGCGAATCTTAGAACAGGTCAGGTCAGGTCAGGTCAGGTCAGGTCAGGTCAGGTCAGGTCAGGTCAGGTCAAAAAACGAAAATTTGTATCACCAACGACTTATGGGCCACCCTGTGATTGTAGAAATAATTTTTTAAGATGTAGTTTAAGACACCCTATAATTAATATATACAATTTTTTTTCATATCTGGTATAATAACAGATATATTGAGTTTTATTGATTTTTTTTACGAAAATTCTACAAAAATTATATACTATTAACGATAAACTCTATAGCTAAGACTACTGCCAAGCGTCAGAGAAGGGGTCTATTTGAAATGAATTTTCTGGAAACATTTTATTAAAATGAAGGACAATGACGGTTGAAACTAAGACTTCAGGGTTTGTAAAACATTCTTCTTGAGATATTTTATTTCCATAGCCCGTATTAGATTCAAGTTCTTTTCCTAAATGTTGCCAATTTTGACGTTTAAATCACAACTTTGACGTTTTGTGAAAAACACCAATTTATTTTTGTTTAAATGCCTATAACTTTTTTGTCTTTTGACCTACAGAGCTAAATTTTGGTAGGTAACTTGCCTATAATGATATAAACCCGCATATAAAATTTGGTTGCCCTTACTTTGTTAATTTTGGAGATATAAATTTTTTTCGAAAGAAAACACAAAATTTTCCGGGAAAACCTCGTCTTATTTTCCTGGATAACAAACATATCCAAGCCACTTGCAAAAGGAAGGTACTCACCAATTTTGACGTTTAAAATCGCGATTTTGACGTCTTGAGGAGAACCCAAATTTATTTTTCTTTGAATGCCTGTAACTTTGTTGTCATTTAACCTACGGAGCTAAATTTTGGTAGGTAACTTGCCTCTAATGATATAAACCCGCGTATGAAATTTGGTTGCCCTTACTTTGTTAATTTTGGAGATATAAATTTTTTTCGATTTTTTCCGAAAGAAAACACAAAATTTTCCGGGAAAACCTCGGCGGATGTTCCTGGCTAACGAACTTATCCAAGCGACTTGCGAAAGGAAGGTATGTGCCAAATTTTATCAAAATCCGTCCATTATTTTTTAAGTTATAGGTGTGACACATAAATATATATATATATATATATATATATATATATATATATATATATATATATATATATATATATATATATATATACATACATATATATATATATATATATATATATATATATATATATATATATATATATATATATATACATACATATATATATATATATATATATATATATATATATATATATATATATATATATATATATATATATATATATATATAAACATATAAAGTCTGAAACTGACCTCGGATTTGGGTTCCGGGGGTCCTAAATAGCGCTCATTTGAAGAAATTTTTTCAAAATTCGAAAGTCGAGATCTCCTCATTAGTGAATTTTTTTAAAGAAAATTCACTAAAAATAGTCAGTCAACTGTTTTGTAGAACAACGCCCGTCAGTCAGCGAAAAAGGATATAAAAGCTTCGTGCGCGTCGGCGGCGTTACAGGCGGCATGCTCGCTCTTCTCCCATTATTATTATTTAAAATATCAGAAAACTATGTGAAATTATAAGTTGTAATTATAAATTATTAATTGGTATTTTTATTGATAATATATATATATATATATATATATATATATATATATATATATATATATATATATATATATATATAAATTATATTAGCAGACAATTTATTTATTTAATAAAGTATAACGGGATAACATTAAATAAAGAAAGAAATTGTCTGTTAAGGTTATTAATATATTTATATGTTTTAATAAAACAATAAATTACTAATTTATAATTACAACTTATAATTTCACATAGTTTTCTGATATTTTAAATAATAATAATGGGAGAAGAGCGAGCATGCCGCCTGTAACGCCGCCGGCGCGCATGAAATCTTTATATCTTTTTTCGCTGACTGAGGGGCGTTGTTCTACGAAACAGTTGACTGATTATTTTTTTAATGTTTAATAGATCAATATATACACACAAGAAAGTTTCCAAGCTTTGTAAATAAATTGCAGATTATTTATTTTTCATACACACATTCGAACTGACTGACCAGCTCTGTTCCCGTATGCAGCTGACTGATTGACATAACTTTTATTGTTATACAATATATAATCTGTATAATAATTATCACTTTTTGTAAATACATTTTATTACCCAGGTAAAAACGACATCTTTGTTGACGCACCTGTGGCACCTGTTCTAAGATTCGCTTGACTGACCAGAATATGCGTACCTAATTAACTATCAAAAAATCAGCTTTTGTAAATTGAGATAATTTTTTCTACTCTGGCTCTTAGACTATTACAGAAACGAAACCCAGCAATGAAGCCCGACAAGTAGTCTCCAAGTCTGTATGTAGTATGAACCAGTTTCACCAAGTAAGGGCAACAACAATCAATGAAGTGAAACGATCGTCAGGTTTTTTTTAATGTGTTGTGGTGATTTGGGTTCTCCAAGTGTACCTAACTTGTTACAGAAAGATCGCTACCAAATTCGATCCAAATCTGACCACTCCTTTTTGAGTAAACCCTAAAAATAGACTGTAGAGGCTCTAAATCGCACTCACTTGAATTTGTTTTTTAAATTTCGATAGTCGTTACCTCTCTTGAGGCAAATTGGCTGAAAATAGTTTCTACTGATTAACTTATGTCCTAGTGTTTTCAAATATCTACATAATAATTTGAAAATCATACTTTCCATATTTCTACTGAAAAAAGACGGGTAACACATCCTCCGGCATCAGAATGGATAAACTTACTTGCAACCATGCCTATTGATTTCTATTCTATTGATTTAATTTAGATTAAAATTACGTCAAATAACTTGTAACCTAAAGGTAATATCCTCGACCCACCATAAATTCCACTACTGACCTACATTTATAATGAGATTGTGTTCTAAATATATATTTGTGTTGGAAAAATAAATCAAGATAAATATATGAAATAGCAATTACGATAATCTAATTATATATGTATTTTATATCGCATATCGTTTGTATTTACGGTCAATGTCAAGAACATGCCCAAGCATGTTATTGTAAACAGTTTAATAATGTAATAGTCATTGCCCTCTGTTTATTTGATTGTCTGGGAAGTTTTGCCTTAAAAATTTCAATTAAAACTTTAAACGGTGTCAAAAAAATTAATAATGAAACAGCTGAATGGACAGAAAACAGGACTCTTATTTAAACACACCCTATCCGAGAACATAAACAATGCCAGAAATATGACTAGATCTTATTCGAAAAATTATCATTAAAAAAATTGCTAATATAGAGGTATTGACTTTCGAACTTTCAAAAAAAATGTCTTAAAATGAACGTGAATTCGAGCCCCCGAAACCAATATTTAGGGGGTCCATTAATATATATATATATATATATATATATATATATATATATATATATATATATATATATATATATATATATATTATATATATATATATATATATATATATATATATATATATATATATATATATATATATATATATATATATATATATACTTGATGCTTGATATGACAAAGTTGAGTTTTATGTCAAAACATGTCCCACCCACGAAAAACGAAACAGACCGATTTGCATCCAGAGAAAATTTTTTTAAGAAACGCTGAAACACGTCAATTTTAATATTGGGTGGGACATGTTTTCACATAAAACTCAACTTTGTCATATCAAGCCCTTAAGGGTAGTGATAACAACCCTTATATTTTAAATAGGGAACATGGATCGAGTGTTACATCATTTGAATGCTCTTTCTTTTTTGAATTCAGCACACTAATTTTTTTGGAAGTTTTATTAATCGTTTAAAAATTTCTCACAGTTGAAGATGCAAAAACGCATTTCAGTCATTCCGATAAGAAATGTGCTGATAGTCAATGTTATATATATATATATATATATATATATATATATATATATATATATATATATATATATATATATATATATATATCAGCTTGATGCGCGTCCAGAATTTGTTGAAAGTCAACGTTTCAGCTCCCGGTTTGGAGTCATTTTCAAGAGGTCAAGAAAATATAAAACGAGACGAACTCTGAGGCTCAATCTGCCTACTCATTATAAAGTAGTGTATAAGGGTATATTGGGTTTTTGTAGTTTGACTGCAGGGCATCAATTTGCCTGCACCTCAGATCTCGCTCGATATGGTTCCTGAGGTCTCAATGTGGTAAACACCAGACCTAAGAGATATCTTACTGTCGCTTGATGGTGTGTTATTCATAGCCTACCTAGGTCGCTATTGAAGTCATTACTCGGGTATTTAAGATCTATTATGTCAGCTACCGTAATAACGATGTGAAGAGGTTGAAGAATAATCGTTGGCTCCGGGAATCCGTCAACTAATTTTTTGTTGACCTTGCCTGTTTGTAATGGATATAATAGATTTTCAGATAACCGGGAGTCGAAGACCATCGTCTTTCTTGTTCAACCAGACAGGACAAGTTAAAAATTATACATCTGTATTTAGTATTGAAGGGTTTCACCAATTAAGGGAAACAACAATCAATGAAAAAATAGCAGATTGCAAAACATTATTAATATGCAAGAATCCAATTAAAAAAGCAAATGTTTAATTTGTAGTACAAAATAGGGATGTTTCGTTGTTTCAAAATGTGGATTAAATGCAGAGCAAGTATTTACGAGTTATTCTAAACCGAAAAATGAAAAAGCTAAGCGTCAAATTTTATGTGAATCATCCTGTGGTGGTTTTTTATTGTACATCACGATGTGAGGTACAAAAAAATAAAATAAAATAATAAATATAGATACAATAAACCAGTAAAATAAAGAAATATAAATTGAAAAAAAGTAAATAAATAAAAATTAAATTTTATAAATAATAACAGTGAATATAAAAGAACTTACCTTTCGAATCTGTAGTTCGCGAAAGTTGTTTTGCTTCAGCCGCTTCGGCTAAATCATCAACATCTGTTCCATATTCTCCTATTGCGACCTCCATTACTGGAACAAAAATAACAAAGTAAGTATACTAACAATAATGTGATTAATAATAATAAATAGTGAATACCTTCACTACCGTTAGAATATTTTTTCTTGTCATATAGTTTTCTGTAAGGCAAAACAAAACAAACATTGCAATGTGCATGATGAAGAGCATAGTGGTAGGCCCACTATTCAGACCACCAAAATCGTTGGACAAGTGAACCGAAAATTGCAAAGTGATCGGATATTGGCTGATGAGTTTCGGCAAATTGGACGCACCTCTATTTACACGGAAGCTCGGATATCACAAATTGTGTGCAAGGTGGGTACCGAAAATACTCACCGACCAGCACAAAGAGCAAATAATGTGCATTAGGCGAGCGTTTTTGGATCGTTATCGACAAGATGGAGATGATTTGTTTTTCTACATTGTTATGGGAGAGGAAAGGTGAATATCCTACACCAACGCAGAATAGAAACGACAGTCAGTGCAGTGGCGCCATTCAAGTACACCAAAGCCGAAAAAGTTTAAACAATCTCCGTACTTGAGTGGGAAAATGATGGGTACCGTCTTTAGGACGTAGAGCGTCATTTTGGCTGATTTCATGGAACGTGGATTAACAATTCCAGCTGAGGTATACTGGAAACGCTTATCAAACTGAGACCTGACCCGAAACCAGCGACCTGGTAAACTGTCGTCCGGCGTAATCCTATTTCACATCATTCCGCGTCCTCATACGGCTGCCGTAACCAAGAAGGAGATTCAAGATTTTGGTTGGGAACTTATCGACCACCCTCCATAATAGTCCCCACATTACACTTAGCGACTATTTTCTCTTCTGGCATTTGAAACGGTGGCTTGGTGGAAACGCTCTGAAAACGACGAGGAACTCAACACTGCCGTTGTCAACAGGTTCAATTCCCAGGTGACAAACTTCTATTCAAAGGGGTTAAAGAAACTGGTGCAGCGTAAACTGTTGATTAAAAGTTTTTCTCACGAGTTTATTCTATATATATATATATATATATATATATATATATATATATATATATATATATATATATATATATATATATATATATATAGGGTGGCGCATTGAAAACGAAACAGATCGATTTGGGCCCAGAGAATTTTTTTTAAGAAACGCTGAAACCAGTGAATTTAAATATTGAGGGGGACATGTTTTTACATAAAAGTCAACTTTGTCACATCAACCCTTTAAGGGTGGTGATAACAACCCTTATATTTTAAATAGGGAACATGGGTCGAGTGTTACATCATTTGAAAGCTCTTTCTTTCTGAATTCAGCACACAATTTTTTTTTGGAAGTTTTATCAACTCGTTTAAAAATTATTCACAGTTGAGGATGCAAAAACGCATTTCACTCATTCCTATAAGAAATGTGCTGATAGTCAATGTTTTGTTGGTTTGTAAACAAAAATTGACTATCAGAACATTTATTATCGGAATGAGAGTTATGCGGTTTATTATTTCAGTTTATCGGTCGGTTTGATACTTGATAGTACTACCGAAAATTAATTTCACAATGGTGTATTCTGTAGAAGAAAGAGTTGAAATAATTACTCTTTTTTCAAAAACGATGACTGTGCCAACCGTACCGCAAATTTGTTTAATGAACGACATCCGAACAGACACGTTAACAGAAAATACATTTTGGAGTTAGTTGCAAAGTTTCGATAAAGTGATTCAGTAGCCAACAAAAAACGGGATCCTGAACGTGAATTTCCGGTTAGAAATGAGACTACTGAGATTGAAGTTTTAGGACAAATTGCTGCAGACCCAACTTTGAGCACGAGAAAATTGGCCACTGTTTCAAACATCAAAAGAAGAACTATTTAGCGAATATTGAAGCATCATAAATTTCACCCGTATAAAATTCATCTTGTACAACTGAATGAAGATGATTTTGATCGGCGGCTGGAGTTTTGTGAAGTTATGACTGCATGAATAGCTTTCTGTTCAATATCTGTTTTTCAGACGAGTGTACGTTTTTATTAAACTCTACAGTCAATCGTCATACTTGTCGTTATTGGGCAGATAATAGTCCAAGAAATTTTCACGAAGTCTACACTCAAACTCCACAGAAATGGAATGTCTGGACTGGCATTTTTGGAGACCGTTTAATGGGACGAATTTTTCTTGATGGCAATTTGAGTGGCGAAACGTATTTGGAGTTACTAGAAGATATCGTTTACCCTCTACTAACTGACATTGTTGAAAATGATGATCGCTATCAAGAAAATCAATTAGTGTTTCAACAAGATGGAGGTCCTTCGCATTTTTCACAACGTGTTAGGGAGTTTTTGAACAGAGAGTTTCCAGGACAATGGATTGGGCGTAGAGGTGCTATTGAGTGGCCCCCTAGATCACCGGATTTAACTCCTTTAGACTTCTTTCTATGGGGACATTTAAAGAGTAGAATTTGCGCAACAGAACCGGAGTCTCTTGAAGAATTACCTCGACGCATTGTTGAAGAATGCCGTCTAATAACTCCACAAATGTCCATAGAATGTCAGAGCTCATTTTGAACAAAATTTGTACGTTTCTAATGAATCAAGCAGAGTTTGATGTCTAACATTTTTGACAAGTTTCAAATTTTCTTTGTCAATGTGGTGATTATTATCGCATATATGTTGTGCCTCACATGATTTGTTCACCGTACCATATAGTAACTGTGCGAGATGTTCACGAAATCTGGTGGCTATGTTTCTCCTAGTTTGACCCACGTATTTAAGATCGCAATCTTTGCAACTAATCTCATAAATACCGGACATTTCAGTGACTTTGTCTTTGTCTTTCGTATTACCCAACAAATTTTTTAAATTACTTTTCGTCGAAAAAGTCAAATGTAAATCGGCTTTCTTAAAAATACTTTCCAAACCCTTTGTGATTCGTGGTTCATAAGGTAAACACACACATTTTTTCTCTATTTTCTCTTTCTTAAATGTCGTACATTCAGATATCATTTTATTTGTTGTGTTTGTTAACAAATTTGTCTATAAAACCATCCGAGTAACCGTTATATCTCGCCACATTTTTTATGTATTTTAATTCTGTATTCAATCTATTTTTACTTAACGGAAATTTAATCAATCTGTTTACTAATAAATTTAAACTAGCCGTTCTTTGTGCAAACGAATCATGTGAGTCATTAGGAATATAACTAATAGTAGCCGTTTCCTTCCTATAGACATCGAATTCAAGCGAGCCATTATTTTTATTTTTAATAACTAGTGCATCTAGGAACGAAAGTTTATTGTTTGTTTGTTGATTTCTATTTCGTGGGTAAATTTTATTGAATCAAATTGACTATTTAGTTTTTCAGTAAATTCTTCAACCTTACATATATTTGTGTCAAACACTGCAAAAATATCGTCGACATAACGAAACCAAACTCTAGGGAAATACCCTTCGACCTCGTACTTTCACTATACAATGGGCAGGCGATCGTTCTTGGACGGCAATTTTACTTCGGACTAGTTCGTTTACCTTGACGCGTTATAAATACACGGTAGCTAGTGGTTTGGTTTGGAATTTTTCTTCCTCTGAAGATGTTGACTTTGTCAACGAAACGATCGTAAGGTCTCTGAAATAAGTGTTGTGGTGATTTGGGTTTCTCCAAGTGTACTTAACAGTGTATATATATATATATATATATATATATATATATATATATATATATATATATATATATATATATATATACATTGGTCTAAAAACAGTGGAATCTCTAAGACGAAACGTATACATGATTTTGATATTAAAAAGCTGAATTATTAAGTTGTTTCCTTAATTTACAAAGCGTGTTTGGCATGACTTGAATAAAATGCTTCCATAACACATCAATTGATTAATTTAAAATCAGACAGTACTTTGTTGACATCGAAATCTCTAGCAGTTTTAATGAATAATGAATCACAGTAAACAATCGCGTGATAAATTGGTTTCATTCAAGTGTTAAAGGTCGGGAAAGCATTTAAAAATAAATTAAAAATAATTTAAAAAAAATTCCTTGTTGATTATAATTACGGTAGTAATAGCGTGTTTGTGTTTATTCCACGGGTTACCAAAACAGACCACCACAGTTGTTTTTAGTAGATTTTGGTAGCACACACTCGCTATTAAAGAGATCGCGACATTTAAGTTTTGATTCTCTTTCTTTTGGGGACACCTTAAAATCAAAGCTTACGCTACAAAGCCCAACGATTTAGAAAATCCAAGAGAGAGGTCTTTAAGAATGTAAGCTGAAATCACCGAAAATATTACAGAAAGTTCATAATTCAATTTAATTTCTTGAAAAACACATTCTAATCCACGATAGGCAGTATGGATTCCGTCAGCGCAGATCAACTGCCGATCTCCTTTCCTTTGTCACTTATTCTTGGAACAAGTCTATGGAACTACATTCGACCAGGTCTGGCACGCAGCACTGCTTAATAAACTTCCGTCCTATTGCCTACCACCAAAACTCTGTACCTGGACAGTAAATTTCCTCTCCAATCGGAGCATTTCTGTTGTCGTGGATGGCCATTCCTTTAAACTGTATCCAATTAATGCAAGAGTCCCTCAAGGTTCAGCTTTAGCCCCTACTTTGTTTCCTCTCCACATCAATGACCTCCTCTCTAGCACATCCAACCCAGTTCACAGTTACGCGGATGTCAGCACCCTCCACACAAATATACAATATTCTAAGCCTGTCTCTTTAGCCCAATTAGATGAGGATCGCAGACTCATGGAGTGTTCTGTCCCTGTGGATCTCCAAAGAATATTAGACTGGAAAAGTAGAAATCTTGCGCCTCCTCTTGTTCTCCCGCACACAGTGCAGGATGGCGTACATTTCGGCCTGAAAGACCGTTGCATAAGCTCCAAGGGAAATACTACGACTTACCCTCGGTCTTGCCGAATAAACACCTGCCCCCGTCCCACGCTCCCCGCCGGATCCGTCCGTGAACCAGACGAGCGCGTCCCGTGAGATGCCCGGAGTCTCCTCCCGCCATGCCTCGCGGTTGGGGATTTCCACTGTAAAATTGTTTTCCCTGCAGATTTGCGGGCTCGCGAAGCCTCATCTCATTTCAAGCATAGGCTCCTTCACGATCTCCTTAATTTTGCAGTGGCCTCTGAAGCATGGTTTGATCTTCAGTCTACCTCTGTAGGCTAGTCTGTATAGTCCTAGCCTGGCCTCCCCCATAATAACTAAGTGTTGGGCGGAGGGGAGATTCAGACACATCTCCATGGCGGCTGTCGGGGTCGAAGTCGTGGCCCCTGTGATACCCAGGCAAGCCATCCTTTGGATCTTGCCTAGTTTTTTGCACTGGATTGTGTCACCTTAGGCCACCAGACTAGGGCCGCGTATGTTAACTATGATCTGATCACCCTTGTGTACAGCCAGTGGGCCATACTAAGTCTTAGTCCCCACGTTTTTCCATATAGCCGCCTAGTGACGGCTAGGGTCATGACTGCCTTACGCAGTATTTTTTTCAAGGTGACCATTCCAGGTTGGCTTAGAGTCCAATACGACTCCAAGATATTTTACCTTCTTGGCCATTGGAATGTTCCTACAGTATAGAGTGAGGGTTCTGTGGCTCTCCCACTTACTCCTCCTCGTAAACAGTATGACGGTTGCTTTCTCGGGGCTCACCCAGAACCCTTGACCAACCGCCCACCTTTCCACCACTTTCAGTGCTGTCTGCATACGCTCCCACACTGACTGTGTAACCTTTCCTCGGACTATGAGGAACTACCGAAACGCGCCAGCGAGTTCAGTAAGATGGCAGTACACCTGTCAAACCAACTCGCAAAAATATCGTCTCCTGTGGGAAATACTGTTGGGTATCGGGTCTAGACGAACCGGAGGATTGTTGAAATCTCTAGTGGTGGATTACACTTGGAGATCGAGACCTACCCTGTGAGCTTCGAAACGGGCTAACGACCCCGCTTGGATGCTTCTCGAGGGGGGCACTTCATGATACCGCCTCAAGTCACTCAAACATGGGCGGGAGGTCTGGTCCAGGTGAGCCTGGAGGGAAGCGGATATCTCTGGGGAGTGATACGCAACCGAATTTTGACGTGTGGGCTTAAAATGGACAATTGGCCTCGCTTGGTTGTTACTCGGGAGCGGGGTTTAAGATGATACCGCCCTGGGCTGAGCGCTGGCGGGTATTGTGTCTCCAGACTACTATAACTTTTATTAGAATACTGATATTGATGCTTTGTGCATAAAGCACCTACCAGGTAGGCCATAGTTCAGGATTTCTACTCTCCTCTTTGCAACATCGTTAGCCTAAGTATTTACACATAGCGTACTTACTGGTTCCTACAAATCCGATTGAGTCACAATATATTATTTTGTGAACAACAACCAATGAAAAAATAACTTGTTTGCACATTTAAACTTTTACACCCAAACAGAACTATACCGTGTGCAAAAATTATGCTAGCAAGTCTGTTTTCCTTCTTGGTAAATTTTCCGGTTATTTATGGGTGTTACCACCAACTCGAACTCATTGCAATAATTTTTCTTTAAATAAGCCTTTTTGGCGCTATTGTTTTGCTGCACTAGCTCTGTCTTTATCACGTACAAACCTTTTTGGGGGCACCCGCCTACCAACTCGATAAACTTCACCTGATCCCGGATTACAATAATTCTAATCCGGAATCAGGTGAAGTTGATGGCCACAATTATTGTAGCAAACTCGGTTAAGCCTCTTTGCCATATTAAATTAAATTTTTCGTCGGTCTAATGTAAATTTATGTACCAATACATAAAGTTTTAAGCCAACCTAATACAAATATACACACACAATGACATATTACAAAGAGTTACTTACAGAAATCTGCAGGATTGTGATATGGAGGACACTGAAGGCCCAAATTAGAGAGATGGGGTACTAGGTCTTTTACGCTACCATCGTAGATGCATCTGCCATCTGAAAGTGCGTACAACCTGTCAAACATCTCAAAGAGCAAAGCGGATGGCTGGTGGATTGTGCATACTATTGTTCGGCCTTCTTGTGCCAAACGCTTCAGTAAAGAAACGCATTGAGTACACGAAGAACTATCCAGACCCCTGAAAGAAGACCACAAGTCCATTAATACTCTAAAGTGTTATTGGTTGAGTTAGACAACTGGGACCGAAAATAAAAAAAGACTGCATGCAGAAAATGCGTTAGCGTTAGCGAATTTTCAAATAATATTTCAAATTTCAATACCTTAATTTCCTATTAAAAACGTTAATTCTGGTTTATAATAAAATCTCTGTAATGGGAATGTGTGTCCTGACCTGACCTAACTTGATTTTTTTTTTGGAAAATATTTCTCCGATTGGGCTAATAAACGAACTTAGACAAGAGATTTACAAAAGAAAGACACGTACCAAGAATATATATATATATATATATATATATATATATATATATATATATATATATATATATATATATATATATATATATATATATATATATATATATATATATAGGGTGGCGCATTGAACATTAACCCCTTAAGGGTGGTGATAACAACCCTTATAATTTCAATAGGGAACATGGGTCGAGTGTTACATCATTTGAAAGCTCTTTCTTTTCTGAATTCAGCACACAAATTTTTTTGGAAGTTTTATCAACTCGTTTAAAAATTATTCACAGCTGGAATTGCAAGACGTATTTCATTCATTGTGATAAGAAATGCACGAATTAGTCAATCTTTCGTTAAAAAAAACTAAAAAACAAAACCAAACGTTCAAAAATGTTTATTCAGTTAAGTAAGTGTTCAAATTGTTGACCACCAGATTCCATACAAAAGTACAAATTTTGTTCAAAACGAGCTCTGACATTCTGGAGCATTTGTGCAGTTATTAGACGGCATTCTTCAACAATGCGTCATCGTAATTCTTTCAGAGACTCTGGTTCTGTTGCGAAAATTCTACTCTTTAAATCGCCCCATATAAAGAAGTCTAAAGGAGTTAAATCCGGTGATCTAGGAGGCCACTCAATAGCACATCTACGCCCAATCCATTGCTCTGGAAACTCCCTAACACGTTGTGAAAAATGCGGAGGAGCTCCATCACACTAATTGATTTTCTCGATAGCGATCATAATTTTCAACAATGTCAATTAGTAGAGGGTAAACGATATCTTCTAGTAACTCCTAATACGTTTCGCCACTCAAATTGCCATCAAGAAAAATTGGTACGATTAAACGGTCTCCAAAAGCCAGTCCAGACATTCAATTTCTGGAGTTTGAGTGTGGACTTCGTGAAAATTTCTTGGATTATTATCTGCCCAATAACGACAATTATGACGATTGACTGTAGAGTTTAATAAAAACGTACACTCGTATGAAAAACAGATAATGAACAGAAAGTTCCCGTTATCAGCTATTCGTGCAGTCATAACTTCGAAAAACTCCAGCCGCCGATCAAAATCATCTTCATTCAGTTGTTGTACAAGATGAATTTTATACGGGTGAAATTTATGATGCTTCAATATTCGCTGAATAGTTCCTCTTTTGATGTTTGAAACAGTAGCCAATTTTCTCGTGCTCAAAGTTGGATCTACAGCAATTTGTCCTAAAACTTTAATCTCAGTAGTCTCATTTTTAACCGGAAATTCACGTTCAGGATCCCGTTTTTTGTTGGCTACTGAACCACTTTGTCGAAACTTTGCAACCAACTCCAAAATGTATTTTCTGTTAACATGTCTGTTCGGATGTCGTTCATTAAACAAATTTGCGGTACGGTTGGCACAGTCATCGTTTTTGAAAAAAAGAGTAATTATTTCAACTCTTTCTTCTACAGAATACACCATTGTGAAATTAATTTTCGGTAGTACTATCAAATATCAAACCGACCGATAAACTGAAATGATAAACCGCATTTATCTCATTCCGATAAGAAATGTTCTGATAGTCAATTTTTTGTTTACAAACCAACAAAACATTGACTATCAGCACATTTCTTATCGGAATGAGTGAAATGCGTTTTTGCATCTTCAACTGTGAATAATTTTTAAACGTGTTGATAAAACTTCCAAAAAAATTAGTGTACTGAATTCAGGAAAGAAAGAGCTTTCAAATGATATAACACTCGACCCATGTTCCCTATTTAAAGTATAAGGGTTGTTATGAGGGTTGATGTGACAAAGTTGAGTTTTATGTCAAAACATGTCCCGCTCAATATTAAAATTGACGTGTTTCAGCGTTTCTTTAAAAAAATTTTCTCTGGACGAAAATCGATCTGTTTCGTTTTCAATGCGCCAGCCTATATATATATATATATATATATATATATATATATATATATATATATATATATATATATATATATATATATATATATATATATATATATATATATATATATATATATATATATATATATATATATATATATATATATATATATATATATTAGTTTTAATGAATACTTACGTGGTAGGCTCATCCAGAAAAAGAATTGGTGGATTACTCAATAATTCCAAAGCTATTGCTAGTCGCTTTCTTTGACCACCTGATAAGCGCGAAGTTAGCGTATGATGACATTCTTCTAAACCAAGAAGTTCTAGCAGTTCAATTACCTGTAAAAAATTAAATATAATCAATAAAAAGGTTTTATCACCTGTCTATTTAATTACTTTTTGTACTTTTTAACATCGGCATTTCTGTACTATACAAGGAGAAGGGTTAAGGGCAAAGCCGCAAGGAGACAACCGCATAGACGTATTTCAAGCTTATTAGCCATTATCAGTACGGTATAGCCAGGTGAAGATGGGAACACTCTAGTGATGGGAAAAACGGTTATTTTCTGTTAACAGTTGCGTTATTTAATAATAACCGCTGAAAATAACGGCTTCAGTTATTTTAAACTGGATAGTCGATCGATAGTATCCTACATTCCCAAAGCTGTGAGCGAGAGCGAGCACACTAGTATAAATGCATTGTATTTCTACCCCGTTATTTCACGTAGTGTATAAATCTCAAATTTTGTTGATATGAAACGGAAACAAAGGGTTAAGAAATTATAATAAGCGTGTCGTAAATCTTTTGCCACTCTGAAGTGAAACTTTTAGAAATCAAAAAGGAGTCTTATATTAGTATTTACTCAGATGTTTTAGGAATTATAAACTAGTCATTTCTAACAAATTTATTTTATGAGGGGTCTTTACGTAAATGTCAATGCCATAGCAAGAATCAATAAATATCATTATTTATCACGTTTTGGGACGTTAGACGTTAGAACTTTTATTGCTACACAGGGAGTGATTCTAAGAACTCCATAACATAACGCAGCTCATAAAATTTCGGTAAAGAAATTTGCCTTTATTCTGTACATATGGTTTGTTATTACATTATGCTTTTATTCTTTCTTAGAAAGATCTTTATCTCTAGTTACATTTTCGGTTCACTGGTCATCTTTATCAGTTGATCAGTCCACTTTTAAAAACTGTGCAAACAACAGCCAACAGTATAAAAAATTGAGTTTGAGTTTAAAAAAAAATTGGAAGCTATATAGTATTAATTGTTTATTTACTTATTTTAATATTCGTTGTTTTAAAATTAGTTTCAAAAATTTCAAAGGGCTGTAACTTGGAGGAAAAGGGGTTTCAAGAAAAACTTATTAAAAAGACACCCCCCTTATTTTTCTCCAAAGAATCACCCTGTAAAATTTTTCGCATCAATTTGGAAATAGCCTATATATATATATATATATATATATATATATATATATATATATATATATATATATATATATATATATATATATATATATATATATATATATATATATATATATATATATATATATATATATATATATATATATATATATATATATATATATATATTCATTTAATTTTTTACTTTTTTATATTTAAATGTATATAGATATTAAAAAATGTTGTATCATTATATTTTTTTATCAATTTGATAACTATTATCAGACAAACGAAAATGACGTGTTAACTGTTTTCTTAGGTAATGTATATAAATTTAAATAAATAAGTACTTTAATTTCACGTGAAATAACCCTATTTTGCGTTGTCTATAGTGAAAGTAATAACACGTTTTTACAGAAATTCATCTTTTCACCCAACATTTTTTATTATTAAATATTTGGCTTTACATACTAGTGGGAAACTCAACTGTTTCAAAAATAACAGCTTCTCAGTTTAACAGAATAACTCTGTGTAGTAGTGTCCGTATGCCGTATCCCCATCAACAACCGGTTAAAGTTAAATTTAAAATTAAACCGTTTTATTGTACCGAAGATCGTACGTCCCTAAAGCTGTGAGCGAGAGCGAGCCAACTAGTATAAATAATAATGTTATCAAGTACAGTCCGCTCTATACTGTATATCTATACATATTTAGCATTCCCAATCTCAAGGCTATTCATCCCGTTAAATGGTTAAATAACAGTTGCCGATGAAAACCGATGTTTATTCATCGCACCTAGTTGCAGTAGAACTGAAACAGACACGACTCCGAATTCTAGTTTAGTGTAAAAAGCGTTACTTTTTAAGCTGTTATTTTCATAAATCCATAACTGGTGGTTACCGTTACGGCTCGGTAACCGTTTAAAACAAGCTGGCAATTAAATAACGACCCATCACTAGAACACTCTGGATGAAGATGCAAAAATACACGGAGTCACAACACGCCCTTCTCCTTGTATAGTACAGAAATGACGTGTTAGAAATCCTGTTATAGTTAATATAACTTCCTGGGCTTCGGATGCTCACGCAGGTGATTTCTTTGCCTCCGTGGCTTTTTTGGTTGTTTCCCTCGGATTGAGGGTCTTCCAAATATTGCTGCAATTGTGCACTGGTTGCCTGTTGTGACTCCGTGTATTTTATTTTTGCATCTTCACCCAGAGTGTTCCCATCTTCACCTGGCTATACCGTACTAATGATGGCTAATAAGCTTGAAAGACGTGTATGCGGTTGTCTCTGCGGCATATATATATATATATATATATATATATATATATATATATATATATATATATATATATATATATATATATATATATATATATATATATAAACATTTTAGCTGACCACGAAAATGGGTTCCAGAGGCCCTAATTCGCGCTCATATGAAGACGTTTTCCGAAAGTGTCACCATCGATACCTCCCTATTAGTGAATTTTCTTAATGAAAAGTCACTAATAATAACAGTGGGTAATAAATTTCAATTACAACAACTCTAAGTGGTTCGAATGATAATAAAAAGTACCCACAACTATGTTCCATACTCTTTAAACAAATATTTTGCAAATATTCCTGATCTGTTACCTATTAGTCTATTGATAATTTTGAGTATTTATGGTAATAGTCTGCAAATTAAATCGAAACTTGACATTTTCAAGGAATGTTAAATCAAAGCTGGGTTTTAATAAAAAGTAGGTTTTGTAAGCTATATTTTATCTGATATTAATTGCAGTAGTTTTTAAGTAAATATTAAGTCAGGATTAATTTATTATAGAAGCTGCAGGTGGCGTGAAAGATATAACAGGTTTGAAATTATAAACAAGAGAACGTCGAATAATACTGAAGCTAGCCATGGTGTATGCTGAAAACAAATTTACGTAAATGTTTCGCATTAATTCAGTTTGAATTGGTTCTCTGCCTGCAGGTATAATTTTAGTACTCGTCTTCATATAATTTTATAAGGTAAATTGACGGACACAATGAAATAAATAAATTTTGTTAAATTCCCAGCCAGCAATATTATGTTTGTTGTAGGTGGTGTTTGCTCACTAAACATTTTACTAGTCCCGGATGGGATTGCGAACAGGTTACTCGTCTAGGAACTGGCAATGCCTTAACTTTAGTTAAGTAATTAAAGCAGCATCCAAATTGCACACGCGAAGTGGCACGTTTTTTATTACTATTACTATAGGTGGTGAGAAAATGATATATATATATATATATATATATATATATATATATATATATATATATATATATATATATATATATATATATATATATATATATATATAGGGTGGCGCATTGAAAACGAAAACCGATTTGCGCCCAGAGAATTTTTTTTTAACAAACGCTGAAACACGTCAATTTTAATATTGAGGGGGACATGTTTTGACATAAAACTCAACTTTGTCACATCAACCCCTTAAGGGTGGTGATAACAACCCTTATATTTTAAATAGGGAACATGGGTCGAGTGTTACATCATTTAAAAGCTCTTTCTTTTCTGAATTCAGCACACTAATTTTTTTGGAAGTTTTATCAACTCGTTTAAAAATTATTCACTGTTGAAGATGCAAAAACGCATTTCACTCATTCCGATGAATGTGCTGATAGTCAATGTTTTGTTGGTTTGTAAACAAAAAAATGACTATCAGAACATTTCTTATCGGAATGAGAGAAATGCAGTTTATTATTCCAGTTTATCGGTCGGTTTGATACTTGATAGTACTACCGAAAATTAATTTCACGATGGTGTATTCTGTAGAAGAAAGAGTTGAAATAATTACTCTTTTTTTCAAAAACGATGATTGTGCCAACCGTACCGCAAATTTGTTTAATCAACGACATCCGTTCAGACATGTTAACAGAAAATACATTTTGGAGTTAGTTGCAAAGTTTCGACAAAATGGTTCAATAGCCAATAAAAAACGGGATCCTGAACGTGAATTTCCAGTTAGTAATGAGACTACTGAGATTGAAGTTTTAGGACAAATTGCTGCAGACCCAAATTTGAGCACGAGAAAATTGGCCACAGTTTCAAACATCAAAAGAAGAACTATTCAGCGAATACTGAAGCATCATAAACTTCACCCGTATAAAATTCATCTTGTACAACAACTGAATGAAGATGATTTTGATCGGCGGTTTTTCAGACGAGTGTACGTTTTTATTAAACTCTACAGTCAATCGTCATAATTGTCGTTATTGGGCAGATAATAATCCAAGAAATTTTCACGAAGTCCACACTCAAACTCCACAGAAATTGAATTTCTGGACTGGCATTTTTGGAGACCGTTTAATCGGACCAATTTTTCTCTCTGGCAATTTGAGTGGAGAAACGTATTTGGAGTTACTAGAAGATATCGTTTACCTTCTACTAATTGACATTGCTGAAAATGATGATCGCTATCAAGAAAATCAATTAGTGTTTCAACAAGATAAGGCTTCTTTGCATTGTGTTAGGGAGTTTTTGAACAGGGAGTTTCCAGGACAATAGATTGGGCGTAGAGGTGCTATTAAGTGGTCCCCTAGATCACTGGATTTAACTCCTTTAGACTTCTTCCTATGGAGCCATTTAAAGAGTAGAATTTACGCAACAGAACCGGAGTCTCTGGAAGAATCACGACGACGCATTGTTGAAGAATACCGTCTAATAACTCCACAAATGCTCCAGAATGTCAGAGCTCGTTTTGAACAAAATTTGTACTTTTGTATGGAAGCTGGTGGTCAACAATTTGAACACTTATTTAAGTGAATAAACATTTTTGAACGTTTGGTTTTGTTTTTCAGTTTTTTTAACGAAAAATTGACTAATTAGTGAATTTCTTATCACAATGAATGAAATACGTTCTTGCTTCCAAATGATGTAACACTCGATCCATGTTCCCTATTTAAAATATAAGGGTTGTTATCACCACCCTTAAGGGGTTGATGTGACAAAGTTGAGTTTTATGTCAAAACATGTCCCCCTCAATATTAAAACTGACGTGTTTCAGCGTTTCTTACCAAAAAATTTCTCTGGACGCAAATCGGTCTGTTTCGTTTTCAATACGCCACCCTATATATATATATATATATATATATATATATATATATATATATATATATATATATATATATATATATATATATATATATATATATATACACACACACACAGATGTCCTCATTAGTAAATTGTTCGTTTTACGAGAAATTCGCTAAAAGTTAATTGAAATTTTCTTATCGCTTACAATACCTACTTTTACCAGCTGTCAATGAGTAATGTTATTCACTGCAACGTTGCTGAATCGTGTTAAATTACTGTTGATGACATCAGTTAACGGATGATTGTCTATTGTTATTGCTTACTTCGAAACAGTGTGATAAGCAACTCAAGTTTCCTGTTGGCACTGTGCGTATCAATAAGCGACATAGCGAACAAACCAGAACCTTGAAATATAAACAAAAATTGATAGCAATATTATTACAGTATTTTTCCATGCACATTTCTGCATAAAAGATTTTCTATACCGCTACAATAACACCGCAGAATATTCTAGATCACTAACTTCCAAGTTCATTTGTTTCCATTTATACTATTAGCAAAGTCCTTATATTTTATCTCCAAAGTTCACTGCTGTTCTTGTTATCAGACAACCTCGAAGCGGTGACAATGAGTGATATTTTTGTCAAAAAATCACTTTATTTGATTAATTACATTTATGCTGCTTAGGAGAACTAACGATCATACAGTACGAATATATAAGGGTCTAAATAAAGAAAAAACAACCGTCTAGCGGGGACTTCATAATGGAAAGAAGACAAGACGTTGGCTTGTCTGATAACTAAAGTGAAATTTTGCAATTAAAAGTGATGGCATAATTAAGTTAAACTAATGTAAATCCCATAACTCTCTTAAATCTAGAAAGTGATGAAAGAATAACAAAACTTTCCTACCAAATAGTTTTTATCAATGTCGTCCCGTATTGAAATATCTATCATTTCTTGGTCAGAGATAAAAAATTTCCACTTTTTGATACCTTTCTACATTCAAAGTTCTCCTACCAGACGCCCAAGGAAACATTCATTCATTTGCAAACGACAATTTATCAACAATTCTAGATGGGAATCGTTTATAGTAAGGAAAACTAAATGAAAATAGAAAGTGATGGAAAAGTATATAAACACCGAATTACTAAAATTTCTTGAAAAACACAGTATGGATTCCGTCAGCACAGATCAACTGCCGACCTCCTTTCCTTTGTCACCCATTCTTGGAACAAGTCTATGGAACTACACGGTGAATCCCAGATTTTCGCTGTAGACACATCCAAAGCATTCGACCAGGTCGGGCACGCAGCGCTGCTTAATAAACTACCGGCCTATGGCCTACCACCAAAACTCTGTACGTGGACAGCAAATTTCCTCTCCAACCGAAGCATTTCTGTTGTTGTGGATGGCCATTCCTCTCAACTGTATCCAATTAATGCAGGAGTTCCTCAAGGTTCAGCTTTAGCCCCTACTTTGTTTCTTCTCCACATTAATGACCTCCTCTCTAGCACATCCAACCCAGTTCACAGTTACGCGGACGACAGCACCCTCCACTCAAATATACAATATTCTAAGCCTGTCTATTTAGCCCAATTAGAACGAGGATCGCAGACTCATGGAGGGTTCTATCTCCGTGGATCTCCAAAAACGATTAGACTGGGGAAGTAGAAATCTTATACATTTCAACCCCACCAAATCACACTCTTGCTTTCTTTCTCATAAGAGATACACCAGCCCTAGACCCATCACAATAAATAACCAAGTTATTCAAAGTAATTAGTCCTTTTCACTTTTTGGCATTTCTGTGGATCGGAATTTGAATTGGCATCAACATGTCGCATCAATTGCAGAAGCGGCTGCTAAAAAATTAGGTTTCCTCTTCCGGACTTGCAAATACTTTTCACCAGCTAATCTCTATACCTTATATACTTCACAGATACGACCAAACCTCGAATTCTGCTCCCACATCTGGCGTGCTGCTGCCGCTTCTACATACGCTATCCTGGAATCCATTCAGAAGAGAGCTATACGTCTCATCGGTGACCCTACCATCACCCAAAGGCTGGCATCCCTTGCCCACCGAAGTGCCGTTGGTGACCTCTCTCTCTCTCTCTCTCTTTTATAGATATCTGCACGGGCACTGCTCAGATGAGCTTTCTTCCATAGTACCTCCACCTGCTGCCCCCAACAGATCTACCAGGGGAACCGAGCGAATGCACCCTTATACTGTCCAGGTCACCAGACATAGAACATCGTGTTATGCCCGCTCTTTTGTCCCGAGGACTTCCAAGTTGTGGAATTCCTTGCCAGCACATGTTTTTCCTTCTCCCCCGAACCTCCTAACCTTCAAGTCCAGAATTAACAAGTTGCCTCTTTCCTCCTTGTTGACACTGACGGTACGATAGTATTTAGGCTGTAAGCCCTCGTGGTGTGTTGTTGAAAAAAAAAAACAAAAAAAAACCTTGACTACAGAAGAGTATTTGTTTACGATGGGTACTGATATTCACCGACCTTTCCTTGAATTTCGATATCGCCAATGTTCTTGAGATGTCAACAAAGTGATTGGTGTCTTATATGTTAAACACGCAAATTGGTCATTATTTTGTCGCCAATAAATGTCTGCACAATCCTTGACGTTATCTAACCCGTTAGAAAGATTAGTTAGGGCATAACGCGTGCAGTTATCATTTATGTTATTTCAATTTTTGGCCAAAATTGGGATGAAGAGATAACATGGTAAGGCTGTAACATAATATCGAGGCCAAGAAACTGTTATACCGTACACCAATAGAGGCAAGTTTTTCTATAATTAAAAAGTCTGGACGCAGCAAGTGCGTTATGGACGTGAATTTTCATAAAAATGTTTTTAATAGCAAATATGTCTCTAATGCAGGCATCATGATTGGCATCTGGATTGAGTTTTTGAAATCTAAAGCATTTAATGAAAATTCGTTACCAAAACGCACTTTTGCGTCTCGATTTTTAGTGAATTTTCTTGAAAAAATTCACTAATGAGGAGATCCCGACTTTTGAATTTTGAAAAAATTTCTTCAAATGAGCGCCAATTAGGCCCCCCAGAACACATATCCGGGGTCAGTTTCAATTTTTATATGTATATGTATATATATATATATATATATATATATATATATATATATATATATATATATATATATATATATATATATATATATATATATATGTATCACACCGATAACTCAAAAAATTATGGGCCGATTTTGATTAAATTTGGTGAGTACCTTCCTTTTATAAATGGCTTGGATAAGTTCGTTAGTCAAGAAAATCGGCTCAGGTTTTCCCAGAAAATTTTGAGTTTTCTTTCGAAAAAAATTTATATCTCCAAAATTAACAAAGTAAGGGCAACCAAATTTGGTACGCGGGTTTATATCATTATGCGTAAGCTACCTACCAAAATTTAGCTCTGTAAATCAAAAGACAAAAAAGTTATAGGCATTTAAATAAAAATTTATTGGGATGTTCCTCAAAATGTCAAAGTTGCGTTTAAAACGTCAAAAATTGGCAACATTTAGGCAAAGAACTTGATTCTAGTACGGGATATGGAAAAAAATGTCTCAAGAAGAATATTTTACAAACCCTGAAGTCTTAGTTTCAACCATCATTGTCCTTCATTTTACTAAAATGTTTCCAGAAAATTGATTTAAAATAGACCCTTTCTCTTATGCTTGGCAGTAGCCTTAGCTATAGAGTTTATCGTTTAAAGGTATATAATTTTTGTCGAATTTTCGTAAAAAATCAATAAAGCTCAATATATCCGTTATTATACAAGATATGAAAAAATATTGTTTACATTAATTATCTTGAGCTACATCTTAAAAAATATTTCTACAATCATAGGGTGGCCCATAAGTCGTTGGTGATACAAATTTTCTTATTTTTTTAATCAAACACGCCTTATGTTATTGCATCTTTGCATTTTCCATCGAAATATAATGCATGTTTGTAAGAAAAGAAATTCTGGATGCAGCAAGTGCGTTATGGTAGCGAATTATGATCAAATGCTTCATATTTGAATAGCCCAATTTGCTATTAACCTAACCTATACGGTTGACCAAGAAACGAGTTTTTGCGGGAACACTTTAAGTTTACTTTTGGAAATTTTTGTACATTTTCACACAATAAAGTTATATTTATGAAACATGGCATATTGTTTTTACTATATACTGGTAACCAAAATTGATGTCTGCTTTCTTAAATAATAAGAAAACAGACATATTTGCAATAGGAACATATTTAAGAAAATTCACTACCATAACGCACTTGCTGCGTCCCGAGTTTTTGCCTTACAAACATGCATCACATTTCGATGAAAAATGCAATAATATAAGGGATGTTCGAAAAAAAATATTGTAGGTATCACCAACGACTTATGGGCCATTCTGTTATTTTGAAATTTGAAGGATTTAATGAAAATTCGCTACCAAAACGCTCATATGGCGTCTCGATTTTTTTTTCTTACAAACATGTATCATAATTCGATAAAAAAATGCAAAAATGCATATATATATATATATATATATATATATATATATATATATATATATATATATATAGATATAGATATATATATATATATATATATATATATATATATATATATATATATATATATATATATAAGGGTGTTCGAAAAAACAATTGTAAGGATCACCAGCGACTTGTGGATTATCCTGTGATTGTCAAAATATTTTTATAAGATGCAGCTTAAGACATCCTATAATTAACGTATACAATTTTTTCTCGTATCTTGTATAATAACAATTATATTGAGCTTTACCGTAGAAATGCGTCACCTTGTATATATATATATGCAAACAGATAAAAACTGAAAGTAAACCCGGATGGAATCTAGGGGGCCTAGTTTGCGATCATTTGAAGAAATCTTTTTAAAATTAAAAAGTCGCGGTGTCCTCAATAACGCCGTTTTTCTAGGAAAATTAGATAGAAATTCTAGACGGTTAAACCATAAACTTAACTAAACCTACAGGCAAAGCATCAATTTAACTAAACCTACAGCCAAAGCGTCAGATAAATTGTCTATTTGAAATGAATTTTCTGTAAATATTTTAGTAAAATGAAGGACAATGACGGTTGAATCTCAAACTTAAGGCTTTGAAGAACACTCTTCTTGCCACATTTTCTTTACATAATTCGTATTTGTTTTAGGTTCTTTGCCTAAATGTTGCGAATTTGGACGTTTCAAATCGCGACTTTGACGTTCTGAGGAAAACTCAAAAAATTATTTCTTTAACTTCCCATAACTTTTTTATCTTTAAACTTACAGACCTAAGATTTGGTACATAGTTCACTCTTTATACTTAATACAAACACGCGTACCAAATTTGGTTGCCGTTACTTTGTTATTTCCGGAGATATACATTTTTTTTGAAAGAAAGCTTGGCCGATTTTCCTGGCCAACGAACCTATCCAAGGCACTTGCAAAAGGACGATACTCACCAAACTTGATCAAAATCAGCCCATTATTTTTTGAGTTTTCGGTGTGATACATATATATATATATATATATATATATATATATATATATATATATATATATATATATATATATATATATATATATATATATATATATATATATATGTATATGTATATATATATATATATATATATATATATATATATACATATATATATATATATATATATATATATATATATATATATATATATATATATATATATATATATATATATATATATATATAAAGATATAAAAATTGAAACTGATTTTTTTTAAAGAAAATTCACCAAAAGTCTGGATGCAGCATGCCTTATGGTAGTGAATTTTGATAGACATGGTTTGACACCAAAAAGTTTTTACCTAAATGCTTATCTTTTTTTTTTCTTGTAAAATATAGCTCTTAACTGGTATATAGTTTATTTTTGATAACATAAACCTACGTAAACCCAAAACCAAAATCCGTTACAATATATATATATATATATATATATATATATATATATATATATATATATATATATATATATATATATATATATAGTATTAAATTTCTGTGACGGTAATAGTGTTATTTATCAAAAAATTGTGGGAACGCCGTCAGTTGTAGAATAAAACTCTTTATTACAGGCCGAGCTTTCGGAAAAATTTATTCCTTTATCAAGGCTACAACATGGAAAGAAAAAGTTTACAATTTACTTGGAAAAAATATAAAAGTTTAAAATATTTACATATAACATGAGTTCTACTAAAACTAATTATCTAATAACAAACATAAAAAGAAAACTTTTGATGAATTTGAGTGAAGTCTAACCAAACTGACATATTTCCTAGACAAAAACAGAAAACAAATTCAATTAAACAATATTTAGCTTTATATGTCAGTTTGGCATTTTATAGACTTCACTCAAATTCATCAAAAGTTTTCTTTTTATGTTTGTTATTAGATAATTAGTTTTAGTAGAACTCATGTTATATGTAAGTATTTTAAACTTTTATATTTTTTCCAAGTAAATTGTAAACTTTGTTCTTCTCATGTTGTAGCCTTGATAAAGGAATTAAATTTTTTTGAAAGCTCGGCCTATAATAAAGAGTTTTATTCTACAACTGACGGCGTTCCCACAATTTTTTGATATATATATATATATATATATATATATATATATATATATATATATATATATATATATATATATATATATATATATGTATTTATATATATTTATGTGTATGTGTGTGTATATAAATAAATAGTCAGAAACAGACCTCGGATAGGGGTGCTAGGAAACCTATGACGCGCTCATTTTAAGACATATTTTCAAAATTCAAAAGTCGCGGTCTCGTTAAATGCGTTTTTCGTCTGCAAACATTCGCTAAAACACAAGTGGATCATAAGTTACTACGACATAAACATTCAAAATAGTTGACTAAAGAAAAATCCAGGACGTTTCTAAATATATTTGATTGCGTTTCTCTCCAATCCCTCACAAATTTCTCCATCTTCATAAACTCTTTGCAAGTGTTGGTAAAACATTGTTAGAGATTGTAAATAAAATATATATTACTTTCAAATAAATGTGTTTTTAAAGTTTAACATTCTCCGGGATCCAAGTTCACAAAGATAGTGTTTAATAACTTAAAAATATTGTAGTATTAGCAACATAGTATGTAGTTCTATACAAACTAAGCACAAGATGCACACGCATGTGACATGTGAGCGACCTTAAGTTATGGCTTTCGAAACCTACATTTTCAGCAAGGTTGCCACTTCTACCTTATGTGATGTCAATTATTACAAAACATTGTTGTTTCGTATAAGTGAATAAACTTTGGTATGCAAAATTTACGATGTGTAGTTCCTACCTTGCAGTTCTATATACCTAGGATAATAGAAAATACTGCATACTTACACAATACAAAAGAGGAAACATATCCAAGGACCTTCTTAATGGTTGTTTCCGAGACTATGGTCTATTAAACAAACATGTCAACATTTATTTTGAAGATATAATATATATTTTTATTATATATGGGAACCAAGTTATAAATAAGACAAATTTTGTACGGAACAAGATTTGAATAATGGGCATCTAACATAAGTACGGCATGCGCCATAATATACAATACTGAATTGCGCGCCACTCACATGCGCATGTCTCATACGTTGACAAGACAATAATTATTATTATTATGATGGTTACTACTTCGGGTTGCTTAATAAGTGGACAAAATAATTGTGATACTGTGATTAATTCAGTGGATATTTTAAATTTAAAGGTTAACTTGTTAAGGGACTTTTTAACTACTATAACGTATAACTAACTAGAGGAAAACTTGGTAAGTAGTTAATAATTATTATGCTTAGTAAGTAGGTTTCTTTATAATACATTTTCGGGGAAAAATAGGCGAGCCCTACATTTTTAGTGAATTTTTATTTTAAAAGATTCACTAATAAGACTTTGCAAAACAATTTTCAAATGAGCGCGAACTTGGACCTCTAGAACCCATATCCGGGGTCAGTTTCTATATATATATATATATATATATATATATATATATATATATATATATATATATATATATATATATATATATATATATAGGAACTATATATATATATATATATATATATATATATATATATATATATATATATATATATATATATATATATATATATATATATATATTTGTGTGTGTGTGTGTATATGTATGTATGTATCCAACCGATAACTAAAAAAATAAGCAACTGATTTCGATGAAACTCGGCAAGTGCCTTTCTTTTATTAATGGCTTGGATGACTTCGTTAGTCAGGAAAATCGGATAACGTTTTCCTGGAAAATTTTGAGTTTTGTTTCAAAAAAAATGTTTTTCTCCGAAAATTACACAGGTATTTTAATAAAATTTAGTGGATATGTTGCCTTGTAAAAGACCTTATTACACACTAAAATTCAACTTTCGACATTTTTAGAAAATTGAATTGTTCAAATTTTAAGTTTGATTTTGAAAAAATAATTTTTTTTCTCCGAAAATTACAAAGTTATTTTGATGAAATTTGGTGGATATGTTGCCCTGGGTAAGACCCTACTATATACTAAAATTCAACTTTCTAAGTTCGCAGAAACTTGAGTTATTCAAATTTGAACCATTTAATAAAAATTTACTACCATAACGCACTTGCTGCGTCCCGAACTTTTTTTTCTTGCGCACCCCCAACGCATTAAGTCATGAGCCGCTACTGCCCTCTTATTATTAATATTATCATTATCAGCCGTGGAGGCCCCATCTCGTCTTTATATTGCGTATAATTAAACCGTTATTTCCTTTGTTTATTATACACTATTAAGTTGCAAGCCAAGTTAAGAGAAAAGAAAGTGTGATTCATCTAAATACGGTAGGAAATGCCGTCACATGAAACGAGTAAAGAGAGAGACAAATCCAAGGTAAGATGAAAGTGATCTCACTAGTCATGTCGTTATAATACTGGAAGAAAGTTACAGAGTATCGCTGTTTATTCACAGAGTTAAAATGAATGTTTGATTAGCGCTGTTAACAGAAATACTCAGTTAAAACAAATGTATATAAGTATGGTACAAATCAATTAGAAGCAAGTGTGAATGAAGCAATTTTCCTTTAATGTTTTTGCTAAATAATTGTAAATAAAAACAGATAGAATACTAGTTTAAAACTAATTATGTATATATATATATATATATATATATATATATATATATATATATATATATATATATATATATATATATATATATATATAGGTTTTGAATAAAAAGTTTCCTAAAAGATAGTAGCCGTTCCAACCTAGAAGCATGCATATTTCTACTTTTACCTCTTCTATCATATTTTTATTCTCATTTCTCGGGGGAGAAAGCTATGGAAATTTTACTCCAGGCGCACTTCCCCGGCTGCAACATAATAAACCAATCACCTCCGGACAGGGAACACTCAGAAATAGAGGCGCCTTATAGGCGGGCATCTAGAGTAGACTGGACAGTCGCTAAAGAGGTGGTTATCTGGAGCAAAATCAGATGGGCCATTAACAGCTTTAAGCCATACAAATCGCCGGGATTTGATGGAATAATGCCCATCATGCTCCAACAGGGGATAGCTATACTGGCGCCGGTGCTTACCCTCATTACGAGGGCCAGCCTGGCTCTGGGTACATTCCGAGGGCATGGAGACTGGCCAGGGCTGTATTTATTCCTAAACCTGGGCGTCCAACAGACCAGGCAAAGTCCCTGAGGCCAATAAGTCTCATGTCCTTCCTGCTAAAAACATTGGAAAAACTGCTCGACCGGCACATTAGAGGTGGTGTACTGGAAGCATATCCCCTACACTGCGGACAATATGCATACAGAGCAGGATTCTCAACAGAAACAGCACTGCACCAACTGGTGCTGAAACTGGAGAATACGCTGGAGAACAGGGAGGTGGCGGTGAAGGTCTTCCTAGACATAGAGGGGGCGTTTAGCAACACCTCGTTCGGATCGGTTCTGGCAGCTGCCCGGGACCGTGGAATAGATGAGACCTGCTGCAAGTGGATCGGTTCCATGCTCAGGGACAGGGCGGTGTTCACCTCACTTGCAGGAGGGACGCTGCTGGCGGGGGTCGCGGTGGGGTGTGTTCTGTCTCCCTTGCTCTGGTGCCTAGTCGTGGACGGCCTGCTGTGGAGGCTCTCGGGAGGGGGGGTATGAGGTACAGGGCTATGCGGACGAGATTGTCATCATAGTGCCATGTGCCCCGTCAAGAAACCTGTTATGTTTCTGAGCTGTCCTCCGCTAAGATTTAGCATCTCCACGGCTCTCTTTGAACTGGGTTCGTCAATTACTGACTTCCAATGTCTGAGCCCTGGACAGTCTGCCCAGTACACCTTGTGTTCGTTTCTGACCCATGATTTAATGGCTCCCCTGGTGGTGCTCTTTGTCACACCCAGAACCGGTTCTGGTTCCATAAATTCTGCTGGCCCTCTCTTCGCGAGACTGTCAGTTTCTTCATTGCCTTTGACCCCCGAGTGACCCGGCACCCAGATGAGGGTGACCTCATTCTCACCAGCCAGGTCGCTCTCCTCGTCTCGGCACTCATTCATTAACCAGGAATGTACCCGTGGGCTACTTAGGGCCTTAAGGGCTGTCTGGCGCTCTATGCGCATGAGGATCCGCTTGTTAGTGTAGCCCCTCCTCATGTTCTCGCGCACACAGTGCAGAACTGCGTATATTTCGGCCTAAAAGACCATTGCATGGGCTCCGAGGGAAATACTATGACTTACCCTCGGTCCTTCCGAATAAACACCTGCCCCCGTCCCACGCTCCCCGCCGGATCCATCAGCGAACCAGACGTGCGCGTCCCGTGGTATGCCCGACGTCTCCTTCCGCCATGCTTCGCGGTCGGGGAAATGTTAAGTTGGTTGAAGACGAGGTTTTGATTTTATTTGATGTAACACCATTCTTTTCTGGCGTTCCCACGGACCAACTTTAACGCATTTAGAAGAGTTGTTAAAAATGAGTAACATAATGAAAAGGTCTGCAAAGAATATTTAAGTTTAACAAATCTTTGTGTTAAACAAAATATTTTTCAACTCAACAATGAGTTTTTTGAATAAACCCATGGCACGGCAATGGAAAAACCGATATCGCCATTTATTGCGGACTTTTTCATGAGCAGATTTGAAACAGATCTTAAAAGTGAAAGTGGGTATTTTCCTAGAGTATGATTTCGTTATGCGAATGATATTTTCGCAGTTTTTACCAAAAACATTTCCAAAATAGACTATTTTATTGCCAAATTGAACAATAAATTTGATTCTATAAATTTTACCAATGTATTAGAACTTAATAATACAATACCCTTTCTAGATGTACTAGTTATCAAAAATAAAGACACTTTGGAATGCAATGCCCATAGAAAAGAACCACCACCCCGAGTTACATTACGAATGACTCACATCATACGTACGCACAAAAAAACTGGCCAGTTTGAATCGTTATGGATCGGGTATCTGCACAATAATATAAGCAGAGTTGTGGATGCAAGATTTTTAGAATTATTCATTCTCTGATGACGCCAACTTGGTTAGTGAAACGATCGTCAGGTTTTTTAAATCTTGTGGTGATTTGGGTTCTCCAAGTGTACTTATAATTAAACATTGCTAGATACAAATTTACCCTGCTCTTTTACAAAAACCTTAATTAGTACAGGCAATAGAGAATTTTTTTCTGCATTAAACCACAAGAGTTATTTTTTTTTGATAGATAGGTTCAGAATTACGTACTGAATGTAAAAACACAAAACCCTTACAAATTAGGAGGGCGGAAGTGCCGCCATTTTGAGAAAAACCGTTTCCACATATATCTCCGTAACCCTGCACTTTAGACCAAAAATGGTAATGACCTTTATTGTAGATAATTGCATTTTTAATCTTTTTTCTTAAATATTTTTTTTTGTATCACTCACCGTTTACAACTTATTGGACTATTAGCATTCATTTATTGACTTTTTTACCTATATCTTTGTTAATAATTGTTTAAAAAATAAAATGCTTATAACTTAACTTTTCAATCGACAAATTTTCTAGACCTTATACTTAACACTTTTTTTTATAAAATTATTATTAGTGCATTTTCTTTTAAAAAATTCACTAATGAGGAGACCCCGACTTTTGAATTTTGAAAAAAAAATTGAAATAGGCGCTAATTATGCCCCCTAGAACACATATCCGGGGTCAATTTCAATTTTTATGTATATATATATATATATATATATATATATATATATATATATATATATATATATATATATATATATATATATATATATATATATATATATATATATATATATATCACACCGATAACTCAAAAACTAATGGGCCCATTTTAATTAAATTTGGTGAATACCTTCCTCTTGTAAGTGGTTTGGATAAGAAAATCGGCACAGGTTTTCCCGGAAAATGTTGTGTTTTCTTTCGAAAAAAAAGTCATATCTTTGGAAATAACAAAGTAAGGGCAACTAAATTTGGTACACGGTTTTATGTTATTATAGGTGTAGGTTCAAAGGTAAAAAAGTTATAGGCATTTAAAGAAAAATAAATTGGGGTTTTCCTCAAAACGCCAAAGTCGCGAATTAAAACGTCAAAATTGGCAACATTTACGCAAAGAACCTGAAACTAATATAAGCTATGGAAAGAAAATGTCTCAAGAAGAATGTTTTACAAAGCCTGAAGTCTTAGCTTCAACCGCCATTGTCCTTCATTTTACTAAAATATTTCCAGAAAAATGTGTCGATTGAAAAGTGCAACATTTAACGCGTTATAACTTTGAAAATATTGATTTTAGAAAAAAAAGTTTTTAATAAAAATTGTAGGAAATTTGTCTATTGAAAAGTTAAGTTATAAGCACTTTATTTTTTAGACAATTATTAACAACGATATAGGTAAAAAAGTCAATAAATCAATGCTAATAGTCGTATAAGTTGTAAACGGTGAGTGATACAAAGAAAAATTATTTAACATAAAAGATGAAAAATGCAATTATCTACAATAAAGGACATTACCATTTTTGGCCTAAAGTGCACGGTTATGGAGATATAAGCCGAAACGGTTTTTCTCAAAATGGCGGCACTTCCGCCCTCCTAATTTGTAAGGATTTTGTGTTTTTACATTCAGTACGTAATTCTGAACCTATCTATCAAAAAAAAAAATAACTCCTGCAGTTTAGTGCATTATGGACAAGAGTAACGGGCTCCTCTATTGCCTGTACTAAATCAGATAACTTTAAAATTACGTGTTTAGCACTAATTCACCTCACTAAGAGTGTGGGTGTAGGAAAGGTTATTAAACATAAACAACTGAGAAAGACACACATATATACACACAGGAAGAGAGAGAGAGAGAGAGAGAGAGAGAGAGAGAGAGAGAAGATGGGTGGAGAGAAAGAGAGAGGAAGAGAAAGAAAGCGATAGAGAAAATGTAACAATATGTAGGCAGATAAAAATATTTCAACAATAAGATATTGAGTGGATAAGATCTTTGTTTGTTGTTCCTAATACAGTTGCCTTTCTTATCTATAGCCTCAATAAGCTGACAATACTTATTTGATTACTTTTCAATACCATTTCGCAAACTACTACAAAGATAATTTTAACGTTTCTTAATTACATCTTTTCCATTTTATTACTGTTTCTCAGGGACAGCTTGTACACTAATAATGTAGTAACTGTATTGTTTTACGCCAATGTATAATTTAGAATGCAGTCCAAAACTAATGCTTACCTGTTGTTGTTTGTAATCACTGGAGACGGTATAACCTAGTTTGAGGTTAGCAGCAAATGTCATGGCCTCTTTGGCGGTAAGGGCAAGTCGGAGCTCCTCGTCTTGAGGAATATAGGCTGATAGCTTCCTAAAGCGAGGACTCTGGTCCCTAACGACATCATTTAGTTTCACTACTCCGCCACTGCCTTTGGTCCTGAAAAATAAAATAAATAAGTTGAACATTGTGGCGGTGGTTCCGACCGCAGTGTTGCGTTACGTTATTCGACAGCAAGCTGTCAAGAACTACTATATAAGAGACACCAGGGATCTCTCTCGCTCTCTCCTCGCTACTAACCGACACAGTGAAGATACGTCTCTCCACGCTCGGTCAGTTATCTGTCATGTACTGTCTGTGATTGTTTTCTAGTTAAATGTATCATATAGTTTATTCAGTTAGTGAAATAATAAAGTATATTAAATGTTTACGTATGGATTTAATATCAACAAGTGCAATTAACATCCATATTGTTGACCCCGTGCCGCAAGCCGAAGATGCCCAGCCTGATGTTCCAGCCGACGTCGCCTAACTTCCACGCACGTGCTCATGCCTACAGAAAACTAATATCTAAACAGGTCAGTCTTTTCTAATTTAAAAATTATCTGATTTTTTTTTCACAATGGCCGAAGATTCTTCAAGCAGCAATATCATGGCAAGGGTTGCAATAAAATTACCTCCTATATGGAGACGTAACGTGAAAATCTGGCAAATGCAGGTTGACGCCCAGTTTGATATATCGCAGATCAGTTCTGAAAAGACAAAATTCAGTCATGTACTCGCTATACTCGATCCTGATGTCGCAGAGTCAATTTCAGATTTTTTTACCCAACCATTATCATCAACCCCCTATTCAGATCTAATGAAACGTCTTTTATTAGAATTTGAAGAGTCCGATAGTCGCAAACTAAATAAACTTTTAACAGAATTAGAATTAGGCGACAGAAAACCATCGCAACTTTTACGCGAAATGAAGTTTTTAGCCGGTAGTCAGATTGGAGAAAATTTCCTTAAAATTTTATTTCTACAACGTTTACCAGTCAACGTTCGTTCAATTTTGGCTTTGAGCAACGATTCTCTAGAAAATTTGTCGGTTACAGCAGACAAAATCGTGGAATTTTCCGGAGATAAATACAACGTGGCTGAAATTCAGTCACGCGAGCCCGACAAGCTAGCCAAATTAGAAGCGCAATTAGAGAAGCTAACAGCATCAGTCAACGAATTGCGAACGCGTTCCCGATCTACCTCCCGAGAAAGACCCAAGCTTTCTCGAAATTCCATAACCGCAAATTCCTCAACCTCCACGTGTTGGTATCATGAACGATTTGGCAACAAGGCCAAACGTTGCATCCAACCTTGCAATGTCAAAGCAAAACATGTGTCGGAAAACTAATAAGGCACTCCCTCCACGCGGCAGGAGACGAGAGCCACCTAACACGCCGCCTTTTTATTTTTGATAGACGCTCCAATATGAAATTTCTAATCGACTCTGGAGCGGATATTTCAGTTATTCCACCCACTCACGACCAACGGAAATTTCAATCGAAACGTACCTTGTATGCTGCAAACGGGACCCCTATTCATACTTATGGCGAACAACTATTAGATTTGGATCTAGGTTTACGCCGTAGGTTCTGCTGGCCCTTCACACTTGCCGATATCAAGCAACCAATTATAGGCGCTGATTTTCTAGCAGAGTTTGCTTTACTCGTGGATATGAAACATAGACGTTTAATCGATACAAAGACAAACCTCTCTAAGACCGGTGCTAACCCACCACCAGGAATTAATTCTAAAATTCATCTTGTAGACCCGACACACCAGTACTTCAAATTGCTACAACAATTTCCTGACCTTTTTAAGGAAACTTCTTCTAGCAACCTTCCAGAGGTTGAGTTCTTCCATACTATAAGTACGGAAGGACCACCTGTCACTGCAAAAGCTAGAAGATTGCCCCCAGAAAAGCTAGCTCAAGCAAAGCTAGAATTCCAGCACATGATGGACTTGGGAATTTGTAGACCCTCCAAAAGTCCATGGTCAAGCCCCCTCCACATGGTGCAAAAAAAGGATGGCTCATGGAGACCATGTGGGGATTACCGAGCACTAAACGCTAAAACAATCCCAGACAAATATCCCATTCCAAATTTACAGGATTTTAATGCCCAGTTAGAAGGCAAACGTATTTTTTCAAAATTAGATATCATTCGTGCTTTCCATCACATCCCAGTAGCACCTCAAGATATTCCCAAAACAGCAGTCATAACTCCATTTGGGTTATTCGAATTTGTTAAAACCCCATTTGGCCTTCGTAATTCAGCACAAACATTTCAAAGATATTTACATTCAATTTTAAGACATCTTGACTTTGCCTATTCCTATCTTGACGATATTCTCGTTGCATCAGCGTCTGAAAAAGAACATCAAGAGCATCTAGCAAAACTTTTTCAGACACTTCAAGACAACGGCATCCGTATCAATTCATCTAAATGTGAATTCGGAGTGGCCGAAATTTCATTTTTAGGTTTTCGTGTAAATAAATCTGGATTATTTCCACTTCCTGAACGCATCAAAGCTATTACCGACCTACCTCTTCCCGATACCATTGAAAAACTCAGAAGATTTCTAGGTCTCATAAATTTCTACCGTCGTTCTCTTCCACGTGCTGCGGAAATTCAGCAACCACTATTCGACCTCTGCCAGAATCCCAAAAAACGCGACAAACGTAAAATCGAGTGGACTCCTCAGACTCGAGAAGCATTCGAACGTTTGAAAGAGGCACTAAAAAACGCTACACTAATAGCTCATCCGTCTTCTTCGCTACCACTGATTCTCCATGTCGATGCTTCTGATTATGCCGTAGGCGCTTCCCTCCAACAATTACGTGATCAAACACTAGAACCCATAGGTTTCTACTCTAAAAAGCTTACTTCAGCCCAAAAATCTTACAGAACCTACGATCGCGAACTTCTAGCTGCTTATCAGGCAGTTAAATACTTTAGATATACCCTAGAAGGTCGCCATTTCACCATTTATACGGACCACAAACCTTTGACATACGCTTTTGAACAACGCGTCGATAAAGCATCTCCAAGGCAACTACGACATTTAGACTTCCTAGGTCAATTTACCACAGACATTCGCTACATACCAGGTCCTACAAACATTCCCGCAGACTATTGTTCTCGCATTGAAACAATTTCACTTTCTTCCACTGTGTCACTCCAAGAAATTGCGCAAGCTCAGTCATCTTGTGAGGAACTCAAACACCTTCTGCAGTCTAAATCTTCCTCATACAAATTTCAAAACATGCCTCTTGACAACGGAATTAATCTTATTTGCGATTGTTCTTCAAAGAAACTTCGCCCATTCATTCCGCTCAAATTTCGCCGAAAGATTTTCGATTCTATCCACAATTTATCTCACCCAGGCATATCAGCTTCAGTCGATCTGGTCCAGGATAGATTTTGTTGGCCCAAATTGAAACGCGATGTATCTCTTTGGTCTAAAACTTGCATTCCCTGCCAGAAAGTCAAGATATGGAGACACACTTCCAGTCCCATTGGACAATACACCCCAGCCACGAGAAGATTCTCGCATATAAATGTTGACATTGTGGGACCATTACCACTATCACAAGGTCAACGCTATCTGTTAACAATAATAGACAGATTTTCTCGATGGCCCGAAGCAATTCCATTGTCAGATATTACAGCAGAAACAGTAGCGAAAACTATTTTATCATGCTGGATCTCTCGTTTCGGTGTTCCGCAATACATCACCACAGACAGAGGTAAACAATTCGATTGCCACCTTTTCACACACCTCACTAAAACACTAGGTGCAGACCACATCAAGACCACAGCTTACCACCCAGCAGCAAATGGTGTAATCGAGAGATGGCATAGAGTTCTGAAACAGGCCTTGAAAGCTCATATGGACGAAAACTGGGTCGCTAAATTGCCAATTGTGTTACTAGGACTCAGATCGTACATAATTCCAGAATATCGCTCAACACCCGCTGAAATAGTCTATGGAGAATCAATCAAACTTCCCACCGACTTTTTCAACAGCACACAAGCTCATGATGTTCCACCACTTATATCTCAGCTGAAAGAAGACATAAGGAAACTTCGACCAGTACCTTTTAAACATCATACTGCAAAAAAGGTATTTGTCCATCCTAAGCTTATGGAAGCTCCTTTTGTTTTTGTTCGCATTGATATTCCGCGAAAAACTCTCGAACCAGTTTATGACGGCCCCTTTGAAGTGTTATCCCGAACTGACAAAGTCTTCAAAATCAAGAAATCACACGGAGAAGAGACAATTTCTGTTGACCGTCTTAAACCCGCATTCATTCTTTGTGATAACGAACAGACAACTTTCCAGCCTCAGAGACATCCTAGTGAAACTGAAAGTGACAGTGAAAGTCCAACACCTAGTGAAACTGAAAGTGACAGTGAAAGTCCAACACCCAGTGAAACTGAAAGTGACAGTGAAGTTCCCGTTCCCGTTCAAACTACACGCCATGGACGTAGAGTTCGATTTCCACGAAGATACTTGAACTAATAGCGTTGCCACTGAGAGGGGAGTATGTGGCGGTGGTTCCGACCGCAGTGTTGCGTTACGTTATTCGACAGCAAGCTGTCAAGAACTACTATATAAGAGACACCAGGGATCTCTCTCGCTCTCTCCTCGCTACTAACCGACACAGTGAAGATACGTCTCTCCACGCTCGGTCAGTTATCTGTCATGTACTGTCTGTGATTGTTTTCTAGTTAAATGTATCATATAGTTTATTCAGTTAGTGAAATAATAAAGTATATTAAATGTTTACGTATGGATTTAATATCAACAAGTGCAATTAACATCCATAAACATCTTCATTCTATTATAAATCTAGTACATTATTACATTAACAGTAATAAGCACACTTGGAGAACCCAAATCACCACAACATATTTTAAAACACATCATACGTACGCACAAAAAATGGCCAGTCTAATTTTTTAGTAAACAGGTTAATTACTTTTCTTTTAAGTAAAAATAGAGATAACAAAGAATTAAATTATATTAAGAACGTGGCCGAATATAACGGCGGATGCCTAGTGGAGAAATTAATTAACAAACAGAAAACAAAGAAAATGTTGACGGAATCAAGAACGTTTAAAAGAGAGAAATCCGAAATAAATTTTTACCATTTGAACCTCGAATCACGAGGGGTCTAGAAAGGATTTTTAAAAAGTCAACTTGCAACTAACATTTTTGACCAAAAATACCTTAAAAAACTTGCTAGGTAACCCAAAAGACAAGGATAGCACGGACAAAATGTCGGGAATTTATTAAATAAGTTGTAAAGATTGTAATCTTAAGTACGTCGGACAAACAAAAAGATCGATATATGTTAGATTCAAAGAACACTTAGCCCAATTAAGTTACGGTACTATAGATATATCTACTGCTGCCCGACACATTTGGGACAATAATCATCACGTTAATGATGATAATCTGAAATTAATAAACAATGTTAGACAACCAGGACAGCTAAACTCCTTCGAAAGTATATATATATATATATATATATATATATATATATATATATATATATATATATATATATATATATATATATATATATATCGTTAAATAAAAATTCCCACGTTTTTAACACGTCCTAGAGAGAACATAATAATACAGATAGTTCCGACAAAGCAAACTATGTTAATTTAGATGTCCCAAAATTATTAGAGATGGACACATTTTAGATAAGTTAGTAGAGACAGTGAAGAACAAACAGAAAACAAAGAAAATGTTAGCAGAATCAACGACATTTAGAAGAGAGAAAGCCGAAAAGAACTTTGTGTGCTTACCATTTGAACTTCGAATCACGAGAGGTCTAGATAGCATATCCTAAAAAGCCAACTTGCAACTAACATTAAAAAAAAACTTTAAAAAACTTGCTAGGTAACCCAGAAGATAAGGACAGTACGGCCAAAATGTCGGGAATTTATGAAATAAGTTGTAAACATTGTAATCTTAAATACGTCGGCCAACAAAAAGATCTATTGGATTTAGATTCAAAGAACATTTAGTACAATTAAGATACGGTACTATAGATAGATCTTCCGTCGCCCGACATATTTTGGATAATAATCACCACGTTGATGAGCAGAATCTAAAATTATTTAAAAAATGTTAGACAACCGGGACAGCTAAACGCCTTCGAGAGTATATCTATTGCAAAATATAGTAATAATAAAAAATTTATGAATCTCGCTCAGCCGCCTATGAGCAGTTACCTGATAGATTGCTTTATAAAATAAATACCGACAGAAGCACGTCCGAGAGATAATAAAATAATACAGATATTTCCGCAAACGAAATATGTTAATTTTGGTGTCGTTGAACCTCCCCAAATCGTTAGCCACCGATTATTAGTCGCTTGGATGATCCGTTTTAGCCAACTCAATCAAACGAGTTCCTGCAAACAAAATAACAAAAATGGTTTTCTAAAACAAGTAGAAACAGTGTCATCCCTTGAAACAAGAAGTGGGAACGTGCTCTTGCAGAAATTATTCCCAATATATTTAGCAAGAATCCAGAAGGGTTTGCTGCCGTTGAAGCTTGAGAGGACTTTGTTTTTGATCTGGTTATTAAACGAGTTTTTTGCCTCAGAAAAAATGCGGACAGAGCGGTTTCTTGCGTCGTTAAATGCTTGACGGTTTTCTTGACTGGGATTGTGTAGAAGCGTTTTGTGAGCTTTGACTTTTTCAAGTCTGGCCTTGTCACAGGAATTAGAGAACCAGTGCTTTTGAGTGGCTGAAGAGGTTTCCTGTGTACGTGGAATAATTAATTCCATGCCAGCTTGGATAATTTCGGTGACGTTTTGTGACATATCAGAGGGGTCAGGATGAGAGAAGCAGACAGACGCCCATGGAAATGAGGAAAAGTAATCCCGCATTTCGTCCCAGTTCGCGGAGTTGTAGTGCCAAAGGATACGTGGGTGTGCTGACTGTGTGACCTCGGGTTGCATTGTGCAGGAAGCAGTGACCATGCCGTGGTCTGAGCGACCAAGGGGGGCGGTGACTGATGTCTTATAGCATTCAGGTTTTGTAGTAAGAAGGATATCCAAGGGATTTGAGCTGTGTGTTGGGATGCGAGGAAAGTAAGTAGGTTGCTGAACCATATTGGCTAAATTGCTGACTGCAAAGGCCTTCGCTGCTATCCCTTGTGGATCGGTTTTTGAAGATCCTAGCCATTGCTTATTATGTACATTGAAGTCACCAAGAATTGTGACCTCGGAGGAAGGATATTCAGAAATCAGATGGTCGGTTTTTTCAGAAAGGGAGTCGAAGAGCTGGACAAAGTTGTTATCAGAAGGTGACCGGTAAATGCAACAGATGAATTTAGTTGCAGCCCTGAGAGAGCGTTTCATCCAAAGTATGCCTTTTCTTCCAGCTTCTAAATTGGGGGTCTGGTGCAGGGTAGATTGCTATGGACGTATGCGCACACGCCTCCATGCCATCTAAAGGAAGTAAGGAGCTCATACCCCGGGAAATGAAGGTTATTAGTGGCTGTTTTGGCACTGATTTGGGGTTCGGTGAGGACGAGGTGTTGGGGCCTATTAGCCTGGAGAAAATGGTGGACGGAGTTCAGGCTAGAATTTAGGCCACATATATTGGGGGAGAATATGTTAAATCTTAATGCCGGCGCCCACTGCACACCTCTCGCCCGGAGATCCGACTGGAGAGGTATTTTACCTCCGGAATCTTTTGTACAAGGAGAAGCCATCATCATTTTTGTTTATAGGGGAAACCGACTCATACACCAGAACCGGAAACGTCCGTTAGGACTTCACCGGCCCCTTGATGTAAGGGGTGGTACCTCCTCGGGCGTGAAAAAATCCTTTACCATCACGTAAAGGAAAAGTCCACTACCACCTGCCGAAGTTTTAACAAAAATCTGTAAATCCCTATTGGTAGACAATTTTTCCTAATTATTTGATGAATATTTTCAATATAGTTTTTAAAGCTCGGTCGCCATGTCTTGTCATTATCTAGATTTTATTTTATTAGCGTTCAGGATAATTGGTTTTTGTTGTTGCTGTTAGTTTGTTTTGGTTTAACTTTAGAATGTTTGTTATATACGCCTGATTTTATATATAACGTTAAATTGTGCAAATATTTTACACGTACCAGCACCGTTAAATATTATTATTATTATTATTATTATTATTATTATTATTATTATTATTAAAATTAGAAAAAAAAGTCTATGAAAACGCCCTAACACAACGCATTTTCTGCGTCTAAACTTTTTTTGCTGGTTTTTGTTTATCAGTTTATCAATTTATTGGCTGACCAGAGCAATCTTTAAAATTTATTTGGAAAAATAAAAATAATTAAAACTCTTTTAAATCACGAACATATAATTTAAGCTGATTTTATTTAAAATAACCTTTTTTAAATATCTTAATCAAATAAAATTAAATATAATAACGGTAAAAAAATCTAAGACCTTGTTAAATCCCGACTTTGCTATACTTTTGCCCAGATTCCGAATTAATCTTGCAGAATATATATTTTTTAAATGTCAGTTATGAGATACAGATTAGAATTTTTTTCTCTGGCTTCATAAGTATTTGCTTTTTTATTTATAACCGGTTTCGTATCGATGTCGCAAAAAGCGAAACCGGTAACAGAGAAAAATCCAACACTTCTGAAGTCTCTACATCTGAATTAAGTATGAAACGGTTTCACCAAGTAAGGACAACAACAGCCAATTTAAAAGTTCCAAATTGTCACTTGACGTTTCAGATAATCACTTTGACGATTTCAGAAGAAAAACGATAAAAATTCTTCGGTATTTTTATTTTTTTACGCCAAAAGAACCAGCATTTGTCTGTATTTAATAGATGTTGCTAACCATATGAAACATTTTGGTCTAATGCCACTCTTGCATCCCCAGTGCGAAAATGTCTTTATATTTAGATGATTATAACTTCTTATGTTTTAACTTAGAGATTTAAACTTGGACAAGTAGTACACGTTAATATATGAGCAACTTGCCTACCAAATTCGGTTACAATAACTTGGTTAGTTTCGAATATACAAAAATGTCCGTAGAAAAACTGGTTTAATTTTCCTGGATGAAGAGCTTATCTAAGCCATTCACAAGAGAAATACATGTACCAATATATACATGAAAATGAGACAAGCCTGATCATCCCATCCCGTGGAGTACCTCGTGTTACTCATGTGTACCCGTTATGATACTATAGCACGAAGGAAAGATATTGTAAACCCTGTTTCGCCTCTTAGGTTCTGAAGTTAATGCAAAGCTAATCAGTCTGGTGACACGTCCAGGCCTCTGTGAACTCCGAAGTTCCGCATTCTCAAGTCTTATCTTTTGGTCCCGATAACGCATCGGCTGGGAGATATATATGGATTGTGTTTCCAGGATTAGCTCCTGTTGGGATATGTCATGGAATGACCACAAATGTTAATTTCCACTGCATGCTGCAATATAGTAGCATAACACAGTTTAGGTCACACATCCCTGCCCAATAATGTGAACACAAATGCTAATTTCCACTGCATGCTACAATCTAGTAGCATAACACAGTTTAGGTCACATGTCCCTGCCCAATAATGTGAAAATGCGATAGATCTAATCAGGCCAGAACCCGCGGAGTCACACATGAGACTTAGATGTTGTTCGAGTATACCTTCCCACAACTGTGAACTTCAAAGTTCCGTATTCTCAAGACTTGTGTTTGGTTCCGATAACGCATCGGGTGGGAGATATAAAGTGGATGGTGTTTCCGGGATTAGCTCCTGTAGGGACATGTCATGGAATGACCACAAATATCAATTTACACTGCATGCTACAATCTAGTAGCATAACACTGTCTAGCGCACATATCCTTGCCAAATAATGTGAAAATGAGATATACCTGATCATGCCACACCCGTGGAGTCACACATGAGACTTGGATGTTGTTCGAGTATACCTTCTCACAACTCATCCAATGCTGCTAGTATATTATAGCATGGAGTTAAAGATATTATATATATATATATATATATATATATATATATATATATATATATATATATATATATATATATATTTTTTTTTTCAAACGAAATATATAGGCATATTGGCATTGGCAGTAAAAGTGATTCCTAGAACACGTGCAAACAGTACTTACTACATCAACTGACATTTGTAAATTCTAACCTGCCAACTATAAAATTTTGGCATTTATCTAGATCCCAAGTGTCTTATCAAGATCAATAATAAAAATCTCTGGACGCAGCAAGTGCGTTAGGGTAGCGAACAAGAAATTTTACTTGGGGTTTGTGCAACCAGGGGGTGGAGGCGGTGGTCTCTAGGCAGGTTTCTGAAAACAGTTTTTTGAAAAACGTTCGGCAACTAAACTGCAAATTTACTGAAAATTCGCTACCAGAACGCACTTACTGCGTCCAGATTTTATTCTTACAAACGCATCATATTTCATCATAAAAAATGCAAAAATGCATTTACGAATTTGTTCTACGAAAATTAGCTAAAAAAATTATACACCCCTACTCACTCCTGGTCCCGTAATTTCCTTGGGGAGTGCGAACAAGAAATTTTCCTTGAGGTTTGTAGATCCAGGGCGAGGGGGGGGGGTTCCTAGGCAGGTTTCTGAAAACAGTTTTTGAAAAGCGTTCGGGAACTAAACTGCAAATTTACCGAAAATTCGCTACCAAAACGCACTTACTACGTCCAGATTTTTTTCTTACAAACGCATCATATTTCGAAAAAAAAATACAAAAATGCATTAACGAATTTGTTCTACGAAATTTAGCTAAAAAAAATTATGCACCCCTCCTCACTCCTGGTCCCGTAACTTCCTTGGGGGGTGTGAACAAGAAATTTTTCTTGGGGTTTGTGGATTCAGGGGGGCCCAAGGCAGGTTTCTGAAAACAGTTTTTGAAAAGCGTTTCCTTGGGGGTGTGAACAAGAAATTTTTCTTGGGTTTTGTGGATCCAGGGAGGGCCTAGGCAGGTTTATGAAAACAGTTTTTTGAAAAGCGTTCGGGAGCTAATCTGCAAATTTACCGAAAATTCGCTACCAAAACGCACTTACTGCGTCCAGATTTTTTTCTTATAAACACATATTTCGATAAAAAATGCAAAAATGCATTAACAAATTTGTTCTACGAAAATTAGCTCAAAAAAATTATAGACCGTTAAACCATAAACTTCACTAAACCTACAAATAAATATCCAAAAAGGCACCAACTTAACTAAACTGACAGCCAAAGCATCAAAGAAAGGGTCTATTTGAAATGGATATTTTGTAAATATTTTAGTAAAATGAAGGGCAATGACGGTTGAATCTGAAACTTAACGGTTTGCGGAACACTTTTCTTGCAACATTTTCTTTTCACAATCGGTATTTGTTTCACATTCTTTGCCTAAACATTGCCAATTTTGACGTTTAAAATTGCGAGTTTGACGTTTTGGGGAAAACTCCAAAATTTGTTTCTTTAACTGCCCATAACTTCGTTGTCTTTAAAGATAGAGAAATTTTCGTACAGAGTTTACTCTTTATAATACAAACATGCGTACCAAATTTGGTTGCCCTTACTTTGTTATTTACGGATATATGAATTTTTTTAGAAAGAAAACACAAAATTTTCCGGGAAAACCTGGTCAGATTTTCCTGGCTAACGAACTTATCCAAGCCACTTGCAAAAGGAAGATACTAACCAAATTTGATCAAGATCGGTCCATATATATATATATATATATATATATATATATATATATATATATATATATATATATATATATATATGTGTGTGTGTGTGTGTGTGTGTGTGTGTGTGTGTGTGTGTGTGTGTGTGTGTGTGTGTGTGTGTGTGTGTGTGTGTGTGTGTGTGTGTGTGTGTGTGTGTGTGTGTGTGTGTGTGTGTGTGTGTGTGTGTGTGTGTGTGTGTGTGTGTGTGTGTGTGTGTGTGTGTGTGTGTGTGTGTGTGTGTGTGTGTGTGTGTGTGTGTGTGTGTGTGTGTGTGTGTGTGTGTGTGTGTGTGTGTGTGTGTGTGTGTGTGTGTGTGTGTGTGTGTGTGTGTGTGTGTGTGTGTGTGTGTGTGTGTGTGTGTGTGTGTGTGTGTGTGTGTGTGTGTGTGTGTGTGTGTGTGTGTGTGTGTGTGTGTGTGTGTGTGTGTGTGTGTGTGTGTGTGTGTGTGTGTGTGTGTGTGTGTGTGTGTGTGTGTGTGTGTGTGTGTGTGTGTGTGTGTGTGTGTGTGTGTGTGTGTGTGTGTGTGTGTGTGTGTGTGTGTGTGTGTGTGTGTGTGTGTGTGTGTGTGTGTGTGTGTGTGTGTGTGTGTGTGTGTGTGTGTGTGTGTGTGTGTGTGTGTGTGTGTGTGTGTGTGTGTGTGTGTGTGTGTGTGTGTGTGTGTGTGTGTGTGTGTGTGTGTGTGTGTGTGTGTGTGTGTGTGTGTGTGTGTGTGTGTGTGTGTGTGTGTGTGTGTGTGTGTGTGTGTGTGTGTGTGTGTGTGTGTGTGTGTGTGTGTGTGTGTGTGTGTGTGTGTGTGTGTGTGTGTGTGTGTGTGTGTGTGTGTGTGTGTGTGTGTGTGTGTGTGTGTGTGTGTGTGTGTGTGTGTGTGTGTGTGTGTGTGTGTGTGTGTGTGTGTGTGTGTGTGTGTGTGTGTGTGTGTGTGTGTGTGTGTGTGTGTGTGTGTGTGTGTGTGTGTGTGTGTGTGTGTGTGTGTGTGTGTGTGTGTGTGTGTGTGTGTGTGTGTGTGTGTGTGTGTGTGTGTGTGTGTGTGTGTGTGTGTGTGTGTGTGTGTGTGTGTGTGTGTGTGTGTGTGTGTGTGTGTGTGTGTGTGTGTGTGTGTGTGTGTGTGTGTGTGTGTGTGTGTGTGTGTGTGTGTGTGTGTGTGTGTGTGTGTGTGTGTGTGTGTGTGTGTGTGTGTGTGTGTGTGTGTGTGTGTGTGTGTGTGTGTGTGTGTGTGTGTGTGTGTGTGTGTGTGTGTGTGTGTGTGTGTGTGTGTGTGTGTGTGTGTGTGTGTGTGTGTGTGTGTGTGTGTGTGTGTGTGTGTGTGTGTGTGTGTGTGTGTGTGTGTGTGTGTGTGTGTGTGTGTGTGTGTGTGTGTGTGTGTGTGTGTGTGTGTGTGTGTGTGTGTGTGTGTGTGTGTGTGTGTGTGTGTGTGTGTGTGTGTGTGTGTGTGTGTGTGTGTGTGTGTGTGTTTGTATGTGTGTTTGTATGTATGTATGTATGTATGTATGTATGTATGTATGTATGTATGTATGTATGTATGTATATAAACACAGATCTCCTCATTGGCGAATTAAAAAAAAATTCGCTAAAAAGTATTCTAAACATCGATGGTCCATAGGTCGGTAACCATTAAGAACTTAAACCATATAGGTGGATATATATTTTTTTTACATAAAATGACCGCGGGAACATGTTCCTTAAGTTTTTTTTTAGTATGTCATGCAATAATCTCCAGACACAGCATATTTCTTTATGCTGTGCTTTAGCTGCGCTGCAGGTAAGGCATATATAACAAAATTTTGTTACCGGTTATTCTAGTTTCTGTTAGAAACTATGATGCTTTAGGTAGATACTATAAAGTAAAGAGCAAAAAATATATTTAACTATACGATTAAAAAGTTTGTTTATAATTTATGCCAGCAAAAACATCCGGTTTGAAGGTGAATCATTGAACTTACATAATATATTAATTAAATAATTTAAATCTGTTTTTCCATTTCTCAAACCTGATTTATTTTTTACATTGTTACTAGGTTTTTGCGTATGAAACAAATTTACGTGGTTTACCTAAGATACAGATATTTATTATCCAAAAAATTAAAAATCTTCTAGAGACAAATACACACACACACAAATATATATATATATATATATATATATATATATATATATATATATATATATATATATATCTTTAGGAATATTGCACTACACTGTAATCACTTTTAAATATACACTTTATTTGTTTGCTGTACGTTTGTGATTTCTTATTGGTTTGCGTGGACTGCAGTTTCGAACCGTCCCGGTTCATCATCAGCACGCTACTGGCTGCTATCGCTCCTGTCTGGTCTACGTCGGAGATTGTAGGTGGCGCACGCGCCGTGAGCTTCTAGTGGTCGGTTTCCTGTTCTCTGATTGGTTGTGCCTTCGGACTGTGTCGTGTGTATCGGTCTTCTGTCTTGATCACTGTGGTTTAATAATTTGTCTATTTGTATGGCCTTTATTAAGTTTTGTTTAAATGTTTGTACTTGGATTTGTTCTGGCATTAATTGTTTTCTATTGTTTGTTTGTTGAATGTAGTATTGTTCCCAGATTTCCATTTTTTTGTGGTCTTTAACATGTTTCATTAGTTTTAATTGGGTGATGTCTGGTTTTTGGTGTTTTGTGCCGTGAATGTGTGTAGCTACGTTTGATTTGTAGCTAGGTATGTGGATTTTATCTAATGCTGTTATATGTTCTTTGAATCTTGTTTCTATTGATTTCTTTGTCATTCCTATATATTTTTTATTGCATGTGTTACATTCTATTTGATATATTCCGTTTAATTCATGTGGGTTGTGTTCTTGTTTTTTATTTATTTTGTTTATTATTTTGTTATTGGTTTTGTAGCTCATTTTTAAGTCATATTGTTTGAGTGTTTGTGTTATTTTTTTGATGTGGTGGTTATAAGTGAATGTTGTGTATTTTGTGTTTGTTTCCGGTGTTTTGTTTTCGGTTTTGTTGATTTGTTTGTTTTTGATTTGTTTTACTAGCTTTTCTATTGTTTTTTTGTTGTATCCATTTCTTTCTGCTATTTGTATTATGATGTTGTACTCCTTTTCTCGTTCGTCGTTATGAAGTGGTATATTTAGCGTTCTGTTTATTAAGTATCTGTATGCGGCCATTTTGTGTGTATGTGGGTGTAGTGAGTGTTTAGGTATAGTGATGTCTGTTTGTGTGGGTTTTCTGTATATTTTGTATTCAAGCTGGTTTTCTTTTCTGATTAGTGTTAAGTCTAGGAAGTTTATGGTGTTGTTTGATTCTTTTTCTATTGTAAATTTTATGTTTCTGTTAATTTGGTTTATTTTTTCGAGGATATTGTCTATGTTGGTTTTTTGATTGTCGTATATTATTAATATATCATCGACGTATCTTATCCATTTAATGTTTGGGTCTGTCTCTTTTATGATGGTGTTGATTTTATCTTCTAACTGTTGTATGTATATTTCTGCCATAATGCTTGATAGTGGAGATCCCATTGGTAGTCCATCTTCTTGGATGTAATATTCTCCGTTGAACTCAAAGTAATTTTGTTTTAATATGATGTTTAATATTTCGCTAATTTGTTGTTTTTTGTTGTTATTTTGCATTTTATTTTCGATTATATTTGTAGTTTCGTTAATTGGTATATTGGTGTACATATTTGTTATGTCAAATGAGGCAAGTCGTGTGTTTTTGTTTATGTTTATATTTTCTAGTTTATCCACTAGTTCTATGGAGTTTTTTATGTTAAATTTGTTTTCTAGTTGTATTTCTTGTTTTAGTACTTGGTCCATTTCCTTTGCTATTTTGTATGAAGGTGCATCTTTGAAGTTGATGAGTGGTCTTATTGGGTATCCCGTTTTGTGTATTTTTATTATTCCTGTCATTGGTGGTGCTTTAGGGTTGTTGTTATAATAATGTGTTGTTTTTTGGTTGAATATTGTCTTGTGTTTTTTTATGATGTTTAATATTTGATTTTGGAATTTTTTCGTTGGGTTTTCGTTCAGTTTTTTGCATTTGTTTGTTGAGATGAAAGTGTTTGTTTTTTCTATATAGTCCTGTGTTTTTATTGCTATTAGTGCGTCGCTTTTATCTGTTTTTGCTATTGTTATGTTGTTATATGTGACTTTGTTTCTTATTTGTTTGATCATTTTTTCATGTGTATGGTTTTTTGATTTAGTCTTGTCAATAATTCTGTTTATTTCTGTTGCTAGTTGGTTTTTCAGTGGTTCTAAGTTTGGGCTATTTATTGAGTTTATCGCGTGTTGTGTGTCCACTATTATGTTCTCTATTGTAGATTTTTTTGTATCTAAAAAGTTGGTTTTTATGTTGTTTTCTATGAATTCTTTTTCTTCTTTTGTGAATTTTGTGTCTGTTATGTTTATAAATCTACCCTGAAATATGTGGTGTGTTGTGGTTGTTATGTTTACATTATCTAGTTTGTTCTTTTTAAGGTTGTGTAGTTTTTTGTTTATTTTCTCTAATTTGTGTTTATAATCGGTTTTTATGTTGTGCATTATATTGTTATATGTTTGTGTCCATGTGTCGTATTTCATCTGGTTTGCTAATAAAAGATGAAGTCTATATAATTTTTTTGTAAGTGTGGTTATGTTGCTGTATTGATGTTTTATTTCGTTCGTGATGTATAGTTTTTCTGCTTGTGTTTGGGTGTATTTGGCCGTATTGGTATGGTTATGAACAGTGATTTTAGCGTATTTTGGTGTTAATTTGTGTCTTAGGCATTCTCTATTGAAGTATATGTTGGCTTTGTTATAATATATTTTCCTGTAAGTATTTTTGAATAATTTGATGTTTGTCTGTATGTTATCGCTGTCATGTTGGCCATTTTGTGTGTTATTATCTTGTGTTGTATTCATGTTTCTGGAATTTTCCCTATTTTGTAGTTACTCACTGTACACGTGTTATTAGTATGTTCGTTATTGGTGTTAATTATTTGTGCGTTATTACCTTGTGTGGCTTTAATATCTTTAGGAATATTGCACTACACTGTAATCACTTTTAAATATACACTTTATTTGTTTGCTGTACGTTTGTGATTTCTTATTGGTTTGCGTGGACTGCAGTTTCGAACCGTCCCGGTTCATCATCAGCACGCTACTGGCTGCTATCGCTCCTGTCTGGTCTACGTCGGAGATTGTAGGTGGCGCACGCGCCGTGAGCTTCTAGTGGTCGGTTTCCTGTTCTCTGATTGGTTGTGCCTTCGGACTGTGTCGTGTGTATCGGTCTTCTGTCTTGATCACTGTGGTTTAATAATTTGTCTATTTGTATGGCCTTTATTAAGTTTTGTTTAAATGTTTGTACTTGGATTTGTTCTGGCATTAATTGTTTTCTATTGTTTGTTTGTTGAATGTAGTATTGTTCCCAGATTTCCATTTTTTTGTGGTCTTTAACATGTTTCATTAGTTTTAATTGGGTGATGTCTGGTTTTTGGTGTTTTGTGCCGTGAATGTGTGTAGCTACGTTTGATTTGTAGCTAGGTATGTGGATTTTATCCAATGCTGTTATATGTTCTTTGAATCTTGTTTCTATTGATTTCTTTGTCATTCCTATATATATATTTTTTTTTTTTTTTTTTTTATAATAATAAATAAATAATAAACAAAATAAATAAAAAACAAGAACACAACCCACATGAATTAAACGGAATATATCAAATAGAATGTAACACATGCAATAAAAAATATATAGGAATGACAAAGAAATCAATAGAAACAAGATTCAAAGAACATATAACAGCATTGGATAAAATCCACATACCTAGCTACAAATCAAACGTAGCTACACACATTCACGGCACAAAACACCAAAAACCAGACATCACCCAATTAAAACTAATGAAACATGTTAAAGACCACAAAAAAATGGAAATCTGGGAACAATACTACATTCAACAAACAAACAATAGAAAACAATTAATGCCAGAACAAATCCAAGTACAAACATTTAAACAAAACTTAATAAAGGCCATACAAATAGACAAATTATTAAACCACAGTGATCAAGACAGAAGACCGATACACACGACACAGTCCGAAGGCACAACCAATCAGAGAACAGGAAACCGACCACTAGAAGCTCACGGCGCGTGCGCCACCTACAATCTCCGACGTAGACCAGACAGGAGCGATAGCAGCCAGTAGCGTGCTGATGATGAACCGGGACGGTTCGAAACTGCAGTCCACGCAAACCAATAAGAAATCACAAACGTACAGCAAACAAATAAAGTATATATATATATATATATATATATATATATATATATATATATATATATATATATATATATATATATATATATATATATATATATATAGTGTGTCCACGGATTGAGTGTGGGTAAGGTATAAGTGACAAAACATTTTTGAATTAGATTATTATATTCTGGGAATCGCTCCTGCTTTGTCTTAAACTAAGATGTTGAGGAAATAAACAAAATCAATTAATATACAGGGTGGTTTAGAAGTGATTTAATTAAATGTGTTAAGAGTAAACTACCTTCGTTTATAAAAATACCGCAAAAAGTTATTAACAAAACTTGTTTAGAATTAAAATTTATGACAGGCTCTCAATTTTCAGCCAGATCAGCCTGCTTTGAATTTTCAAGTAAATTATTAACACATTTTCCCTATCAACATGGAGCTTTAATATTTTTAATTAATTTTAGATTCTCCTCGTTGACGCGGTGGTTATTATCCCAATATGTCCGGCCACAGTAGATTTATGTATAGTACCGTAACGTAATTGGGAGATGTGTTCTTTGAATCTAATTGCAATAGATCTTTCTGTTTGTCCGACGTATTTAAGATCACAATATCTACAACCTATTTCATAAATTCTCGACATTTTGGCCGCACTATCCTCGTCTTCTGGGTTCCCTAGCAAGTTTTTTAGAGTATTCTTTGTCGGAAATGTCAATTGTTTGTTGGCTTTTAAAAAAAGGCTATCTAGACCCCTCGTAATTCGAGGTTCAAAAGATAAGCAAACAAAGGTTTTTTCCACTTTCTCTCTTATAAACCTAGTTGATTCTGCTAACATTTTCTTTGTTTTCTGTTTGTTAATTTATTTCCCCACTAGACAAGCAGTCTATCCGTTATATTCGGCCACGTTTTTATATAATTTAATTCTTTGCTATATCTACTTTTATTTAAAGGACAATTAATTAACCAAACAATTCAGTTATATTAAGAATGTGGCCGAATATAACGGATACACTGCTTGTCTAGTGGAGAAATTAAATAACAAACAGAAAACAAAGAAAATGTTAGCAGATTCAACTACGTTTATAAGAGAGAAAGCGGAAAAAACCTTTGTTTGCTTACCTTTTGAACCACGAATCACTAGGGCTCTAGATATAATTTTTAGAAAAGCCAACTTGCACGTAACATTTTCGACAAAAAATACTTCAAAAAACTTGCTAGATAACCCAAAAGACAAGGATAGTGCGGCCAAAATGTCGGGAATGTATGAAATAAGTTGTAGACATTGTGATCCTAAATACGTCGGACAAACAAAAATATCTATTGCAATTAGATTCAAAGAACACTTAGCACAATTAAAATACGGGACTATAGATATATCTACTGTCGCCCAACATATTTGGGATAATAATCACCACGTTAATGAGGAGAATTAAAAATTAATTTAAAACGTTAGAAAACCAGGGCAATTAAGTCTTCGAAAGAATATATATTATTCCGATTATATTTACTCGTGACTGCCCCACTCTTGGGTGTCAATTAATCTGATTATGGGTAATCGTAATTTGATTATTGTTATTTTTAATGTATAATTTTATATAGTATTTCGTAAAAAGATCACCCTGTATAAATATATTTTATTTTTAATTTTAATGGGTATAATTGATGATGGTTTTACTTTTATTTGTTGTATTTTAAAATATAGACATTTTTTTCTTGTATTAACAGTTCACACACAATGTTTATGGATACCCTGCAAATTCTATCAATGTAAATAAATATTTATGAATGTGATTTGAAATTATTTGTATTCATGCCTGTGTAAAGACCTATATATGTTAAATTTAAAATATGACTTCAGTGTAATATTGGTTGCATATCCCCCACTATTGTCATCATTAATTTTCAGTCAAAATAGCAATTATTGATAATTTACTGCCAATAAATTTACCTTTTAAAATTTCTTTTGCCCTGGCTCTCTCTCTTCTCAGTGGTGGTTCGTATTAATTACGGAAAAAATAGCCTGCTAATATGCAGTTAAATCTTAAATATTGTTTTGATTATTTTTTATTTATTTTTTTAACTCGTAACAAAATTTTATTTTATGAAATTTAAATACAGTCTTAAATCAGATCCTCTAAAAATCTTAAATTTTACAAACAATTGGCATATTAAAATTACGTGACAGAAATACGATGTTATAACATGAATCTTACTTGTTCTATTGCAGGCACAATACATCTGGTTTTACACAAAATATACTAAAATGTATTCAAATTCTTTGTGAAGTAAAATATGACACTCCTCTTGGCGTCCTAATTCATTAACAACCAACTCTGCCAAATCGGAAATCATATCCAATTTCATCTGGAATCTCGTTTCCTCTTTTGTCAAAGCAATCTCTCTTGAAATAATTAAATACCTTTTTGACAGCTATGCATCTTTAAAAAGCCCAGTAAGTTCAAATCTTATTATTTTGCATACCTACTATTAAGAATGACATTTGGCATAACCTTACTTCTAGACATTAATAAATACTACTTATTTAAAACGAAAACACTTTTAAATGCTGCAATTCTTGATAGAGAGTCTCACAACATAAAACACTTTGTCTTTGCTAAACTTTAGTCCATTGCTCACATAAAAACACTCTCTTATATATTATATACCAAGTGTTTGGTTTTTTTATTACATTTCATTCTAATTTATATCAAGGTAAATATTGTTTTAGAGAATAATTCTTTGGTTTGACAGACATGATTAAGAGTTTAAGCTATTTGCATATAGATGTTTGGCTCATTTAAACCCCTCTCACTGATATAATATCCAAATTTGTTTAAGTTATAAATCTCTAAATTTTCATTAATGATTATTTTAACAAACCATGGCTTTTTAAACCTGTCATTACTCATCTAACTAACACTGACTAACAATAATAGAGAATATGCTTGTATATTAATGCTTTTATTTTATTTTATGTTTTAGTGTAAAGAAAAATGTTGAACCATATGGATATATACACAATTTACAGAGAGCCCACATACATCACGGGTAAACTGTAAGTATTATACTTACTACTGACCTGTCTTTGCTAAACTTTAGTCCATTGCTTACATAAAAACACTCTCTTATATATTATATACCAAGTGTTTGTTTTTTTTATTACATTTCATTCTAATTTATATCAAGGTAAATATTGTTTTAGAGAATAATTCTTTGGTTTGACAGACATGATTAAGAGTTTAAGCTATTTGCATATAGATGTTTGGCTCATTTAAACCCCTCTCACTGATATAATATCCAAATTTGTTTAAGTTATAAATCTCTAAATTTTCATTAATGATTATTTTAACAAACCATGGCTTTTTAAACCTGTCATTACTCATCTAACTAACACTGACTAACAATAATAGAGAATATGCTTGTATATTAATGCTTTTATTTTATTTTATGTTTTAGTGTAAAGAAAAATGTTGAACCATATGGATATATACACAATTTACAGAGAGCCCACATACATCACGGGTAAACTGTAAGTATTATACTTACTACTGACCTGTGGTCAAATTATTTCAACAATATTGCTAAGATAACCCCCTAATATACCTATATCTGAGAATTTACATATTTCAACAAATAATAGGAGTTTAAGTCATCAAATTAGATTTCCGTAAGGGTTTTCCATTTTTGTTTTATAGTGAACTTTATAGGGAATTTGTATTATGTACACTCTGATGTACTAACAGTTTATAATGTGCAATTTCCCAGCACAATATATATATATATATATATATATATATATATATATATATATATATATATATATATATATATATAATAAAACATGTATGAATCTGGCACCACCTCCCATCTCCAGTCATTTGATATTGAGCTTTGTAAAATATAAAAATACCGACAAAAGCGCGCCCGAGAGATAAGGAAACAATACAGATATTTCCGAAAAACGAAAATATCAGCAAGTGATCACTAAGCTGTCAGCTAGTGTAATAAAGGGAAGTTCAATATAAAAATAACGATAAAAGCGCGCCGGGGAGATAAGGAAACAATACATATATTTCCAAAAACCGAAAATATCAGCAAGCGATCACTAAGGTATCAACTGGTGTAATAAAGGGAAGTTCAATAAGCTCTTCCGGCAATTGAGGATATAATACACAAAGGTTGCGTCTGCGACCTAAAAATTCCACTCTCATTTTCGGCCTTGACCTGAACGTATATAAATACGTGTAGACGTAGAAATCAAGTAGAATATTTTCATCCTCTGATGACGCCAGCTTGGTTAGCGAAACGATCGTTATGTCTTTTCAATGTGTTGTGGTGATTTGGGTCCTCCAAGTGTGCTTGTCAGTGCTCATCACAGGTTCCAATCTTCACTTAGTGGGGTATATTATAGTGAATACATCTAACCTTACATACATTGTCCCGGTATTAGGAAAGAAGATGGGCCAGAGCTGACAATTTTCAACATTGTTGGTCGGTTGTACACAGCCTATATTCATAACATGTTGTGTTAACTGGAGCTGCCGTGACAACATACTACCTGATTTCGCACCGAGATGGCGACCCTGTCGTACATCTCACAATGCTCTCTTACTAGGTGTTCGGAATTTTTTAAAAGTCAGTATATTTTAATAAAAAATATTCCAAAGATCTGCACCTTGTCTACAAGTATTTCAAAGAAGGTTAAATTCCAGTAAGTAAAATGATTTTATGTTCCCTTATGGCGATGTTTTCTCTCATTAGAACACAATCACCATACAGGAGTACTTACATAATATTTCTATGTAAGTTAGCTAAATTAATACTGTTTATTCTCTCGAATTTTTTGGATATCTATATTCGTAAAAATTCGCAGCGACATGCACATATTGATTCACCATCTGCGTAATTAAAATGCAAGGTATACATAAGATTTTAATGAACCTCACTTTTCATTTGAAATATTACTTAACATAGTTGTTAAAATGATGTCGAAGAAGCTGACAACAATAACAGTTTACCATGACACATAAATTAAATTGTAATAAACTCAAAAGCGACAATATAATTAATCGCTGTAGAACGACCACAAAGAGAGGGACAACAATTTTTAGTGCCAATTATTATATTCAGTATAATTTATGAATATTTTGTCATAGATTCTTACTAAGCAACGAGGCTAGTTACAATGTCTTTATTATTTAATGGGAAAATCAGCAAATATACAATGTATACTAATTATGATAATAATAACACCACAGTAGACAAACTCCATACCCAGAAGTCTTTGACTTGTGCGTGGGGAGCTTGCATACACATATACATAGACAAAGGACACCACCCCTAACTCATCAGAAATCGGTGTTTCCACATTCGAGCGAAAAAACTGACTGTCAGGTTACTGGACTCGAACCCGCGACCTCCTAGTCCGATTTTAGAGGTTACTCGCCTCGCGAACTGAGCTGTTCGGCCTGCCAATTCATATATATATATATATATATATATATATATATATATATATATATATATATATATATATATATATATATATATATATATATATTGTTATGTTATGATAAAAAGCTCAAGCCGGTTTGACATTGAGTTTGAAAATTAAAACCTATTTGAAAATTAAAAATTATGTATTTTCAATAGTCACAATGAAATGTTTATTTATAACAAAACTAATTATACTCATTTGCTTCAATATGTATTCAAAGACAAGAGCAAGTGTTAAGGCATATGTACAACGAACTAAATAAGTAATTTTAAGAAAGTGTAAACAATGTTTTAGGTTAAGTATTATATAAACAGTGAATTATAGATTTTAAACTTGGCGCTTATGAACACAGTTTTTTACTTCCCTTTTAATTAAGCAGCCGTTTAATAACTCATGAACTCCAAAGGAAGTGTTTGTTTTGACTAATGTGTAAATGGACAGCAACAATTGGACCATGTGAAAAACCATTTTGTACATTTTAAATTAATACGAAGGTTATTGGCTGAGAAGAAATTTGTCACATCCGGCATCTTCGATAAAAGTGGAACGTTTTAACAGGGCAGAGCGAACACCACGCTTTTTAAACATCCATTGTGTTATTCTCCAAAATTATATTAAAACTTGTAATAAATTAAAGTAAAAGTGTTTTAAAAGTACAGTATATGGTCGGCATTGTTGTTGAACATGTGTTAGCAACCAAGGATAACCTCACGCAGCAAATAATTGATTGTAAATGATACGTATCTGAACAAAAGCCGTCATACGACGCCAAGGTATTTATTAATACAGTTGAAATATAAATCTAATTATCGCAACTTCAAACAGAAACAACTCAAACTAATGGCACAATAAGAATTTTACAATCCTCTAAATATCATTTAAGTCTAGAATCTAAATAGAGGTGGAATTTAGAACGTTAAATAGGGAGACTCAAGTGAATCTCCATATATGTCGTTACAATATCCTCTTAAGAATATCAAATAATCAAACCACAACCATTTTGGCATCAAAGCCGTTGCTATAGGAACAGGATATGAGTTTGCAGAAGAATATAGCAGCAAATTTAAAGTAAGTTCGAACTGCAAACTTGTTTTAAAAGTAACTAATAAAAATGAATGGCCAATATTTAAATTAGAGGATCTAGTAAGATATTAATGTAAATGTCAATGCTAGATTAAATTTTCGTATTGTGGTAACTCTGTTAAAGTATAAAGAATTCTCATTTGATCCCACTACATCCCTGCAGAATAGAGCCTACATAAAGTCGTAGATAAAGTAAGAAGAAAACAAATTAAATAAAAAAAGGTAAATTTATTCAAGTTAATATTATAAATATAAATCTGTTTATTGGTTATAATTTTTAAAAGTAACAAAAATTTTACTTACATATAGGCGTTCTAAAAGGGACAGAATTTGAGTAACAAATTAAATTAAATGATATAGTGAATCCTATAATCAATAAATACATAAATTTAGGAAGATTTAGAGCCTGGGGATTTCTTCCGCAGTGTAGAATTTTGCGAATGGCATCTTTTGAAAACTCAAAAACATGAAAATTTCTCAAGAAAAATTATATGGTGCGAAGAGACAAAATTTTCAGAGAGGGGCATGTTCAATCGTCACAACAGTCACTATTGGTCGGACGAAAATCCTCACATTACTAGAGAACGAAATTTCCAGGACTGTTGGAGTTTCAATGTATTTTGCGCAGTAAAATACAATATAATTTTTGCCCTTAACATTTATGATGAGAACGTAACAGGTTGGTACCAATAATATTAAGCAATACTAAATTTAATTTGCGTATTAGTATATTATGTTATTAAAATATTTATTAGACTTACTGAAACTAAATTTGAAAATATGACTTTTATTCATATCAGTAATAATAATATGGTTAAAAAAATGTAAGAACGAATTCTAAACGTGCAGTATTCACAGTTCCTGGATATTGTCGCATTCTCCAGCAAGTAATAATACCAACGCTGAACTCCGTGCATGAACACGAAGCTGTAGAAGTTTGGTATCAACAAGATGGAGTTCCACCACACAACTCACAGATAGTAAGCGACCTACTCCAGGAAACATTTGAAGAGAGATGGATAGATAACGGTGGTCCTCATCGTTGGCTGGTCCGCTCACCAGACTTGACTCCACCAGATGTTAGTATCTGGGCGTGCATTAAGTACAAGGTTTACCAGGAACCACCTACTACAAAACAAGGTATGATAGCTAGCGTATTAGAGGCCTTCAACGCCGTGGAACAAGATTACCTTTCTCGAGCCACGGGTACCATCGTTAAAAGAGCCACACAAATCTCTTCGTTCCCTAATACGGCTTCACTTTTATGAAACTTTGGACGAAACACTCCATTCTTCGAATTTTTTCAGTAGCATTCTGATCATGTAACGAGTTGATCTGTGTTTATGTGGAAATCTCTTTGCAACCACACGACATCTTCTGTTAATAATTCGATTCTACTCCTCGTAAATAAAAGTTATATTCATAAGTCGTCGCATATTTTACTCATGTTGGAAGATGACGTTTAAAATTTTCATCTACTAGGCAACATGATAAACTGACTAATAATTATTTCTTATTTAAAACAATGTTTAAATCTCTTCAAATCGGTGGGACTTAGGTATAAGGAATGCTGTTACCAATCGAAAGAACAATAAAAAGTACATGAACTAACGTTATAAAATATACGGTGTTCTATTTAAAATAAGAGAGTTATTAGGTTTTAAAGTTGTCACGATTGACCGATCTGTTTCAGATACCCTGTCTAACTTGTATTAACTTTAGTAAATCCCAAATATTTTGTGGCATTTTAGCATTTGCACTTTAAACTTTCAACTCTTCAGGTTGAAAAATAAGAGAGATGCAAGTGTGTAAATGTGACAATGTTTTTTAAAAAATTTTTGAACAAAGTCAAATATCTCGAAAATAGTTGAGAAAAATGACATAACATGCTAGTGAAACCTACCATAAAATTTGACGAGCAATCTAGATCCGCAATAAAAAACACCGTCTTCCGTTTGAAGTACCAAACGTCTATTTTCGGTATAACCGCAAGTTCCATGCTAACGTTATTACTTTCAGTGAACTGGAAAATTTGAGAAACCCACGTGCGTGACTTTTCAATTGTGAGCCCTACTCCAGAAACGGCTAATGGAAAGTCTACGTGGGATAGCTTGTATATATATATATATATATATATATATATATATATATATATATATATATATATATATATATTGGTAATTAGAGGCAATGGTGGAAGCACCAGAGAAAGGAAAAAGAATAAAACAAGGGGAATGTAAGTTTGGATATGTCAAATTTTATTGAATTTGGAGGATTCTAACTTTTTCGGAAGCAACCTTATAAATTGTGTGAATGTTAATACGCATAAGTCTAAGAGTCGATGTACGAATATAAAGTACGATTTTTACAATAAATAACAATGATAATGATAATAACATGTATAGAATATTCAGCATGATAATGTGTGCAAAAAAGTTTCGCTTTTACCATTGTCATCAATATAATAACAACAATCAATGTGTAGTACATTGTGCTGATTGATTTAAAGACCTGTATTACTTGTAGGTGTATCTGTTTGATTTGCTTAATTAACTTATTACACATGTGTGCTTGACTTGCTTACAATTTACTAAAGTAATTATCTATACACTGTAAGTGACACACTTTCAAATTTCGACACAGAAATAAAATCGTTATCAATTGGAACTACTACATGTGCATTCGCTCTTAAAATTAAAGGCATATTTTACGTTACACCTGTCCCAAAATTACGCTGATAACAATACAATGCAATGCTATTAAATAAAAAGCCTGGACGCAGCAAGTGCGTTATAGTAGTGAATTTTCATAAAAATGTTTTTAATAGCAAATATGTGTGTTTTTTTAAGAAAGCAGGCATCAAATTTGGTTACCAGTATAACCTACATAGTAAAAACAATGTGCCATGTTTCATCAAAATAACTTTATTGTTTGAAAATGTAGAAAAATTTCCGAAAGTAAACTTAAAGTGTTCCCGAAAAAAACTCGTTTCTTAGTCAACCTTATAGGTTAATAGCAAATTGAGCTATTCAAATATGAAGCATTTGATCAAAATTCGCTACCATAACGCACTTGCCGGGTCCAGATTTTTTTTCTTACAAACATGCATTATATTTCGATGGAAAATGCAAAAATGCAAAAACATAAGGCGTGTTTGATTAAAAAAAAGAGAATTTGTATCAGCAACGACTTATGGGCCACCCTGTGATTGTAGAAATATTTTTTTAAGATGTAGCTCAAGACACCCTATAATTAATGTATACAGTTTTTTTTTCATATCTTGTATAATAACGGATGTATTGAGCTTTATTGATTTTTTTACGAAAATTCGACAAAAATTATATACCATTAAACGATAAACTCTGTAGCTAAGACTACTGCCAAACATCAGAGAAAGGGTCTATTTGAAATGCATTTATGGAAATATTTTAGTAAAATGAAGGACAATGACGGTTGAAACTGGTTTGTTAAACATTCTTTTTGAGACATTTTCTTTCCATAGCCCGTATTATATTCAAGTTCTTTGCCTAAATGTTGCCAATTTTGACGTTTTAAATCGCAACTTTGACGTTTTGAGGAAAACCCCAATTTATTTTTATTTAAATGCCTATAACTTTTTGTCTTTTGACCTGCAGAGCTAAATTTTGGTAGGTAACTTACTTATAATGATGTAAACCCGTGTACCAAATTTGGTTGCCCCTTACTTTGTTAATTCGGGAGATATAATTTTTTTCGAAAGAACACACAAAATTTTCCGGGAAAACCTGGGCCTATTTTCCTGGATAACGAACTTATCCAAGCCATTTGCAAAAGGAAGGTATTCACCAAATTTAATCAAAATCGGCCCATTATTTTTTGAGCTATCGGTGTGATATATATATATATATATATATATATATATATATATATATATATATATATATATATATATATATATATATATATATATATATATATATATATATAAACATATAAAAATTGAAACTGACTCCGGATATGTGTTCTGGGGGGCCTAATTAGCGCTCATTTGAAGAATTTTTTTCAACCTTCAAAAGTCGGGATCTCCTCATTAGTGAATTTTTTTTAAAGAAAATTCACTAAAAATAGATCTGACTCAGCAAATGCTCTATGGTAGCGATATCCCATAAAAATTTGACTTTCATCTAAAAACAGAGAAATTAAAAAAGTCTGGAAGCAGCAAGTGCGTTATAGTAGTGAATTTTCATTAAAATGTTTTTAGTAGCAAACATGTCTTTGTTAATGATGATAATTATAACCTATGTAGTAGAAAAAATGTATCACATTTCATCGAAACAACTTTATTGTTTGAAAAAGTACATTTTCCGAAAATAAACTTAAAATGTTTCCCAAGAACTGGTCCGATTTTCCTGGCCAACGAACCTCTTCAAGCTGTTTAATCCCAAAACGCTTTTTGACAAAACTCGCAAAAAAGTTTTTGCATGAAAACATATAGACAATTTTTCACGAAAATCCGAAAACATTTTTTATAATAAGTTATTAAACATGATTCTATTATATTATTACGCCTTTCACTTCTGAAACACAAAACACGAATGTTCCATTTGAAACAACTGAGTTACGACAGTTTGATCTTTTTTAAATTCAGTTATTATTTGAGAGTGCCCTCTATACGGCATTTCGATTTTTTCGTCAAAGAATATAAACGAAGACCTCTCTGAATACTTCAGTTTTATGGAACTCTCTTATCTATTGCTAATGGTTATCGAAGTATTCAATTTCAATGAGTTTTTATAACACTGACAACACTGCTTAGGCCGGAGGTAGCCAGTCACTGGATCCGATGCTGACCTCATCTGTTATACAGTTGCCAAACTTGAGAACTCTCAGCTCAGTGACAATGCAGTTGCACTTCTACTGAATTTGCCTCGGGCAGCTGTAGAAAACGTATTCTGTGTACATTTAATAAAAACGTAATTTAAAAAAACTAGAAGGGCTACATACTTAGATTTTATTGCAATCGAATCTTTACATGTTCCTACAGGTAATGAATAGTCAAAGTCATCTCTTTTGGAACATGTTCGTATATATATAATCTTATCTATATCATTGGAATATTTAAGTGAATTTCAATTAATTATAACTAATAACACCAAATATTTTTTGAAATTTGCGAACCTTCATCACCATTTGTGGTTTGTCTAGATTTTGCAGCTTTTTAAATTGTTCCCGTAGACCTACTATTTCTTGAGATAATTACAATTAAAGGAGGCATTGTTTTCCTATACTAAAGTGATAGCTAAATGCCATCCTTAAAACGCTGTATCATAATTTTTGATATGTGCCAAAAATGTGAAAAGTTGCAAAACAATTGAAATAACTTGAAAACGATGAACGCTGTCAAAAATTTTCCCAACAAACATGCATCATAATTAGATATGAAATGCAAAAATGCAATAATATAAGAGCTGTCCAAAAAAAAAAACAGAAAATTTGTATCACCAACGACTTATGTGATTGTTAAAATAATTTTGTAAGATGTAGCTCAATACACCATACTTAACGTACATAATTTTTTCTCGTATCTTGTATAATAACGGATATATTGAGCTTTACCGTAGAAATGCATAACCCGCATTTCTTTCAGGTTCTTTGCCTAAAAGCTGCAAATTTTGACGTTTAAAAGCGCGACTTTGACGTTTTAAGAGGCAAACCAAAAAAATGTTTCCTTTAGAAGCCTATAACTTTTTTCCTTTCAACCTACAAATCTACATACCTTCAATTTTGGTATGTAGTTTATCGTTTATAATATAAAGCCGCGTAAGAAATTTGGTTGCCCTAACTTTGTTATTTCCTGAGTTATAAAAATTTCCCGAAAGAAAAATCAACATTTTCCAGGAAAAACTAAGCCGAATTTCCTGGCTAACGAACTTATCTAAGTCACTTGCAAAGGGAAGTTACTTATCGACTTCGAGAAAAATCGGTCCATTGTTTTTGGATTTATCGGTGTGAAAAGTTGCAAAACAATTGCAATAACGAGCCTGTAATTGTGAAACTAATTGTATAAGATGCAGCTGAAGACAGCCAATAATTAAGCTATACCACTTTTTCTCGTATCTTTTTTTTTTGTTCCCTCAGGGCTCGTATAACAACAAATGTATTGAGCTTTACGATAGAAATGTGCCAACCCCAAACGGATAAAAACTCAAACTAACTTCGGATATGGGTTCTAGGGGGCCTGGTTTGCACTGATTTGAAGAAATCTGTTCAAAATTCAAAAGTCGCGGTCTCCTAAGTAGCGACTTTCTACGAAAATTGGCTGAAAATTATAGACCTTAACCAAAGACCAAAACTACTGTCAAAGCAGCAGAATCATATATTTGAAATGAATTTTCTGGAAATATTTTAGTAGAATGAAGGACAATGATAGTTGAAGTTAAAACTTAATGGTGTGTTGTTGTTGTTGCTACTCTTGTCTCGTTTCGGACCGTTAGATCCATTAGCCACAGACTTTTATTACTTCGAGTGGTTAGTTAAGGGCTCTTGCAATATTTTCTATACAGAACTCGTATTCCTTCCAGGTTCTTTGCTTAAATGGTGCCAATTTTGACGTTCCAAAGCGCGACTTGAGGGTTCGAGAAAAACCCTAATTTGTTTTTCTTTAAATGCCTATATTTTTTTGTCTTTTAACTTACAGGCCTAATTTTTGATACATAGTTTACTTTAATGATGCGAACCTGCGTACCAAATTTGGTTCTCACTACTTTGTTAATACCGGAGATATAAAAGTTTCCCGAAAGAAAACACAAAATTATCCGGGACAAACAGGACTGATTTCCCTGGCTAACGAACTTATCCCAGCCACTTGCAAAAGAAAGACTCTCCAATTTTGGTCTAATTCGGCCTATTGTTTTTTGAGTTAGATATAAACATAAAAATATATATTAACATATAAAAATTAAAAGACCATGGATTTCGGTTCTAGGGTGCCTAGTTCGCGCTCACTTGAAGACATTTTTTCAAAATTCAAAAGTCGGGATCTCCTCATTAGTGATTGTTTTTAAAGAAAATTGACTAAAAAGGCAACGAGCGCCTTGGGTAGACAAAACAGGTAAGAAGATTTAGAAGCAAATAAAGGTATTTATGAATTTTTAGTGAATTTTTATTTTTAAAAAATTCACTAATAGAGAGGTATCGATGGTGAGACTTTGCAAAAATTTTTGCAAATGAGCGCGAATTAGGACCTCTAGAACCCATATCCGGGTTCAGTTTCAATTTTAATATGTTTATATATATATATATATATATATATATATATATATATATATATATATATATATATATATATATATATATATATATATATATATATATATATATATATATATGTATCCGTCTGATAACTCAAAAAATAATTAACCGATTTCGATAAAACTTGGCAAGTGGCTTTCTTTTAATAATGGCTTGGATGAGTTCGTTAGCCAGAAAAATCGGACGGGGTTTTCCAGGAAAATTTTGAGTTTCCTTTCGAAAAAATTTTTTTTCTTCGAAAGTAACAAAGCTGCTTTAATGAAATTTACCGTATATGTTGCCTTTGGAGAGATCTTACTACGTACTGCAATTCAACTTTCTAAATTTATAAAAAATTGAGTTATTCAAATTTTAAATTTTCTTTTGAAAAATTTTTTTTCTCCGAAAATTACAAAGTTATTTTAATGAAATTTGGTAGATATCTTGCGTTAGGAGAGACCTTACCACACACCAAAATTAAACTCGCTAAGTTTATAGAAAATTGAGTTATTCAAATTTGAAGCATTTAATATTTAACATGAAGTTTTTACCACAGAAATCGTAGAAACGACGAGACGATTTTCACGTCTCTAGTATCAGGATCACATGAGAGGATAGGCAGTGGCAACTAATGTTGTACATGCTAGTTTGTTATTCTGCAGATGATGTTTTTAATTTGTTTTCAATATATGGTGAATGTAACAGAATAGTTGAGACAACAGTTCGAACATTTAACAACAGATTCCTTTATTTTGCTCCAATAAATAGAACAAAATTCAGCAGAATTAAAAGTAAGTCGTCACGTCATGGAATAATACTGACACGACGCGTTGTTAAACGTTTCAAAATCGAAGACAATGAAATGAATGAATTTATAGTTCTTGCATATTTTGAATCATGTCTACAAAGTTTGTTAAGAAGTAGGTCTTAAGGTTTGGGTTTATCTATCTGGACAATACACAGAATATTGAGAAAGCACAATATGCATAATTAGTGAATTTTTATTTAAAAAAATTCACTAATAGAGAGGTATCGATGGTGAGACTTTGCAAAAATTCTTTCAAATGAATGCGAACTAGGACCCCTAGAAGCCATATCCGGGGTCTATTTCAATTTTTATATGTTTATATATATATATATATATATATATATATATATATATATATATATATATATATATATATATCCGTCTGATAACTCAAAAAATAAATTACAAAGTTATTTTAAGGAAATTTTGTGAATATCTTGCCTTAGGGAAGACCTTACTACGTATTAAAATTAAACTCACTAAGTGTATAGAAAATTAAGTTATTTACATTTGAAGCATTTAATAAACATTCACTACCATAACGCACTTGCTGCGTCCCGAGAGTTTTTATGGTGCTGCGACCTCAAAACAAATAAAAATTGGAATTTTTCTGCCCTTTTAACGCGGATAACTCACCCCTGATTTTGGCACGATTATTTGAACTCGCATTTTAAACAAACATAAAAATTAAAACTGACCAAGTGTATGGATTCCAGATGCCCTCGTTTACGCTCATTTATAGAAATCTTCCGAAAGTCTTGCAATAAACATTTCTTAATAACAATTTTTTAAATTAAAATTCGCTAAAATTATGAACCAATTATCTAAGTATATCATTTTTAATGTTGATCATTAGTTACTTAAAAGAGACTTATTCATCATTAAAGTAATTTTAAATGATACGCTGCAGAAACCAATCGGTTGAATAGGCAAATGGAGCAAAACACAATACTAAATAGAGTTTTTGCGAGAAAGAAGTGACAAGCAGGTAAGCAAGTGTTCCGTTCGTTAGCAACTTTCTCCGGTAAAGTAAAAGCGAGACGTCAGTTGCATTGACCTTAGACTCTACTTACGTGAAACCAGCCAAGACGTTGAGGAGAGTGCTCTTGCCGGCACCTGAGGGGCCCATTATGACTGACAGTTCGCCAGATTTGAACACACCTGACACGCCATGGAGGATTTTCTTCTGTTCTGTAACAATAAGTACACGCTAATATTGGATATATTTGTTACTTACAATTGAATATATACACAAAAATCTAGACTCAGCAAGTCTGCTATTGTAGCGAATTTTCATAAAAATTATTGAATTGTCAATTACTCATTCTTTCTTTAAGTTTATGACATTCAGTCTGGTAGATAGTATAATAATTATACGAGTTGTTCAAAAAATAAGGGTTCACATAGGAGAACTAGATTCGTTGCATCAAAATATTATTATTCACGCAAATTTACACCAGTGCAAAAGTGAATAAAGAGATACAGGGTGTTAAATTGGGAAATTAAGTTTCGATTTTCCTAGATATCTAAAAAAGTATTCGAGGCTTTGCCTTGAAAATTGGTGTGGGTGAGTTTTTCTGGCGATAAAAACTAATTGGTTCCTATGGCTCTAGCAGATAGAAGATGCTGATGTACTCTTCAAGTCTTAAAAATACTCACTTTTTTTGTTAGCCCGGCTAGCAAACTTTCGGCTATAAAATAGTAGTCTCTTGAGCTTTCTTAACAAAATGGTATACGACTAAAAGGTAAAGATGCTTACTGGCAATTAGGCCAATGCTGACCCTTTTTTCTCATCTAAACTAACCTGCCCTCTACCTTAACCTCGATCTCAACGACAGAAGTGATTTGAAAAATCATCCGCTGCCGGTGAGTCGCGAACCGTCGTCACCCGAGTCCCAATTGAGATGTTTCAGCCGACTTTCCAACACGGCCACGGCGGCGCTAGGTACAGGACTAATATCGACCGTTTGCCAAATACTGAGAATATTAAAAGTGGCCGCAACACATTCTTCTTAATAGTTTCCAGCTCATATTTCATTTACCATTTTATGTGTCTGCCATAAATAAATTTATTACTCTGTGCTGATCAAAATCACATCTTGGTATCGATAGTTGTTATTTTGATACGTTTTTGTACCTAGAGTATGCCACGACCTAATTGTTTTTCTAATGAAGACACGCGAAAGCAAATTTTATTGGACGTAAAGTGTGCAGAATGTGTATTTAAAAGCATTTAAACAGAAGACAGCCGGATCACAAATTGTTCAAAAATATTTATGACAGGCTAGGTAAAACCGGTTCGTTTCGTTAGTGCGTCCAAAAACATCGTTCCCGGGACGAGATTTTAGTTCGTGTAGCAGATCATCCAAAAATTATTTTATGAGCAAAAAGTGCAGCTGGTAATATAAGTAGATCATCGGTTTCAAGGATATTTCTTGAAGAATGTCTTTATCCATATCGCTTGACACCCGTACAGGATTTACTAGCAGCTGGTCTTCCAGTTAGACTATGACTTCGTCATAGTTTATTATACATAGCTATAGTTTATTGTAACAAGAATAGTACAAAGCACCTTACAAATAAGTATTTTATTTGTATCTGTAAATAGCGCAATTTAGTTAGTTTTCATCCAAACGCTGATACATCTAGTAATAGTAGCAGTAGCAGTGGTGGGGAGGCTAACTCCGAGAAGCTAGACAGTTTTGTCTCTGTCCTGAACCTCCACGAGGTCCCTCGCCTGCCTACAGCCACCAACCGACCCCCAGTGCCTCTCCATGGCCTCCTCAGTCCACCTGTCTACGGTGACAGAGAGTCTTCCTCCGGGCCACAGAACGGCCGCCGGGAACCCAGTCTTGCGAGATCATTCGCCACCTCATTCCCCGCTACGCCACAGTGTCACGGAACGGGCACCCAACTTATTACGGACTTAGGCGATCCCCTGTCCTGCAGGGCGACACAGATTGTCTCCTTCCTTGCCCTATCAAAGCCCCCCCCCCCCCCCCCCCACATCGCAAAACCCAGCTAATGTGCTCTCCCTGTAGTGTAGGGCCCTTTCCACATTTCGCGTCGCCACGTGGAGCGCCGTCTCCGTCGATTTCCCCCGCTGTTAGGCGTGCTGATTTTTATGGAAGGGGCGATCCCTGAGGATCCCTCCCAACACGAACCTATCTACTATCTTTTCAAATGCCTTAAGCAGGAAGCATGTAAGGCTAATTAGCCTGTACGCCTTGGCCAGCGTGTAGTCCTCCCTTCCCGGTTTAGGATTGATGACCCCTCCTGACCCGGCGCCAGGTCTTTGGCACATAGCCCCACGCCAGGCTGGCCAGGAAAACCTCCCTTATGTTGAGAAGCAGTATATCCAAGCCCCTCTGGAGCAGGACCGGAAAGATCCCATCACAGCCTGCGGACTTGAATGGAGCGAACTCGTTCACCGCCCAGGTTAAAGAGCCATCCGTGACCACCCCCTCCGTCAGCTGCCAGTCCGCATTCGGAACCGACCACCGGCCCAGGTCGACACCCCTGTGACGACTCCGCCGCCCTCAAGGTGAAATTCGGCGAGATGGCACAAGGTTTTCTCGCCGGTGTTGGTCCAGCTCCCGTCCTATAGTACTACCTAACTCCTGTTTGAGTACTCTTACCAGCCTGGCTGCGTCTGGCTAGGAGTTAACTTCCACACAGTGGAATTTGACGTTTGTCATATTTTGAAGTTAAATTTCTTAAAAATGCACATATTTTTAATCTTTCATATTGCGTTATAGATCTGGAAGCAATTTCGGATTCAGAAGCTAATATCTCTTCAATTTTGTTTGTATATTTAAATTTTGGGCAGTATTTATATCCTTTATTTAGAAAAGGTTGTAAAGTTGTAAAGATTGTATCGCTTAGGTTTTCAAATCTTTTTAGACTTAACAATTAGAAAGTTAGAAAATAATTAATTTGACTTTTCAATATATAGGAAACCAACTTACACTGACACAACCATACCATACGATTCATGTCACTCTTTTTAACAAAAGCTGTCAGCCTACCATTCTATGATACATCGTGCATTTTCAATACCTATGTCACAAAACAATTTTGAAAAAGAAATTTCAATAATTAAGCAAAGAGCATTAAATAATGGCTACTCTGTTAAAATAATAGATAAAATGATTGAGAGAAAAGAATACAAATTAGCGATTAATTTAATTTATCCAAATATTAGAGACAAAGAAGACAACAGATACGTTTCGATAACTTATTTTGGAACCATTTCAGAAAACATTTCAAAAATTCTAAATATCTGTACAAATAGAAAGGTAACTTTTAAATCTTACAACACGACGCGTGATTTACTGTTTAACGCTAAAGAAAAATCTTGTTTGCTGACAAAAGCTGAAGTTTATAAATTAGCTTGTACACATTGTAACGCAATCTACATAGGTCAAACTTCTAGAAATTTTAACACCCGATACAAAGAACATATTTCTGCATTTGGAAATAACCACGCTAACAAATCTACATTTGCAAAACATATTATTGATACCGAACATAGACCTACAGTAAATAACCGCATACAACCACTACATTTTTATAATGACAAACGAAAACTAGATTTTTTGAAGCTTTAGAAGTCAGAAAGCACACACACGACAATAGATACCTTGTTTTAAACGAGCAAACTAATTTAATGAATTCCCCTTTCTTGGATATTCTTCTTTCTAATTAAATAAGTCAAAGAAAATACATTTAATTATCCTTTCAAAAAAGTTGTAATAAGATAATGAGTTGATGTATGTCAATAATTTCGTTACATAGAGACTGCTTTTATACTGTTATTGTTTAGTTATTTTATTGTTATAACTGTTATCATAGTTATTATAGACTAGTTCTATTTTTATGTTAAATATTGACATACATCACGTAGACATTTTGAAAGCCTCATCTGTCATCTGTGTTTCATTTTATTTTCAATTTGATAAATTTTTTTGATCAAAACATCATATCATAACATAGCAACAGATCTTTATTTGTAGTTGTCATGATTTCGTACTAATTCAATTTTAATCTGTCTGAGAATGCTGTCATGCAGCGAAACTAGTCGCAGAAACGTTGAAGAACATCCTAGAAAATCCAGAATTCATAAGCGCCGCTTGCTCCAGTTAGCTTACGCGCGCTGGCTACGCCCTTCACCTACAAAAACGAAAAGCAACAGTGAAGCCAGAGAAGTAGTCTCCAAGTCTGTATGTAGTATGGACTAGTTTCACCAAGTAAGGGCAACAACAATCAATGAATTACAACAGTTCTCTGGTTGCTTATACACCTATTGTAATATTTATATCCGGGATTTAATAAGAAAAAATAAATAGCACATAAAATAATGAAATCTCTAATGTCGTTAATAAAGTTCATGTTTATGTTAATGCTTTTCTTATTAGAATTATAATTATGTTTTCGTTCCAAACAAATTTGCCTGTAATTTATGACGAAACACACATGCATGTAATATGATTTTTGCGTGAGCCGCATTTCGAAATGATTACAGTTTAAAGACACACATTAATTTATTTTTGCTATTATTCTATTAGCAAATTTCATGACAATACTAAGTCATATAATGATCTAGTTTGTTTGCATTTATTGTGGGAATGTTGATTACTCAGTCATTAAATAATTATTTTCAAGTACGCACTGATAATGAAGACCATTGTTTCTTAGTTTTAACATACAAAACCTTATTTTTTGGCACATGACAACCAGTGGCGGCTCGTCAGATGACGCAGGTGAAGCACTGCTTCACCTATATTTTTCGGTTAAGCTAAACTTTTTTATTCAAAATCCACCATAATTTTAATTTTTTTCACTCGCTCAAATTCATTTGGTACAACTACATAAAAATGTCTAGTGACGTTGCGTCGCAGTTGATAATGTATTTTTATAGTAATTTATGATACGATATAATTTGCAAGTACCTGATTCCCGAATTGAATGTTACACAACATGCCCCAATCCGCAGCGTATTACGTGTTGCAGAGCACAGACTATTACAGAGCAACGAGCAACTGAGGACTGAACTGAGCCAGAATCGTATATATACAAATGCTGCGTCGATTTGTTATCGCTTACATGCGACGGTTGTCATGGCAACGGAACGCGCGCTGTTGAGTTGGTATTTATTATGGTCACAAAAGTGATGCAGAATTCTGAGCCTGCTTCAAATCTTAGTTACCGTCGTTTATTTAGATTTAATCGGATCGTCAGACCCGTATTTTTATTTTTACTATGTTGCCGTTAATTGATCCGGTATGAGTCACATTTACAGACTTTGAAAAGCTGGATTTTTCATGTTTCTTTTTGGTAAGTGGAATTGGTTTGTTTATTATCACCTCTAAAAGAATAATTTCAAAATAATAAAATATTAGATACAAAATTTCAAGTTATAAAAAAGAGAAGGACCTTGAATTTGAAAAAACATATGCCTCTAGCTTGTCCCACTATAAACAGATTTTCATAATACGCGCCGTATTATATTAAAGTGCGCGTGCGTGTACAGTGTGGCAAAATAAGGTAAATAATAATAAATTTATTTATTTATGTCCTCTCATAGAGTATTCGTGGTCATTATTCCGAAAATTATTCATTGAGAAAGTGTATATTCTTGTACAAATGGATTTTCCATTTACATACTGAAGTACCAGTAGAACTCGTGACCTTGAAAATTAAAAAAAAATATCGTCTGCGGTGCAGAGGAGATCTTCACCCCCCTGAACCACCCCTTTGGGGTCGCGTGGATTCTGCTTCACCCACTCTCAAAGTCACGAGCCGCCACTGATCACAATTCTTAGACACTGCATTGCATCCCAATGAACCTGACCATATTTCAAATCAATATAACTCTGCAAGTTTTGAAAAAGAAAGATGGGGCAAAAACGAACTTCCACGTTTAATTTCCAAGTTTTTTCACATATAAAAAAAAACAAAACGAATCAGCTGTTGAACTTATCGATATCTTTCATATTTTTAAATGGAATATTGGACCTAATATATGAATATTAACTACCACACCATATCTTAACGGACCGATAACCTTCATGTTTGACTTCACATATTTTATGCGGATTATTCACTGACCAATACCGTCTAATTTGAACGCTACCTCTTCCCCTGGGGGAAAAATAACCCTCATCGGTAAGTACACTTGGAGAACCCAAATCACCAACACATCTTAAAAAAGTCGGGACGCAGCAAGTGCGTTATGATAGTGAATTTTCATAAAAATATTTAAATAGCAAATCTGTGTTTTTTAAAGAAAGCAGGCATCAAATTTGGTTACTAGTATAACCTATAGTAGAAACAATGTACCATATATCATTAAAATAACTTTATTGTTCGAAAATGTACAAGAATTGTTCGAAAATAAACTAGTTTCCTGGCCAATGAACTTTATAGGTTAATAGTAAATTGAGCTATTCAAATTTGAAGCATTTAATAAAAACTCGCTACCATAACGCACTTGCTGAGTCCCGAATTTATTTTCGTACAAACATGCATTCTAATTTCGTGGTCGAAATTACATACATTTAAGGTCAGCTCAGAATTGACACTAACCGGGGGAATCCGACTGTGTAATTAAAACAAAGCATTGTTTAATCTATTTGAACTGAGAAGATTTTCCTGGCTAACGAACTTATCCAAGCCACTTGCAAAAGGAAGGTACTTACCAAATTTGATTAATGGCTAATTAGTGCTCATTCAAGGAATGTTTTCAAAATTCAAAAGTCGGGATGTACCCATTAGTGATTTTTTTTAAAAGAAAATTCACTAAAACCTGATAATCGTTTCATTAACCGAGGTAGCATCATCAGGGGATGAATAATTCTAAATATCTTATATTACACAACTCTATTTATATTCTTCTGCAAGTAGTCCAGCCACTAACTATTTAGGGAGGTTCAACGACACCAAACTTAACATATTTCATCTGGCGGAAATATCTGTATTCTTTTATTATTTAGCGGACGTGCTTCTACAGGTACTTACTTTATAAAGTAATCTATCAGGAGACTGCCCATAGGCGGCGAAGCGAGATTTTTTATTATTACTATATTTAGCAATAGGGTGGTTCGCATAAGGACCGACACAGAGCAGGGTTATATAGGGGAACCCAAAATATTGTGATATAACGCAACCTACCCCTATACTAAGTTGCACTCCTAAGAAGTTATAGGCCTTCAAAATGAGGTTTCTAATTTCTAAAAAAATCAATATCTCAGTGGCTTGAACATAGAAGAACTAAATTTGGTGCACGTTTTAAGTGTACCAAGAGCAATAACCGAAAGTAATAAGAATTTAATTGAAGCATTTTAAAGGGTTGATAAGGGATGATGCACCCTTAAAATGTGACAGAATTTTTTAACCTATTGGCGGATTCAAAAAATTATTATTTCATTGTATGAGGAATTTAATTCTAAAATATTTATGACTCTTATTAATTTGCAAAAGACTTTGTCGTTTTCAACAAAATTCCGAATAACTAAATACATGTATTAGAGCTATGTTATTTAAAATCATCGGAAATTCAAACGTTGGCTATGCAATTTAACGCCAGACTTGACAATCAGGAAAATAAGTCATTTTATTTTAGTAATATTTGCTGAGTGTTGTGGAAATGGCCGGGAAGTTTTCATTTAGCGAACAAGTTGACATGCTATTAGTGTTAGGTTTATGTGAAGGAAACTATAGAAGAACTGTCGAAGAATATCGGAGAAGATTTGCTAATCGTGTAATCCCTCATAGAGAAAGATTTGCCAATGTTGAAAGACGGGCTCGAGAAACAGGCAAATTTTTCAGTAGCACTCCAGAACGTGCTACTGCAACCATGGCACAAGACGAAGAACTTGTTTTGAATAAAATTGAAGATTACCCACATATTAGTACTAGAAATCTATCTCGACAAACTGGTATATCGCAAACTTCTGTTTACCGAATTAGAAGACGTAACCTACTGCACCCATATCATATCCAAAAAGTGCAAGAATTGTTACCGGAAGATTTGGTTAAACGAGTGAATTTCTGTCGGTTTATTTTACATCAAGAAAAGAAAATTCTGTTTACTGACGAAGCTTGTTTCACCCGCAGAGGTATTACAAATTCAATAACCACCATGAATATTCTTATGTAAACCCTCATTCAGTAACTCCTTGACATTCCCAACGCGAGTTTTAAACAAATGTTTGAATTGGTATTATTGATCGGTATTTAATTGGTCCAGTTATTTTACCGATTCGATTAAATGGCGAAACTTATTTAGAATTTCTCCAAAGCAATCTCCCGGATCTACTCGACGAGGTGCCTCTACTGGAACATTGGTTTATGCACGATGGAGCACCGCGTCATTTCAGTATTGCTATTGGAGATTATTTAAACCACCACTATCCAAATAAATTGATTGGGAGTGGAAATAACTTTGGCCTCCACGATCGCCAGACCTCAACAAATGTGACTTCTTTCTTTGGGGAATGTTAAAAGAATCTCGCGTCTCGAGCCGAATTGTGGAATCGCATTACGCATAAATACACACTCATTAGAAACAATCAACAGTTGTTGGATAGAGCAGACTTCAATTTTTGACGAAGAATAAATTTATGCCTGAGAGAGAACGGTGATCATTTCTGTAATTTATCAGTGCAAATGTTATGTTATTTCTATTGTTTAAGTTGTTTGTTTTTCTATTAAATTATTCTTATTACAACTTTTTTCCTGATTGTCAAGTCTGACGTTATATTTCAAACGTAGGATTGGATTTTCGATGACTTTTCCACTACATGCCCCTGCTCTGTGTCGGTCCTTATGAGAATCATCCTGTATATACTTTCGAATGCGTTTAGCTGTCCTGGTTGTCTAACATTTTTTATTAATTTTAAATTCTCCTCATTAACGTGGTGATTTTTATCCCAAATATGTCGGGCAACGGAAGATCTATCTAAAGTACTGTATCTTAATTTTGCTAAATGTTCAATCTAATTCCAATAGATCTTTTTGTTTGTCCGACGTACTTCAGATCACAACCTTTACAACTTATTTCATAAATTCCCGATATTTTGGCCGTACTATCCTTGTATTTTGGGTTAACTAGCAATTTTTAAAAGTATTTTTTGTCGAAGATGTGCGATTTGCAAATTGGCTTTTTTTAAAATGCTATCTATTCAAATGGTAAGCAAGCAAAGTTTTTTTTTCGGTTTTCTCTCTAAAAGTTGTTGATTCCGCTAACATTTTCTTTGTTTTCTGTTTGTTAATTAATTTCTCCACTAAACAAGCAGTGGATCCGTTATATTCGGCCACGTTCTTATTATACCTTGCTTCTTTGGTATATCTACCTTTACTTAAAGAAAAGTTAATTGACCTGTTTAATAAAAATGCCAGACGGGTCATTTTTTGTGCGTACGTATTATGTGAGTCATTCGGAATGTTACTTCGAGTGGTGGTTTCCTTTCCATGGACATCACTTTAGAATTTAAAGTGTCTTTATTTTTAATAACTAGTACAAAGAATAATTTCTTATTAATTTCTAATTCGTGAGTAAATTTTATAGAATCAAATTTATTGTTTAATTTGGCAATAATCTTCTATTCTGCAAATGTTTGTCAAGCAGCGAAACTATAGTCACAGAAGCATTGAAGAACATCCTAGAACATCCAGAATTCGAAGGGCCACTTGCTCCAGTTGGCTTACGAGCTGGCTACGTCCTTCACTTACAGAAAGATAACCCAACAGTGAAGCCAGAGAAGTAGTCTCCAAGTCTGTATGTAGTATGGACAAGTTTCACGAAGTAAAGGCAACAACAATCAATGAGTTTGTGTTAAACACCGCGAAAATATCATCCACGTAACGAAATCACACTCTACGAAAATACTCACTTTCACTTTCAAGATCTGTTTCAAATCTACTTATGAAAAGGGCTGCAGTAAATGGCAATAGTGGGTTGCCCATTGGGGTGCCTTGTGTTTGTTCCAAAAATTCATTGTTGAATTGAAAAATATTTTGTTTGATACAAATGTTTGTTAAAGTTAAATATTCTTTGGAGACCTTTTTATTTATGTTATACATTTTAGTGAATTTTCTTAAAAAAATTCACTAATGAGGAGATCCCGACTTTTGAATTTTGAAAAAATTTCTTCAAATGAGCGCTAATTAGCCCTCCCAGAAAACATATCCGGGGTCAGTTTCAATTTTTATATGTTTATATATATATATATATATATATATATATATATATATATATATATATATATATATATATATATATATATATATATATATATATATATATATATATATATGTATCACACCGATAACTCAAAAAATAATGGGCCGATTTTGATTAAATTTGGTGAAAAAATTCCTTTTGCAAATGGCTTGGATAAGTTCGTTAGCCAGGAAAATCTGCCCAGGTTTTCCCGGAAAATTTTGTGTTTTCTTTTAAAAAAAAATTATATCTCCGGAATTAACAAAGTAAGGGCAACCAAATTTGGTACACATGTTTACATCGTTATAGGTAAGTTACTCACCAAAATTTAGCTATGTAGGTCAGACAAAAAAGTTATAGGCATTTAAAGAAAAATAAATTGGGGTTTTCCTCAAAACGTCAAAGTGGCGATTTAAAATGTCAAAATTGGCAACATTTAGGCAAATAACTTGAATCTAATACGCGCTATAGAAAAAAAATGTCTCAAGAAGGATGTTTTACAAACCTTAAAGTCTTAGTTTCAATCGTCATTGTCCTTCATTTTACAAAATATTTGCAGAAAATTTATTTCAAATAGACCCTCTCTCTGATGCTTGGCAGTAGCCTTAGCTATAGAGTTTATCGTTTAATGGTATATAATTTTTGTCGAATTTTCGTAAAAAATCAATAAAGCTCAATATATCCGTTATTATATAAGATATGAAAAAATTTGTATATATTAATTATAGGGTGTCTTGAGCTACATCTTAAAATAATATTTCTACAATCACAGGATGGCCCATAAGTCGTTGGTGATACAAATTTCCTTTTTCTTAATCAAACACGCCTTAAGTTATTGCATTTTTGCATTTTCATGTTTGTAAGAAAAGAAATTCTGGATGCAGTAAGTGCGTTATGGTAGCGAATTTTGATCAAATGTTTCATATTTGAATAGCTCAATTTGCTATTAACCTATAAGGTTGACCAAGAAACGTGTTTTTTCGGGAACACTTTAAGTTTACTTTTGGAAATTTTTGTACATTTTCACACAATAAAGTTATTTTTATGAAACATGGCACATTGTTTTTACTATATAGTTTATACTGGTAACCAAATCTGATGCCTGCTTTCTTAAAAAAACACACATATTTGTTTTTAAAAACATTTTTATGAAAATTCACTACCATAACGCACTTGCTGCGTCCAGAATTTTTAATAATAAGGAAACACTAAGGTTACATGAAATGAAATCAAGACCTGGCTTTCAACCAATTTATGTTCGTTAATGTTATTAATACATTCAAGTGACTTGTTGCTGAAAAACTTTTTCGTTTGACGGGCAAGCTTTTAAACTCATTTGTCAGTCACTTTGCTTAACGAAAAAAAAAAAATGCCAATTTTCACAAATCATCCCCTATTTATCCCCTACCCACTGGTGCGATATTATTCAAAAACAATCAGAACCGTTCGTTTGTCGGGTGCTAACTGCATACCAAATTTAAAGACGATGTCTCGTTTGTCGGGTGCTAACTGTATACCAAATTTAAAGACGATGTCTCGTTTGTCGGGTGCTAACTGTATACCAAATTTGAAATTCGTTCTAAAGTTATCGTGGCTACAGACACATACATACAGACAAAAAAAAACTTCAGTTCCCTAGTCATGTTTTCTATATGTTTTGACTAGAGCCTCGGTGGTTCAGAGGTAAGAACGTGTGCCTCTAAACCGAAGGGTACTGGGTTCGATCCCAGGGTACTACTTTCACTTTTTCAGTACGTACTGTACAATTAACATCAGCCAAGGTTGTGGCATTGTATTTGAGCAAGTGGAATGTCTGCACGTTCCGCCCTTCGGAAGGGGCGTAAAGCCGTCTGTCCCGTGTCCATGCGATGTTGGGCACGTTAAAGATCTCTACCTTTATTACAGAAAGGCAGTGGTTCGGCAAAATTTCCAGGATGGTGAGGTGAAACTGCTCCCTGCCGTCGGTGATTGGCCATAGTCGTGGAAATAGGCCGACGTTAAAGAAACAAAACACACACACATATGTTTTGACACTTTTTACGACGTTTATGCGAAACATTGTTTTTTAATTTTTGGCACCGATGCCATACTTCGACGTGGTAGTAAAAAACGTATTAAATAGAAACATGAATAATTAGCTCATCATCGATCAAGAGGTTATTTTATTGTTCTGCACTGATTACTATTCAAAAAACGTAACAGCAATACCAAAGAAAACATAGTGTGTCATTTGAAATACGTGATAGTTCCCATGTACTGTAACCTTATTAAAGCAGACAGGAAATGATACCAATATATTTTACGTTTTTCTTAGTATTCTCGGTGTTTGCTTTTTCTGTTCTTTGTCATCTATGAAGATTTACTATTTTTTGATAAATCTTTAGCAAACCTTGAAAATCTAACGAATAATAACTGAAATTGCTAGCTGAAGATCATTATTATTATAATGATAATTTTTGTGTTAATTATGGGAGTTTTAATTTTTTTTTTAATTTCTGGGGTAGTTTACTAACATATTTTTAGAATAAGTACATACAATATCTAACGTTTATTTTGGAAGTTATTCTTATGATAGTCATATAGACTTGAATACAATGAATACTTTTTAGACAAATTGTATTTTTTACCCTACGTATTTCGTCTGCCAAAGAGCAACATTCAGTGGTAATCTAAAAATGCAATAAAAATAATAGTCAGAAAACTTGTTTCTGGTAGAAATCATGCAGAATTATACCACGAAGTAAAATTTAACCATTACAAAATAACAACAAAGTCAACGAGTTACGCTAGATTGTCAAATTATAAAGCTTACATCAAAGCTGAAACATACAAACACAGCACGAGTGAAAAGCGTTAAAGCATGAAAAACGCTACAAGTTGAAATTTAATAAAACATAAAATTACAAAAGATTTAAGAACTAAAAGCAAGAGAAACCCCAGAGAATATAATAAACTTGATGGATATGAATCTATCACTAAAATGGCTCACATTCGTACGCTCAATCATCTAAAACCACTTGAAACTATACAAAATCTTGTTAAAGTTGGAGTTTCATCTGTTGTCGTGGTAAACAAACAATGGCAGCACAAATGAAAAATTTTAATATCTCCGAAGTAAAAATAATAAAACAGACGAAACTAACATAACCAGAAAAATACAATCAAGGTCTTATGTTCACAGCAAAGTGAAAAGAGCAACTGAAAATGAACGCTAATGAAAGGAAAAAAATTGACAAGAATGACAGATGACACATCCGATACAAAAAGGCCAATGGATAGGAAAGATAACCACACAGCAACCATCCCCAAAATGCATCTCCAGCTACCGCGGTCACACAAATGTTTATACATTTCGAGAACACTATTACCTTAAATGGCTGCAAAGCAAAGGGAACCTCGTTGTGGCAGTGTTGGACGAGTTCAAAACCTTCTGAATGGAGCAATTTCAGCTATTCCACTCTCGGACTATTTTCAGGCGTTTTTTCCCCTCAGGGCTCGTCCGCGGCGTTGCCGCCCCGATAGCACTGCAACCTTTGGTTGATTGTGCATACACTTAGTCTTACTCCACCCATTTCAAAATCACTGTGCATTGAACTAGTCTGCACAGCGATTGGTAGGGTGAAGTTTTATATAGCTCTGTCTCCGGTCTAGACTGACCGTATATCAGTTGTCTTTTGCGGCCTAGAGCTTTACACTCGCACAAGATGTGCTGGGCCGATCCCCCCCCCCCCTCGCCGCAGAGTCTGCATGCGAGGTCCCCTTCGAACCGCCCTATTTTATGCAGGTGTTTCTTGACGGCCAAGTGTCCCGTCAAGAGACCTGTTGTGTTTCTGAGCTGTCCTCTGCTAAGATTTAGCAGCTCCACAGCTTTCTTTGTACTGGGTCCGTAAATTATTGACTTCCCATGTCTGAGCCCTGGACAGTCCGCCCAGTACACCTTGTGTTGGTTTCTGATCCAGGACTTAATGGCTCCCCTGGCGGTGCTCTTTGTCACACCCAGAGCCGGTTCTGGTCCTATAAATGGTTCCGCTGACCCTTTCTTCGCGAGACTGTCAGCTTCTTCATTGCATTTGACCCCCGAGTGACCCGGCACCCAGATGAGGGTGATCTCATTCTGCCCAGCCAGGTCGCTCGTCTCGTCTCGGCACTCACTCACCAGCCAGGAATTTACCCGTGCGCTACTTAGTGCCTTAAGTGCTGCCTGGCTGTCTGTGGCTATGAGGATCCTCTTGTTGGTGTAACCCCTCCTCTTGTTCTCCCGCACACAGTGCAGTATGGCGTACATTTCGGCCTAAAACACCGTTGCATGGGCTCCGAGGGAAATACTATGACTTACCCTTGGTCCTTCCGAATAAACACCTGCCCCCGTCCCAAACTCCCCGCCGGATCCATCCGTGAACCAGACGAGCGCGTCCCGTGGTATGCCCGGCGTCTCCTCCCGCCATGCCTCGCGGGTGGGATTCCCACTGTAAAGTTCTCTTCCCTGCACATTCGCGGGCTAGCGAAGTCTGACCTCATTTCAAGCATGGGCTCCTTCACGATCTCCTGAATTTTGCAGTGGCCCCTGAAGCCTGGGTTGATCTTCAGTCTACCATTGCAGGCTAGTCTGTATAGTCCTAGCCTGGCCTCCCCCATAGTAACTAAGTGTGTGTGTGTGTGTGTGTGTGTGTGGGGGGGGGGGGCAGATCCAGCAATCCCTCCATGGCGGCTGTTGGGGTTGAAGACATGGCCCCTGTGATGCCTAGGCAAGCCACCCTTTGGATCTTGCCTAGTTTTTTTTTTTTTTTTGTTTCAGGCGTTTGTTAGGGTAGAATATTTACTGTTCTTGGAGAAACCTAAGTTTTATGGCCCTGGACAAACTGCCGCAAGCTTTACCACTGCTACCTATATGATCAATGTCAGAGAGTAATGTGTGCTGCTAGTATCTATAGCTACCCAATGTTGACTGCAGGTGTACCCCAGGTCCTGGGGCATTTATTGCCTACAATGCATACTGCGGGTTTCCTGTTCTGGATTCTATTTATAGACGATTTACAAACTTATCATATATCATTTATCAATTTTATCCTCAGTAACTTTAGGAATGTTAATCTTTTCACGCCTGATACTGTAAAAGACAAAACTGGTTGCATAGAAGAAAATAAGCACTTATAAAGCTAGAATATGAGTCTCTTCAACTGTATTTTTAATTTTTATACGTGTAACATGTGAAAGATAATTAAATTTTCGCCAGGTCAGCCATATACCCAGGCCAAAGAAAACCTGGCCATTAGCTAACCACCTCTTTTTCCAAAAGGAACGAGCATATCCACACCATGCAGCACCTATGTGGAGTTACTTAGATAAGGGGTTTCCAAACAAGAGAATTGAAAGAGCGCCACTAAGGTCACTTGATACCACCCATATGAATTTTTTATTATGAAAATATACAACGCAATGTTTACAAAATAACCTCGGTGGTTCAGTGGTAAGAACGTGTGCCTCTGAACCGAAGGGTACTGGGTTCGAGCCCAGGGTACTCCTTTCACTTTTTCAGTACAAACTGTAACATTAACATCAACCGAGGTTCTGGCATTGTATTTGAGCAAGTTGAATGTCTGCACGTTCCGCCCTTCGGAGGGGGCGTAAATCTGTCGGTCCCGTGTCCATACGATGTTGGACACGTTAAAGATCCCTACTCTCCTTACGGAAAGGCAGGGGTTCGGCAAAATTTCCAGGATAGTGAGGTGAAAGTGCTCCCTGGCGTCGGTGATTGGCTATAGTCGCGGAAATAGGCGGACGTTAAAGAAACAAAACACACACACACACAATGTTTACAAGGATAGGCCAAAGAATTTAAACCACATGGAGAAAACAATTCGCTAAAGCAATATCTAAAAGAATTCGTATTCCTTTTGCAAATAATGAGTTTGGAGGTCAGTTTTTTCTTGAAACAGTTAGGCTAATTTGTACAAATCGGAATGCTTTTTTAAAGGTGTTAAAAATGTGTAGTTTACCTTTTCTAAATAGCTCAGATGTTGTGTTACGTCCACTGATGATGTGCAAAAATAAAATATGTTCTCTACAACCGGGATATTTATCGAATGTTTTCGTTTCTCCACAGTTTCCTTACCAATTTTCTGGTCTAATTTCGTTTGTCCTATTAAAAGAACTGGCAGATATATGTCTTCTCCAACGATGACTGCAGTTTTTTGCTGCTCACATTCAGCAATGGCTGTTTCGATGATCAGAACATCAGCATCGTCTCTGGATTGTTTTGTAGGGATATTCATATTTTTTTAACTGCCTTACGACGCCTATGAGGGTGTATTTGACATTGCATTAACCACGGATACGGACTCTCAATCTCCGCGCAATATCTCAAAAACGGCTGGTGACTAAAAAAAAACTGCTAAGTGTAGATAATTTTATGCTCTACAAATTCTATAATAACTTCAAAAACGATTTGACCATAGGAAAGGAGATATTTGCTAAAAACCGATATTCGCGACCGTTCACCTTAAACATCTCAAGCCGCATACACGAGATTATAATATGTGACTTTTCAGGGAGTCTTTGTAATGTCAAAACAAACGTCTATGCAAATGTTTAAGCTTATTAGTGAATTTTCGTAGAAAAAATTAACTAACGGCGAGATCCCGACTTTTGAATCTTGAAAATTTTTTTAAAAATGAGCGCGAACTAGGACCCCTAGAACCCATATCCGGGGTCAGTTTCATATTTTATATGTATATATATATATATATATATATATATATATATATATATATATATATATATATATATATATATATATCATAGCGATAACTCAAAAGATAATTTATTGGCCGATTTTGATAAAATTTGGCATGTACCTTCCTTTTGTAAATTGATTGGATAAGTTCGTTAGTCAGGAAAATCGGACGAGGTTTTCCGGGAAAATTTTGATTTTTCATTCGAAAAAAATATTAATTTCCGGAATTAACAAACTAAGGGCAACACAGGTTTACGTCATTATAGGTAAGCTACCTACCAAAATTTAGCTCTGTAGGTCAAAGGACAAAAAAGTTACAGGCATTTAAAGAAAAATAAATTTTGGTTTTCCTCAAAACGTCAAAGTCGCGATTTAAAACGTCAAAATTGGTAATATTTAGGCAATGAACCTGAAACTAATATGAGCTATGGAAAGAAAATGTCTCAAAAAGAATGTTTTACCAAGCCTGAACTCTTGGTTTCAATCGTCATTGTCCTTCATTTTACTAAAATATTCCCAGAAAATTCAAAAGGACCCTTTCTCTAATGCTTTGGCAGTAGTGTTGGCTATAGTCTGTTTTTGTCGAATTTTCGTAAAAAATCATTAAAGCACAATATATCCGTTATTATGCAAGATACGAAAAAAAATGTATACATTAATTATAGGGTGTCTTGAGCTACATCTTAAAAAATATTTCCAAAATTACCATAACTCGTTGGTGACTTAATTTTTTTAATTTTTTTAATCGAATATGCTCTATGTTACTGCATTTTTGCATTTTCCATCGAAATATAATACATCTTTGTAAGAAAAGAAATTCGGGACGCATCAAGTGCGTTATGGTAGCGAATTTTTATTAAATGCTTCAAATTTGAACCTATAAGGTTGACCAGGAAACCAATTTTTTCTGGAACAATTTAAGTTTACTTTCGGAAATTTTTGTACATTTTTAAACAATAAAGTTATTTTGATGGAATATGGCACATTGTTTTTACTATATAGGTTATACTGGTAACCAAATTTGATGCCTGCATTCTTTAAAAAAAACGTATTTGCTATTAAAAACATTTTAATGAAAATTCACTACAATAACGCACTTGCTGCGTCCAGAGATTTTTACATTTTATTTTAAGGTTGGATCCTTATTTCACTGGATTATTACCTTATAATGAATGCCCTAATACTAATGAAAACTAGTTTCAAAATATCTTTCAGTTTGCGCGGCATATTCAAATTTACAATCTTTATAATACATTTAATTTTATTTAGTAATAGTTTGAATATTTTAATCAGACATTGGGATTACCTTAAATCATGTATGTAAATTATGTAAGACATCACATTTTTTATATCTTAATTGAAAAGCTACTCATTAAATACTTGTTTATTTTAAAATGTTTCCGTTGTATTATGTCTAAAAAAACAACATTTAATTTGATACATAATACTTTATTATCATCCTAGAATAAACCTTTTAAAAATATCCTTTTTTAACTTTAACGATTCTGTGTTTAACTAGAGTGTATTTTTTCAAGTTTTAATCAATTAATGTGTAATAGGTGATACAAGAAAAATTCTAGTAGCGAATTTTCATCAAGAAAAATTCGCTAATAAATAGTTCACGATGAAAAGCTTTTGAAAAATTTGGGTACCCAAAACCAAGGTCCGTTAAATTTTTTATATGTTTATATATATATATATATATATATATATATATATATATATATATATATATATATATATATATATATATATATATAGGGTGGCGCATTGAAAACGAAACAGACCGATTTGCGTCCAGAGATTTTTTTTTAAGAAACGCTGAAACACGTCAATTTTAATATTGAGGGGGACATGCTTTGACATAAAACTAAACTTTGTTACATCAATTCCTTAAGGGTGGTGATAACAACCCTTATATTTTAAATAGGGAACATGGGTCGAGTATTACATCATTTGAAAGCTCTTTCTTTTCTGAATTCAGCACACTACTTTGTGGAAGTTTTATCAACCAGTTTAAAAATTATTCACAGTTGAAGATGCACAAACGCATTTCACTCATTGCGATAAGGAATGTGCTGATAGTCAATGTTTTGTTGGTTTGTAAACAAAAAAATGACTATCAGAACATTTCTTATCGGAATGAGAGTTTATTATTTCAGTTTATCGGTCGGTTTGATACTACTCGTACTACCGAAAATTTATTTCACAATGGTGTATTCTGTAGAAGAAAGAGTTGAAATAATTACTCTTTTTTTTTCAAAAACAATGACTGTGCAAGCGTACCGCAAATTGGTTTAATGAATGACATCCTAACAGACATGTTATTAGAAAATATATTTTGGAGTTAGTAAGTTTCGACAAAAAGGTTCAATAGCCAACAAAAATTGGGATCCTGAACGTGAATTTCCGGTTAGAAATGAGACTACTGAGATTGAAGTTTTGGACAAATTGCTGCAGACCCAACTTTGAGCACGAGAAAATTGGCCACTGTTTCAAACATCAAAAGAAGAACTATTCAGCGAATATTGAAGCATCATAAATTTCACCCGTATTAAATTCATCTTGTACAACAACTGAATGAAGATGATTTTGATCAGCGGCTGGAGTTTTGTGAAGTTATGACTGCACGAATAGCTGATAACGGGAACCTTCTGTTCAATATCTGTTTTTCAGACGAGTGTACGTTTTTATTAAACTCTACAGTCAATCATCATAATTGTCGTTATTGGGCAGATAATAATCCAAGAAATTTTCACGAAGTCCACACTTAAACTCCTCAGAAATTGAATGTCTGGACTCGCATTTTTGGAGATCGTTTAATCGGACCAATTTTTCTTGATGACAATTTGGGTGGCGAAACGTATTTGGAGTTACTAGAAGATATCGTTTACTCTCTATTAATTGACATTGTTGAAAATGATGATCGCTATTAAGAAAATCAATTAGTGCTTCAACAAGATGGAGCTCCTCCGCATTATTCAAACGTTAGGGAGTTTTTGAACAGAGAATTTCCCGGGCAATGGATTGGACGTAGATGTGCTATTGAGTGGCCCCCTAGATCACCGGATTTAACTCCTTTAGACTTATTTCTATGGGGCCATTTAAAGAGTAGAATTTTCGTAACAGAACCGGAGTCTCTGGAAGAATTACGACGACGCATTGTTGAAGAATGCCGTCTAATAACTCCACAAATGCTCCGGAATGTCGGAGCTCGTTTTGAACAAAATTTGTACTTTTGTATGGAAGCTGGTGGTCAACAGTTTGAACACTTACTTAACTGAATCAACATTTTTGAACGTCTGGTTTTGTTTTTTAGTTTTTTTTAACAAAAAATTGACTATATAGTGCATTTCTTATCACAATGAATGAAATACGTTCTTGCAACTCCAACTGTGAATAATTTTTAAACGAGTTGATAAAACTTCCAAAAAAATTAGTGTGCTGAATTCAGAAATTTTTAAACGACGTAATACTCGATCCATGTTCCCTATTTAAAATATAAGGGTTGTTATCGCCACGCTTAAGGGGTTGATGTGACAAAGTTAAGTTTTATGTCAAAACATGTCCCCCTCAATATTAAAATTTAAGCGTTTCAGCGTTTCTTAAAAAAATTCTCTGGACGCAATTCGGTCTGTTTCGTTTTCAATACTTCAATGCTCCACCCTGTATACATATATATATATATATATATATATATATATATATATATATATATATATATATATATATATATATATATATATATATATACATATATGCTGACATTGTATTCACTATAAATACAATGTCAGCACACGAAAAAAATTAGTAACTAGTGCATAATATTGATCCACAAAGCATATAAAATGCTATACGTAGAGAAAAACATATATAATTAATTTAAAATCTAAAATATATTTAAAAAATTGTGGAAAAAAATATGATCTAAATTCTAAAATACATATATGTAGGTATCCGAGCCATAACTCAAAAAATACTCAACTGATTTAAACGTACTTGGCACATCTTCATTGTATTAAGACCGCGGAAGAGTTCATATATCAGCTATAACGGACACTTTTCCCCCAAAAATATACGAAAACATTATCAGAGTAACTGGAATCAGACTTCACATGTGGTTAGAAATGGTGTAAATAAACCTATGTTGTGAATTTTAAAAATTTGGTACACAACATTTAGAGTTTTTTCCAAATTAAAAATAAAATCTGAAAGACATGCGTTGAAACGACTTGGTGGTTAAAGTTCAATGCCTGACAGACAGAGTAGTTAACTGTCACGGGTAGATTAATCAATACAACAGGTATAAATCATACATCAACGGTAACCAAACTAAATAAATAACAGGCATAAAACATGTTACCCGAGCCAACAATTGTGAAACCTCGGCCACAAATATGAGAAATGACAGACGACATGAAAAAAAATGCCAAGTGGTTGTCTTTTAACTGGATTCAATCAATTTTCAAAACACACTATATTTGTCGCTTGACGAAAGGCCCCAAATACAGTTTTAGCACAGAATAGATATATTATGCTGCGGTTTTAGACTGAAAGTCTAGCAAAACATAGTAGAAATTCAAACAAAATCAAGTCAAGTGTTCCCACCTTCCGTGATATATTTTGTATGTCCGTTTTACTCTAGTTCACAATCCCAAATGTATAGCTGAATGCAGAATGTGCATATGTGTTTGGATGTTTGCCAAGGTTCTTGCAGTTGAGATGTACTCGCACCCCCTGCTTTATCTGCTTCGTAAACTCATGTTGTTGTTTTTATTATTATGAAACTTAAAGTTAAAAAGAATTACGTTAAAAAAGACAAACTGTCGATTAAAAAACAATGATGAAAAAGATGAAAATGAGCGTATGGCTTTTGTTACAATTAAATGATTAACAAAAAAAAGCTCGGGACGCAGCAAGTGCGTTATGGTAGTGAATTTTTATTAAATGCTTCAAATTTGAATAACTCAATTTTCTATAAACTCAGAAATTTTAATTTTGGTGTGTAGTAAGGCTTTTTCTAGGGCAAGATATACACCAAATTTCATTAAAATAAGTTTGTAACTTTGGGAGAAAAAAAATTTTTCGAAAGAAAATTTAAAATCTAAATAACTCAATTTTATGTAAATCTGGGAAATTTAATTTTGGTACGTAGTAAGGTCTCTCCCAAGGCAATATACATAGTAAATTTCATAAAATCAGCTTTGTTATTTTCGGAGAAAAAATTTTTTTTGAAAGAAAACTCAAAATTTTCCCAAAAAACCTTGGCCGATTTTCTTGGCTAACAAACTCATTTAAGCCATTAATAAAAGGAAGGCACTTGCCGAGTTTCATTGAAATCTGTTAATTATTTTTTGAGTTATCAGACGGATACATACATACATACACACATACACACACACACACACACACACACACACACACAAATATATATATATATATATATATATATATATATATATATATATATATATATATATATATATATATATATATATATATATATAAACATATAAAAATTGAAACTGACCCCGGATATGGGTTCTAGGGGTCCTAGTTCGCGCTCATTTGAAAAGAAATTTGCAAAGTCTCAGCATCGATACCTCTATTAGTAAATATTGTATGTTACAAAACAACTGGTATAATAGTTTGCACTGACTAAACACTAATCCAAAACAATGGATAATTTTATATTACATAAGGTAATATTATTTGGATTCTGGTTTGTATGTACGAGTAATAACATATTTGAAATACCATTAATTTTTTAATTTTAACTTTGGTCCTAATTTATATATAATAACAGATTAGAATAAACTTAATGCTTGTATATTTAAAAGCAATACAATTATTTTTTCGCTTTTTAAGGCAGTTGAATTTTCAGTAAGCAATACAATAAGGTTTTAGAAAAACAATTAGCTTTTTGTGTCTAATTCACATAATTTACAAGTCTTAAATTTTATTTTAACACTTTTAACCTTCACTCGTTGAAAAAACAGGAATCATTTTCATTTTCTTTGTGATTGTATTCATGTAAGAAGCGATTGTCATGAAAATTCGGTACAGATGATTTTTCATAGTGATTAAAAATAACTAGTTCTTAATTTGGCTCAAGAAGATAAAGGGCGCTGCTTGCGGTACCCTTCAAGTCTGTAAAATATCGCACTTTTTGTTAGCATCGCTAAGAAACATTTGAGAGAATCGCAAAACAAAAAGCCTTTCCATATCAATGTTTTGGTGTAACCATGATGCTCGTGAAAGCCCAATTTTTTTCACGTCACCATAATCTCTGAAGTATTTTACCCAAGAAACAAATCGACTGTCGGCCAGGAACACGACCACGGGGCGCAAAATTGAAGTGGGTATGGACTGCACGTTGCGTGGCAATGATTCAACGACCGTTAGAAAAGCATGTCAACACCATGATGCTAACTAAACCAACTTTACGACCCACCCTCTCGAATGTGCGTACCCCACCCCAACGGAGCAACCATCGCTTCAGGGCGCCAAATTGAAATAAGCGAGTTGCTCCGTCCCACCCAGTATTTTCTTAACAAAAAAAGGTATGATTCTTGAATGACGCGGAAAACATTCGTTTTCGAAATATTTGAGAATTTAAAAGTAGCTGCAGTAATCTAATACTAGCAGCGTTTAATATGGAGAGTCGACACACACACTCGCGCGCGTGCACACACACACACACACACACACACACACACACACACACACACACACACACACATACATCGTACCAATTCTCAAACCAGGCGTCAAACTGGATGCTTACAGTTTGTCGTTGATATTTGATGGCTGTGGCTTTTTGCCATTAGCATGATTACAGTTATAGACCTATTTATCTAACGTCTACAGTATGTAAACTAATAGAAAATATGGTTAACCTAACATTACTTTGGTTTATATATCGCCACAAAGATCTTGATCAACGTCAATTTACATTCCAAACCAATCGCAGCACGTTGAATAATTTTACGTGCCTTAAGTCTGAAGTACTGATGGTTCTTCAAATCATCAGCGACTAGTGGTTCTCTTTGATATTAAACGTGGATTTGACACAGTCTGGAGACATGGAATTCTACCAAAATTATCTAAATCGAAAATTATAAACGCCCATATCTCAATTAAAATCAGACGCACCTATGATGAGCGACGAGACCACAAACACATATATAAAGTCTCACGTAGGGCACATAATACACCCCTTTGGTCGGGGGTTAAACATTGACGTCTGGACCTTGATATATTTAGCGAGTAGCGACCCTCTGGCAGCTGCGTCGAGCGATAGGGAGGACCTGGGGACTTAATCCTCGGATCCTGCATTGGATTTACACTGCGATCGTCATAAGAGTTGGTCTGGTGGTCCGGTGTGAACCAAACTGCTACCCAGAATCTGGCCAAACTTCAAAGGCTGGCAATCCTGGGTATCACTGGCGCTATGAGGACTACACCCTCAGCCGCGCTAGAGGTCTTGCTGATGCTGCCACCGCTTCCCATCTGTATCAGAAGGGACGCTATGGCGTCGCATCTTAGAATGTGAAACTCTGGAAACTGGTGCGGAGAGGGAGCAATAATAGGACATGAAAGAGTCGTCAAGGAGGTGGAAAAGGAAATTCCGATTTCCACCATCAATGTATGGAATGCAGAGAACAATATTAGGTTGACTAAGCCATATACCATCAGAATCCCCAGTAGGGATCAGTGGAGGGAAAATAGAGTTGCATTCCAGCCTGCAGGCCTGGTCTGTTTTACCGACCGATCGCGGCTGGAGAAGCAGCAATCCTCCGGGGCTGGAATATACATCGACAGCCTGAGGGTGCGCGAGAGTTATGTTCTGGCCGCATATACCACGGCATTCGAAACGGACGTGTACGCTATCCTGTCTGTAGCCAATCGACATGAAGTGAGGATGAGTCCTGAGAAATGTGTATACATTTGCTCGGATAGCCAGGCGGTCCTCCGGTTCAGGAGTGCGCTGACGCCCTTACTGGACTAGCCAGGACAAAGGATGTGCAACTTGTGTGGGTTCCGGGACACTGTGGCGTAGCGGGGAATAAGTTAGCGAATGATCTTGCAAGGCTTGGTTCCGCACGGCCGTTCTGTGGCCCGGAGCGTGCGATAGGCATAAGTAAGAAGGCGGTCTCCGTCGCCCTAAACAGGTCGACTGAGCAGGTCATGGAGAAGCACTGGGGGTCGGTCGGAGGCTGTAGGCAGGCGAGGGACTTCGTGGAGGAGCCGGACAGAGACAAGACTGCCTGGCTTCTCGGTAGAAGTCAACCTGCGCTTCGCCGCATCATTGGGGTGCTGACAGGCCACTGCGCTTTTAGAAGACACCTCACATTGATAGGTGTCGAGAGGGATACCCTTTGCTAGGAATGCAAGGAGAATGAAGAGACGTCTTACAACTACCTGTGTGAATGCGAGGCTCTTGGGAGTCTTCAAACAAAATTGTTCGGTTCGAGGACTCGTCAGAGAAACCAGGTAAGTTCCGTCCAATGGAAGACCGTCATGTCCTTCATTTCGAGGTCGAGGCGGTTTGGTGACGGAACCGAAGAAAAGTAGAGCATGGTTGCTGGGTTGCGGGGGTTGGCAAAAAGCACCCATTGTGGCCTACTTGCCTGGCGTTAGCCTTCCCACCACTGCTACTACTACTACTACTTGGCATATTTAACGAGGTCCAAGAAAGTTTGAATGTAGCTTCGCTTCTACGATTGATTTTTTTTTATGATATTTTTTTACAAAAGAGGTTACGACAGATAATCAAAACGATTTGATGCATCGAGTTGAATTTTGAGTAACTCAGTTTGGAATTATGGAAATAAAAACTACAATTGTTAAAACATATTGAAGTACTAAACCACAAAACAATAATGACCTCAACACTAATTTGGATATAAATATAACAGTGATTATCTAGAAGGCGGTGATCTATTGACCAACACGATAGTGTGTGAACATAAAGTGTTAGAGAGCATATAATTAAAGAAAATAATGAACCAGTAAATATCCTAATTAGTATATCCCTGGTCATTTCTAGACGTTGCGTAGGTCACGAATATGTTTTCACTATGCACCGACGGATAATTTTCCCTAAATACACAGAGTGATTTACTTGTTTCCTAATAATAAAACACGTATGTATACAATTACGTTGTTGCAATTAATGTAGCAGTATTACAAGAGCATCCGTACATAATTACAATGCAATTAAAACTTTACATATATATTAACAGATTGATAATTTGAAACAATTTGTGTTATATAAGAACGCTAGTTTTGTTTCTATTTCTTTACGTTGAGAAATACATTTTTTGTTGTAATAACACATTAGAATACGCTTAATGTTTGTAATTTAAAAGCAATAAAATTATTGTTCCCTTTTTAAAGCGGTACAATTTTTTTTTAAATTTTTAAAGTAACTAACTATTGTTGTGTACTTAAATTTTAAGTGTGTAATAAAAGATTTTGTAAATTTAACTCTACACCAGAAGTTCACACACAATATTATCTCCGTGATTCATTTGATAAATGTCTCACTATTAAGCACACTTGGAGAACCTAAATCACCACAACACATTTTAAAAAACCTGTCGATTGTCTCACTAACCAAATTAGCGTCATCAGGATCAATAATTGTAAATATCTTATATCCGCAACTCTACTTATATTCTTCTGTAATTGTGCAGGTAGTTATCACTAGCGATTTAGGGAGGTTCAACGACACCTAAATTGACATATTTCTTTTGGCGGCATAGCTGTATTATTTTATTATCACTCGGACGTGCCTCTGTCGGTATTATGTTAAGAATATAACGGATACACTGCATGCCTAGTGGAGAAATTAATTAACAAACAGAAAACAAAGAAAATGTTAGCGGAATCAACGGCTTTAGAAGAGAGAAAGCCGAAAAAAACTTTGCTTACCATTTGAACCTCGAATCACGAGGGGTCTGGATTTTTTATTTTTTATTATTTCAACAATACACCACGAGGACTTACAGCCTAAATACTATCGTACCGTGGGTGTCGACAAGGAGGAAAGAGGCAACTTGTTAATTCTGGACTTGAAGGTTTGGAGGTTCGGGGGAGAAGGAAAAACATGTGCCGGCAAGGAATTCCACAACTTGGAAGTCCTCGGGACAAAAGAGCGGGCAAACAAGATGTTCTATATCTGGTGACCTGGACAGTAAAAGGGTGCATTCGCTCTGTTCCCCTGGTAGGTCTGTTGGGGACAGCAGGTGGAGGAACTATGGAAGAAAGCTCATCTGAGCAGTGCTCGTGCAGATATCTATAAGAGAGAGAGATAGAGAGAGAGAGAGAGGTCACCAACGGCACGTCGGTGGGCAAGAAATGGCCACCTTTGGATTAGGGTAGGGTCACCGATGAGACGTATATCTCTCTTCTGAATGGAGTCGAAGATAACTAGTGTAGAAGCGGCACCCCAGATGTGGGAGCAGTATTCGAAGTTTGGCCTTATTTGTGAAGTATATAAGGTATAGAGATTATCTGGTGAAAAGTAAGCCCGGAAGAGGAAACCTAATTTCTTAGCAGCCGCTTCTGCAATTGATGTGACATGTTGGTGCCAATTGAGATTTCGATCCACAGAGATGCCAACAAGTGAAAAGGACTCATTACTTTGAATAACTTGGTTGTTTATTGTGATGGGTCTAGGGCTGGTGTATCTCTTATGAGAAAGAAAGCAAGACTGTGATTTAGTGGGGTTGAATTGTACAAGATTTCTACTTCCCCAGCCTTATATTTTTTGAAGATCCACGGAGATAGAACCCTCCATGTGTCTGCGATCCTCATCTAATTACGCTAAAGAGACAGGCTTAGAATATTGTATATTTGAGTGGAGGGTGCTGTCATCCGCGTAACTGTGAACTGGGTTGGATGTGCTAGAGATGAGGTCATTGATGTGGAGAAGAAACAAAGTAGGGGCTAAAGCTGAACCTTGAGGAACTCCTGCATTAATTGGGTACAGTTTAGAGGAATGACCATCCACGACAACAGAAATGCTCCGGTTGGAGAGGAAATTTGCTGTCCACGTACAGAGTTTTGGTGGTAGGCCATAGGCCGGTAGTTTATTAAGCAGCGCTGCGTGCCAGACCTGGTCGAATGCTTTGGATATGTCTAGAGCGACAATCTGGGATTCGCCGTGTAGTTCCATAGACTTGTTCCAAGAATGGGTGACAAAGGAAAGGAGGTCGGCAGTTGATCTGCGCTGACGGAATCCATACTGTCTGTCGTGGATTAGACTGTGTTTTTCAAGAAATTTTAGTAATTCGGTGTTTATATACTTTTCCATCACTTTAGAGATGACTGAAAGGAGAGAAATAGGTCTGTAGTTCGTAGGAAGCGCTTTCTATCCTTTCTTGGGGACGGGTTGTACTCGAGCAGTTTTCCAGTTACTAGGGAATATGCCTCTATTGTAAGATGTCTGAAACAGACGAGCCAGGACAGAGCAAGTTCTGGTGCGCATTTTTTGAGAACAATTGCTGGGATCTCGTCAAGGCCAGAGGCTTTCCTAGTATTAAGAGAAGAGAGCATCTTTCGTATCTTTTCAGTTTTGAAAATGATATCCGTCATTTTATGCACGACATTGGGGACTGTTGGTGGTTGAACATTTGGAGGTGGGTTGATAGTAGAATTGCCGGCGAACAACGAGGCAAAAAGTTCAGCCTTGCCCAGGGCGGTAGAAACAATTTCATCCCCTGAGACAAGAGGTGGGAACGTGCTCTTGCAGAAATTATTCCCAATAGATTTAGCAAGAGTCCAGAAGGGTTTGCTGCCGTTGGAGCTTGAGAGGACTTTGTTTTTGATGTGGTTATTCAACGAGATCTAGATAGCATTCTTTGCAACTAATATTTTTGAAAAAAATAATAAAATATAGTAATAATATCGTAATAGAAAAAAATGTGTGAATCTCGTTCCACCGCCCATGACTAGTCTCCAGATAGATTGCTTTGTAAAATAATCCAATAGATAATAAAAGAATACAGAAATATCAGCCATCGAAATATGTTAATTTTCGTGTCGTTGAAACAGCCTAAATCGTTAGTGACCTGACCTGACCTGCAGAAGAATATAAATTGAGTTGTGGATACAAAATATTTAGATCCTCTGATGACGCTAACTTGGTAAGTGAAACGATCGTCAGGTTTAAAAAAATGTGTTGTGGTGATTTGGGTTCTCCAAGTGTGCTTATTAATAAATGCCATTGATTAGAGTTCATGGAAAAGAATACGTAAATACCAAAGGTCATAATATTGTTCTCGCTAAATCCATTGGAAATTCTTTCAGGTAATATTTTTATTAATCTTATCTAAATCTCAAGTAACCTTACTTTGTTCACTGGAGTGATCCGGTAAAGTGTCTGAAGATAACAGAAGTCATGTTTTTGAAACGTTTTACGAAATTTTATTTCACAAGCACAAGCTATGTAGAATTTTTTTTTTGATAAAGGCACGCTGTATAACTATTGTAAATAAATTTATTACCATATTCTATAACCTCCTTCAAACAAAAGCTAGAACTGTGATATATTGTGATTGACTTCAAGCGGATTTGAATCTGCTTGATCGTGAGGTCAACATTGCCTATCAGCCCTACCCTAAAAGCCTCTATCTATCAGATTATTATTATTATTATTAAGATTAGAAATATTTTAGGAGGTTGGCAGATCTTGATATGGTTTGATACTCACGTTCTTTTCTGTTGTTGTTCTGCCTGGGGTCTGATATTTTTGAGCGCCCCCGACTAGAGCCTGGTTATATTTGATTTTAGGTATCTAGGTAAGCGATAATTAGAATCTATTAATTGTATTGCAGCCAAACAGGGGAGATATTAGAGAGGAATTTCAATTCAATTTAATTAAACAAGATATGTTAATGTTAACAATAATAATAAATTTATTCATTTAAATAAATTTAGGGATAGTAAACAAAATTAAATTGACATGGTTTGTTAAAATCAACATTGAATCATACACAAATAAAAATCAAATAAACAGCAAGAGTTTTAAGAAAAAGAGATTATCATTCCACATAGCATATTACAAATCAATAAGCTAACATGGTTGCATACTACAAAAATATTAACATTACCTACTTGAGGTACGTCAAAAATCAAATACTGTATTTTACAGCTCAAAAACAAATACAATATTAGGTAAATTACTTGACGTTTGTCAATCAGTTCAGTTAATTTTTTAATGAGTTAACTGGTCAGTTCTTTGAGTGAGGCTCCATTTAAGAAAATATTCTTGTGTGAAAATTTCTACTTTAACCATTGAAAATGAAAAATATTAAGAAATGTGCACGTTAAATATTTTACAAACAAAATCTACTAATTACAATTTCAAGTATTATGTATTTAAATTCACAATATTGACAAAATTTTAAAGAATAAACAGAAAATTTATAGCTGTCATTACGGCACCTCCCTGACACCATTTAAGTTGAAATTTGATTATGTTATCTTGAAAGTTCAAATTGTAAAGGTTCAAATATTAATTTGCTGCATCAAAAATTCTGTTGATTAACAGAAATAAGGCTTATATCGACTCACCCAGTCCTGATGCATTGCGTTACCTGATGACCCTATGAAGATGCTTTCCAAGTGGAATCAACTATCAGTACCTCACACAGGTTCACAGACTCCAATAAGAGAGGTGAAGCTAGAGACAATGAGTGGTACCTCCCATTAATGGTTATATCTCAGGTGGATTTTGTTGTTCTAAAATTGGGTAAGCCAATTTGTCCCCTATGTTGATACGCTGAATTAATTTGACGAAAACTTTTCAAACAACAATTAAAACGTGAATTGGCTCAAGTGAAATTCACTGCCAATTGGCTCAAAATTCGGTAATAATCAGAAGCTTTTCTGATTAACATGAGGAATGCAACAGGCCGTGGACAAAGAATCACTGTTAACTCGCGTTTTTATGCCAAACACGTCGTTTATTTAAACTCAAAAACCGCTTAAATGACTTTAAACAATCACTGACAACTATTATTAGATAGTATAGACAACAGAAGGGATTTTATCACCCTTTTTTAAGATAATTTTTAGCCACCGCAACTAAAAGGTGTTCACTCGGTAACGTGCCAGCTACGAGTCCTCTTGAGCCAGCGTGCTGTGCGTTCTCATCTAACGTTTTTTTCCTGACGTCCCACCTCACTGTGTCTACAATTCAAGATTTTGCCGGGAATATATGTTCAACGTTTCAAACGGTCGTTTTTAGGTGACATCATCGATACGAAAAAATACAGACCAAGTCGCAACGATATTTAGTTCTTGGAAATATTCTTCCAGCAAAATGCGACGCAATTTTCCTTGGCAAACATATATTAAATTTTAACGTACAAATTAGAAATGCAGTAAAAGGGTTTACGGTGCTTGAAGATTTAGCAACTTTTCATCAAAATAATTTTGAAACCAAAACATAAATTGCCTTGCAGATATTGGATTGTCGGCTATTAATTAAGTCTCTTACGGGTGTATTCTGCATAATTAAGCAGTAACGAAACGCAATCGTTACAATTGCTGGGACACATTGGGTTGCAAATAAAAAATATTCAAATTACTCGACAAGAAAATAAGTGGTAGACCAAGCGGGGTAACTTTCTGGGAAACTTGGTCAAACTGAAGTACCGAGGAAGCTTACCTGCAAATTTATCGAAAAGAATAGAGGCTTTTGAAATGTGGACACAGAAAAATGACAACATTCACTAATACAAAGACTACCAAAAGTGTGCTAGAAAAGAGAAAAGAGAAATATTCTCTGCTGAAAAAAATGAGAGGAGAAAGGCAAAATTTATAGGACATATTTTGGAAAAATAACTCTTTTATCACAATATTTAAAATAGACGTACTTGGCATAGAGGGAATTTTCTGGAAAACTTTGCCCAATTGATAAAGTGTGGAAGCTACAAAGATGTGAAAAGTGCTGAGTGGGACAGAAAGAGGTGGACCAGAATGGATTTTTTTGGAAAAAATAGGCCCAGTTGAAAAGTACGAAGGCTACACTGAAATGAAAATAGTTGCTGGGGACGGCGAGATATGGTTGTGAAGACAGGGCAACATCGCATTTATAATAATGATAAAATAATTTAAAAAAATGTTTACAATGTACGCCACCAAACAGATTATATTAATACAGTATACTCTTGATTATCCGGGCTAACGGAGGGAGGGGGGATCGGCAACATGGAAAATATCAACATAATAAAATGTGTGTGTATATACAGGATGTTTCAAAAATGATGGTCTATGTTACAGGTGCAAATTCAGCACAAAAAAATAAGACTATTTTTCATATAAACATGGGTCCGCAAATGCTTAGTTTTTTAAATACAGCGTGATAAGTACACTTGGAGAACACCCAAATCACCACAACACATATTTCAGAGACCTTACGATCGTTTCGTTGACCAAGTCAACATCTTCAGAGGAAGAAAAATTCTGAATTTTTCTTCCTCTGAAGATGTTGACTTGGTCAACGAAACGATCGTAAGGTCTCTGAAATATGTGTTGTGGTGATTTGGGTGTTCTCCAAGTGTACTTATTAGTGCTCATCACAGGTGCCAGTTTTCACATAGTAAATACAGCGTGTTGAAGTTATTTGTTTTTGTCAGTTTTCACGAATAAGTCCGAGTCAAATTAAAATTTTGGCGTGAAAATCGGCATGTGGGGTTTTCGAGGGCAAGAAATTTAAATATGTTATTGTTAATAACATTGCTGGCAGAGGGCGCCACCTGTAAGACTAATATCGACCTACCGTATAGCTACATTGCAGCCCTTATCAATTCTAAGCAAAAAATGTATATTTGATTTAAATCCCTCAGACACACCATTTTCGAGATATTTCAATTTTTGTATGTCGATGTCGCTCAAAAATTAATTCTGCGACAAATCATAGGAATAAATTTTTCACCTTTTAATTGCTATCAGTATGTATAAACTTAATTTTCTTATTCTTTAGTTAAATATTAAAATCTTACCAGAAAAAAGAACTGACAAGACACAATCATGAAGATAAAATAAAAAGCCATGATAACAAACTTTGAACAAACCATTTAACAAAGTGGTTTCCATCGTTACGGGACTTTACTTTTGCGTTTTCGTCGTGACATATACTACATTTGACTTTTACGTTTGAGACTACTCACTATTTTTAAGTAATTAATTGCATTGTCCGTAATTTTTCTAATTAAATATGGAAGTCATTACCAACAATGAACTAACAGACAGGCATGTTATGTATTCACGGGCTTTTGGTAACTGTTATGTGGCGAAACGACTGTATGAAGAAGCCTTCCCAAATCGGAGAATTCCAGACAGAAGGATGTTTCAACTGATTGACATCCGTCTGCGAGAAACAGGTACATATTTACATTATCTAATACATCGATCTGTCTCTTTCGAATACAGTATATTTTTTTATCAGGTACCCTTAATAAAGTTACTGATGATCGAGGCAGACCACGAAGTGCACAAAATCCTGATTTTGAAGAGGCTGTTCTGGATGAAATTGAACAAAATCCAAAAATAAGTACTAGGGAAATGGCCAATCATTTGGGAGCATCCAATGCAACGATATGGCGAGTTCTTCACGAGCAACAATTGCGTCGATATCACATCCAACGTGTGCAGTCACTATCGCCTGAAAGAGATTTTATACCTCGCCTACAATTTTGCCAATGGTTTCTTCAACATAATAATGTAGAGAACTTGTTGAATTGTGTATTGTTCACTGACGAGTCTGGATTTAGGCGTCACGGATTTTTGTAACAGAAATATTTTGGGCTGACGAAAATCCCCACGTAGTTTTTGAAAGGCATCATCAACAGCAATTTTCCTTAAATGTATGGGCTGGAATTGTAGGGTGTAATTTGTAAGAACCATTTTTTTTACCTCACAGACTTAATGCTACAACTTATCTTGAATTCCTGCAAAACCAACTAAATGGGTTATTAGAAAATGTACCTCTTGACATAAGACATAACCTGTGGTTTATGCATGACGGAGCCCCCCACATTTCGCCCTAAATGTCAATAATAATCTAAGCAATACTTTTGGATGCAGGTGGATCGGACGCGATGGACCTCAGCCATGGCCAGCTCGATCCCCTAATTTAAATCCTATGGACTTTTATTTATGGGGGTACCTAAAAAGTATTGTTTATGAAGCAAATGTTGATGATCTGCAGCAAAGAATTGTACTTGGATGCGAACAAATTAGAAATACACCAGAAATATTTCACAGAGTACGACGTTGTATGCTCCGCAGAATACGAAAGTGTATTGAAGTGGAGGGTGGCCATTTTGAACATTTATTGTAGTCAGGTATCATAAAATGTTATAAACTTTTTTATTTGTTGTTTTATTTGTTGTTAAAATTGGCAGACAATACAATTAATTACTTGAGAAAAATTAATTTTTGGGCGACATCAACATACATAAATTGAAACATCTCGAAAATGATGTGTCTGAGAGATATGGATCAAATATACATTTTTTGCTTAGAATTGATAAGGGCTGTAATGTAGCTATACGGTAGGTCGATATTACTGGGTTCCAAAAAAATTATAGCCAATTGAATGCAAGCATAGTCTTACAGGTGGCGCCCTCTACCAGCAGTGTTATTAACAATAACATATTTAAATGTCTTGCCCTCGAAAACCCCCACATGCCAACTTTCACGCAAAAATTTTAATTTGACTCGAACTTATTCGTGAAAAACTGACAAAAACAAATAACTTTAACACGCTGTATTTAAAAAATTAGGCATTTGCGGACCCATAATTATATGAAAAAATAGTCTTATTTTTTGTGCTGAATGTGCACCTGTAACATAGACCTTCATTTTTGAAACAACCTGTATAATGTAATATATTTAATATAGGTAAAGGTAAGATGCTTACTGGCAATTAGGCAATTGCTGACCCTTTTTGCTCATCTAAACTAACCTACCATCCACCTTAAGCTCGATCTCAACGACGACAGTGATTTGAAAAATCATCCACCGCCGGTGGGGCTAGAACCGTCGTCCCCCGAGTCCGTATTGGAAAGTCTGATTCGACTTTCCCGCACGGCCACGGAGGCGCTAATATATTTAATATAAGTCAGTGTATATAGTTATGCATGGGAACCAGTATATTTATTCTTATACGTTATCATATCTGTATAGAAGGCATTGGAAATATATTTCTCTACATATCAATTGTGGCTTTACTTGAGTGCAATAATCCTTAGTATTAAACCGACCTATACCTAGTAGTTAAATTGGTAAAGCTATAATCCGAAACATAACACAGGCGACAAGGTACGACGTAAATAAATAATTTGAAATCAAATTCTAAATCTAAATTTATCGAACCGAAAACAAGTGTAATATTTATCCGATAAGATAGGGTTATCATTTCCGGTCGAAAATGACTACCTCAACTATGGGCCAAATATTTGTGAGTGGATATTTTTATAAAGCACGCCTGTTTCATTACTTCAAAACAAATGATAGAACAAATAATGTCAAGAAAAGTGCAATTCTCTTGAACATGTTAGATGAAGAGTCTTACAAACTGATGTACAGCTTGTGTAGTCCAATCAAACCTGAAAATGTGACTTTCGAAACTTTGGTAACAGAATTCGACACACATTTTACATCTCAGCGATCTTCTCTAGCGGAACGTTATACATTTTTGGAAGTAAAGAAGTTCGAGACAGAAACCTTCATGGAATGGTTAGCAAGAATTAAACGTGTATCTGCGGGATAAATTCATGCATGGATTCGAAAAAAGACATGTGTTAGACAGATTGCTGGAGGAAAAAGTATCCATCAAATTTGAGGAAATCATCGTGGTGGCAGAAAATAAAATGGCAGTCATGCATCAGTACAATTCCAGAAACTCAACACCAAGGATTAAATGAGATATATAGGTTGAAGAAAAGACAATTCTATGTAATGGAAGCAGAGAACTAGCAACAACTATACAGACTAGCCTGCAATGGTAGACTGAAGATCAACCCAGGCTTCAGGGGCCATTGCAAAATTCAGGAGATCGTGAAGGAGCCCATGCTTGAAATGAGGTCAGACTTCGCGAGCCCGCGAATGTGCAGGCAAAACAACTTTACAGTGGAAATACCCGGCCGCGAGGCATGGCGGGAGGAGACGCCGGGCATACCACGGGACGCGCTCGTCTGGTTCACGGACGGATCCGGCGGGGAGCGTGGGACGGGGGCAGGTGTTTACTCGGAAGGACCGAGGGTAAGTCATAGTATTTCCCGCGGAGCCCATGCAACGGTGTTTCAGGCCGAGATGTACGCCATCCTGCACTGTGTGCGGGAGAACAAGAGGAGGGGCTACACCAACAAGCGGATCCTCATAGCCACATACAGCCAGGCAACCCTTAAGGCACTAACTAGCCCACGGGTAAATTCCTGGCTGGTGAGTGAGTGCCGAGACGAGACGAGCGACCTGGCTGGGCAGAATGAGGTGACCCTCATCTGAGTGCCGGGTCACTCGGGGGTCAAAGACAATGAAGAAGCTGACAGTCTCGCGAAGAGAGGGTCAGCAGAACCATTTATGGGACCAGAACCGGCTCTGGGCGTGTCAAAGCGCACTGCCAGGGGAGCCATTAAGTCCTGGGTCAGAAACCAATACAAGGTGTACTGGGCGGACTGTTCACGGCTCAGACATGGGAAGTCAATAATTGACGGACCCAGTTCAAAGAGAGCTGTGGAGCGTCTAAATCTTAGCAGAGGACAGCTTAGAAACACAACAGGTCTCTTGACGGGACACATGGCCGTCAAGAAACACCTGCATAAAATGGGGCGGTTCGAAGGGGATCTCGCATGCAGGCTCTGCGGCGAGGGGAAGGAATCAGCCCAGCACATCTTGTGTGAGTGTATAGCTTTGGACCGGAAAAGACAACTGATCTACGGTCAGTCTAGACCGGAGACAGAGCAATATAAAACTTCACCCTACCAATCGCTGTGCAGACTAGTTCAAGGCACAATGATTTTGGAATGGGTGGAGTAAGACTAAGGGTATGCACAATCAACCAAGGGTTGCGGTGCTATCGGGGCGGCAACGCCGCGGACGAGCCCTGAGGGAAAAAAAAACACCGGCGCCACAAAAAGCAACAGCAGGCCAGCAGATAAATGTTTTAAACCATGTATCGTTTGTGGAAAAAGCAACCATGATAAAGATAACGCGTTTCTTTAAAAATTCTGCTTGTCACCTTTTTAAAGTTAAAGGTCATCTTGTTACTGTGTGTAATAAAAAATTTAAATCTATTAAATTGGATAAATCACTTGCAAATAGAAATAATCAATGTTTCATGGAAAATATTAACACAGAACAGCAGGATGATTCATCTTTAAATGATATTAATTTATTCTCTATTACACAAACTTCTAATAATGATAAGCCATTCGAATTAATTTTATCAATCGATAAATGCATTGAAAATTTCAGATCTACTCTGTAGCTGCAATTTCAGCAATTTCAGAGCATCTATATAAACAAAAACTTGAACATTTGAAATTATTTCCCACAAATAAAATTTTGTCTTTTTATAACGGTTCAAAAGTACAATCTATGGGTGTATTGCATGTTCTTGCGAAATATAAAAATTTGAAAAGAAAATTAGATTTTTTTGTTATGGAAAATGGATGCCTACCCATAGTGGGGAGAGATTTTCAAAATATTTTTGATATTGGGTTTTCCGAACTCAACTACGTTAATTGCAACTTTGCATTAAATAATTTAATTTGTAAATATGAATCAATTTTTTTACAAGGTGTAGGTAAATTTACTAAAGGTGTTGTAAATATTAAACTCAAAGCTCCCAATACTACCCCAAAATTTTGAAACCCAGGCCTGTCTCATACGCTATTCGAGATAAAGTTGAACAAGAAATTAAGATATTATTATCTCTAGGTGTTGTTAAACCCGTTGACTACAGTCGTTGGACAACTCCAGTGGTATCAGGAGACGAGGTTCGTCTTTATGGAGCTTTCAAGGTTACAATAAATAGGCTTTACAATTCTAGTCTGGACGCAGCAAGTGCGTTACGGAGGTGAATTTTTATAAAAATGTTTTTAATAGCAAATATGTCTCTTTAATGCAAGCAGGCATCGATTTGGTCCACGGTATAACCTATATAGTAGAAAAAATGTACCATATTTTATCAAAATAACTTATTGTTTGAAATTGTATAAAAATTTTCCGAAAATAAACTAAAAATGTTTCCGAGAATGCTCGTTTTCTAGCCGACGAACCTTAGCTTAATAGCAAATTGAGTTATTGAATTTTGAAGCTTTTAATGAAAATTGGCTACCAAAACGCACTTACTGCGTCTCGATTTTTTTAGAAACATGTATCATATTTCGATGACAATGCAAAAATGCTATAAGGAACGTTAAAACAAATTGTAGGTATCACCAACGACTTATGGTCCACCCTGTGATTGTCAGAATAATTTTATAAGATGCAGTTCAAGAAACCCCAAAAAGTAACGTATACAATTTTTTCTCGTATCTTGCATAATAACAATTATATTGAGCTTTACCTTAGAGCTTTTCTAGGAAAATTAGCTAAAAATTATAGACCGTTAAACCATAAACTTAACTAAAACTACTGCCAAAGCATCAGAGAAAGGGGTTATTTGAAATGAATTTTCTGGAAACATTATAGTAAAATGAAGGTAAATGATGGTCGAAGCTGAAACTTAAGAGTTTGCAGAACACTCTTTACATAATCCCTACTTCTTTCAGGTCCTTGGCCTAAATGTAGCCAATTTTGACGTTTCAAATCGCGACGTTTTGAGGAAAACCCCAAATTTCTTTTCTTTAAATGCCTCTAACTTTTTCGTCTTTAAACTTACAGACCTAAATTTTGATACATGGTTCATAATACAAACACGCGTACCAAATCTGGTTGCCCTTACTTTGTTATTACTGGAGACATAAATTGTTTTCGAAAAAAAGCACAAAATTTTCCGGGAAACCCTGAGCTGATTTTCCTGGCTAACGAACTTATCCAAGTCATTTGCAAAAGAAAGGTACCCAGAAAATTTTATCAAAATCGGCCCATTATTTTTTGCCCTTATCGGTGTGATACACACACACACACACACACACACACACACACACACACACACACACACACACACACACACACACACATATATATATATATATATATATATATATATATATATATATATATATATATATATATATATGTATGTATATGTATATAAAACATATAAAAATTGAAACTGGCCCTGGATATGGGTTCTAGGGGGCCTAGTTCGCGCTCATTTGATGAAATTTTTTCAAAATTCAAAATTCGGGATCTTCTCATTATATTATATTAATTTTTTAAAGAAAATTCAGTAATATATCAAAGGTTGCAGTAGATCTATACCTCGTAGCGAAATTTTTTATTAGGTTATAACCCGAAACATTATATATATATATATATATATATATATATATATATATATATATATATATATATATATAAAGGAAAAATATTCCTTTAGTTTTGAATGCAGAATCGCAGCCGCGCCTTCCCGAGCGCCGGCGCAGTGGAACACAACAGCAAACAGAATAAGATAATAATCAGCTACAGATTGCACACTGATAAATAAAGTGGACAAAATATTTGTAGAAATTACTTATGGTTAGGGATTGACACTGTAATAATTAGCATTAAATGTCGTGTTTTTTTATTACAGGTGAGATTTTTGTAAATAGTGTAATTACTAAGAACGTTGTAAATAATAAATATAAAACTTTTATTACAGAGAAACTCAGCGTTGTTTTGATTATTGGTGCCAATTCTCCAACTATATAAGATACAATATATATATATATATATATATATATATATATATATATATATATATATATATATATATATATATATATATATATGAACTCACATACACTCTCATAGAGGTTTAAAGAAAAAAATGACAGTAGATCAATAATGATGATTTCAAGTTTTTGTTTTATGGTTAAATCGTGTCTTTTCTGTTTCAGCGACATGCTGGATGTATACAGAATTTAATAGGAAATAGACGGTCAACACATAAACTCGCTGTGCAATCGAAAATCAACTGACAATCTAAGTAATTTTGGTAGCCTTCATAAATTGAAAAGAAAGTGCATCCAGAATGTTTAGCAGCTGTGTCTTTCTCAAGAAAAGTTTATTTTGTTTCTTTCTGCACTGCCGACCACGCAAGCATGAATGAGATCAAGTGTAAAAAGATAGGGGTAATTAAAATGTATGACCTTATCATAAACATTCCAGGATATAAATCTTTCTCAGCGTTCCTATTGTAGTGACAGTGACGTTCGGAGATAAATAGAAATTAATGCAACAAACGAAGCAATCTGTGGCAGTTTATTCTGCTTATATTACCACAGATTAAGGAATTTTACAGTTTTATTTTCCTCGTGATTTTTGCAACGTAGTAGTTATAATAGGCAGATCCGTATTTAGATGATCGTTGGTTTTTATTAGCGATATTTACGATATTTGTGCGAGAGGAAACGGAATGAAATAAAATTTCGATCCATTTCTCATTTGAAATTTTGATGGATTCCTCAACACGAATAATCCGCCAACCGGATAACCGCACACGAATAATTGAGAGTATAAGTATTAAGTGAGAACCTCGGTGGTTTAGGGGTAAGAACGTGTGCCTCTGAACCGAAGGGTACTGCGTTCGATCCCAGGGTACTCCTTTCACTTTTTCAGTACAAACTGTAAAATTAACATCAACCGAGGTTCTGGCATTGTATTCGAGCAAGTTGAATGTCTTCACGTTCCGCCCTTTGGAGGGGGCGTAAAGCCGTCGGTACCGTGTCCATGCGATGTTGGGCACGTTAAAGATCCATACTCTCCTTACAGAAATGCAGGGGTTCAGCAAAATTTCCAGGATAGTGAGGTGAAACTGCTCCCTGGCGTCGGTGATTGGCCATAGTCGCGGAAATAGGCCGACGTTAAAGAAACACACACAAGTATTAAGTGAAACAACTGACTAATTTGATATTACTTAAATATTATGATTCTAGCCTGTTCATAATATTTGTGTATATATTTTGGTGTAAATTAGAAGTTTTGCCCACGGAGGGTTTTTAGAAACAGTTTTTCAGAAACATGCTTACAATCAACTCAGGATGTACAAAGCACAAGAAACATTTCTTACAAACAACCCCCAACAAAGTTACAAGACCAGGAGCGAATGGGGGTGCTGGGCGGGGAAGAATAAAAAAGAAATATGAGCGGAAAATGCGAAAACAACCCAGCTTTGTCGAAAAGCTGCATTTTTACATTTTGTACCCATACCTCCTTTAAACCCTGTCACCCCCACCATCCCTCCTCCCCCCAGCACCCAATTCGCCCCAGGTACTGAAATGGTCGCTCATGATGTCTGTACCTGGAGGGTGCTTGTAGGCATGCAGGGTGGAAACGAAAACCTTCACGACGAAGTATCGGCCCTAACCCCCCGTCCCTCACCTCCCCCTCAGTCAAAACAAGGGATGTACCGGGAAAGGAGAAGTTTAAAAAATCAAATTCATTTCTAACTTACCGGAACAATTTGAACAATTTTAAATGTAAGTAACTCTTCAAAGGCAAGGAAGCAAAAGGTAAAAATAGTGTCAACGTGCATGTAAAATACCAAACTTTATCAAGCAGCAGTCGATTTATCTAAAACTGTCAGAGCTTCAGCAATTCTATATTAAGAACGTGTGCCTCTGAACCGGAGGGTACTGGGTTCGATTCCCAGGGTTTCCCTTTCACTTCCAGTACATACTGTAAAATTGACACCAATCAAGGTTGTGCCATTGTATTTTAGCAAGTTGAATGTCTGCACGTTCCGCCCTTCGGAGGGGACGTAAATCCGACGGTCCCGTGTCCATGCAATGTTGGGCACGTTCAAGATTCATACCCTCCTTACAGAAACACAATGGTTCGGCAAAATTTCTAGGATAGTGAGGTGAGGCTGCTCTTTGGCGTCGGTGATTGGCCATAGTCGCGGAAATAGACTGATTTTAAAAAGCCTGGACGCAGCAAGTGTGTTATGGTAGTGAATTTTGATAGAAATGATCTGGCACAAAATATTTTTTATAACTTTTTTTTCTTGTAACATAGCATTCTAAATTTTGGTGTATAGTTTACTTTTTATATCGTAAACCGACTTACCAAATTTGGTTATCATAGATTTTAGTGAATTTTCGTAGAAAAAATTCACTAATGGGGAGATCCCGACTTTGGAATTTTGAAAAAATTTTTGCAAATGAGCGCGAACTAGGACCTCTAGAACCCATATCCGCGGTCAGTTTCAATTATATATATATATATATATATATATATATATATATATATATATATATATATATATATATATATATATATATATGTATCACACCGATAACTCAAAAAATCATAGACCGATTTTGATAAAATTTGGCATGTACCTTCCTTTTGTAAATGGCTTGGATAAGTTCGTTAGTCAGGAAAATCGGAAATTCACTAAAACGAAAACACACACAAATCTAAAACTGTCCGTGGACTAAACTTCAAATTCACCCATTTTAGTGTCAAATTGGCAGTGACGTAAACGAATTTTGACGTAGCATTTTAAAACCAGAATTTTTTGTTATTTAGCTTCCTTTGAACATCTTTTTACTGTTTTAAAGTAATTATTATTATAAATAAACCTGGCTTAGTAAAATAGGGACTTACCTTTTTGAAACTTGGTGATCTGTAGTTTCCATGCTGTGTAGGTGATATCTTCAAACTGCAAATTAACAGCTTGTCTTTTCGGAAAGAAGTGTTTCGATTTGAGGTCTTGCTTCATTAGATCAAACCTCGTGTTATTATTTGTAGCTTCAGCTGGCTTAGAAAATTTGATGGGTTGACACAAATTGTCTTTAGTGCCGGCGACGTTCGAAGACACTGAAGTCAATGAGTCACTGCTTTGACAACATTTCAACGCACTTGTACTGCCCGGCATTTTCACCAATGTTTCTCACGATTTTTTCACCCCTGAAAATATCAAATAAATCTTTTCATTGTCTTCACTATATTTGTTTTATTTGCGTAAATATCACTAGTATATTTTGTCGATAAAATAAGTAAATTATATTGTCAATTGGAATTCCGTGTAAAGCAAAAAGCGCGATCGCGTGTGGAGAATGTTTTCACTGCCAATAGCAGCAAGCTTTCTCTCTGTGGCAAGAAGAGAATCAACTGAACTGGCGGGAACCGCGAGTGTTTCTATATATATGAAGTACTGCCACTTCCACTGTAAAATAGATAACAATTTCAATGGATCTTTGTCGAACTGCAAGCTCTAACTTTAATTAAAAAATACTGACTAAAATGTGTAAGACTCAGGTAAATAAGTTTGCTACATTCACATAATAATTATATATTTGTGCATTTCCTGTATTAATTCTAGTAAAAATTATGCATTATGTTGATCTGATATATGCATGTAACAGAGACCTGGGGCGTTTTGAATTCGGTTAAAGAATAACAAGTGTGACAAACTCATAAAAATGACTCACAAAGCGCAATTGTGCAATTTAAACATCCATTATAAACGTGGCTTTAAAGTTAACAACAATGATTGGAAAATGATAAGACTTAAGGATAGTATTGCTTTTGAATTATAGTCGTTAACAGAGCTCAAAAGTACACAAAGAGATCGATTAAATCATGCAGTTCTGGATGTTTACATCGAGGTTAGGGGAAGTGTCTTGAATAACCTGCAATAAGGTCCCAAGGGATGGGGGTGACGAGGGAGGTGGGGGCGGCGTTCATTAGTAATTTTTTTCCGTTTTTTGCAATTATCTTGGTCCTATCGAAAAATCTTTATGTAAAAAATAATTTACGTAAAATTCTCCACAAAAATGGTTATATTTATTTTTATTGCAGGATCAATAGATTTCACAGAAAAGGAGGAGGAATTATTGCAATTAGTTTTCAACTATGATTTAGGGTTGAATCTGAGGGTATCATTAAGTGAAGATTAGAACCTGTGATGAGCACTGATAAACACACTTGGAGAGCCCGAATCACAACACATTTTAATAGACCTGACGATCACTAACCAAGTTAGCGTCATCAGAGGATGAACAATTCTTTGATATTGTTTCCTTGTTTATTGTTTCTTAACGTCAAAATGTTTGGGGTTGACAACTTTGGGTGAGTTGAATAAAAGGCTTTTTTCTCTCCAATCAAAAGTTTATTCCTTGTCCCAACGCGTTTCGACCTATTAATCGGTCATCCTCAGGGGAATTTGTCCATTGTTAAAGAGGATTAAAAAACTATACAGCTGAATGCCCAAGGAACACGTTTCATCTGTTGCTGTAGTGGATCCATCCAACAGATGAAACGTGTTCCTTGGACATTCAACTGTATAGGCAGTGGCGATTTCTCCTAGTGAGCTAGGTGTGCGCCGCACACCCTAAAATATAATCAAAATGTGTACAGTT